>OZ026523.1:8849500-9449500 GCA_964019695.1 Loripinus fragilis
ATGAGGCTGCGCATTCATTCTCGCAGTCTCACCAGAGTCATCACTGCTCGCACACACAAGTTAGGGCGTAGTTGAAAGTTCAGACGAAATTTTTGGCTCTTAGCCCCAGTAGATAGCTATACACGAATCTCATGAACTGGCCCTTATATTTAGATATATACATGTATAAGATTGTTCAATGTTTGGTCCACACCAGGAGATATAGGGGTACTAATGTCATTCTCAAACTCATAACTTTTGCAAATCAGACTGGATCCAGATCAGGCCCGACAAAACGTCGGGTCTGATCTGGATCCAATCTGTTTGGCACTTTGATGGTATTCCTGAAAGAATTTTTCGAAAAAGTTGATTTTGAAAAAAAAAATCAGCAGACGACAAAACATGAAAAAATTCCCAGGTGGCAAGAGTTAAACTTGCATGTGATGCTGGCCAGTGAGACGACAGATATACTGTTATGACCGAGCCTCCATCTACGTCCATACTATGTGCATGTGATCAGCGAAGGCTCTGTTCAGGCTGTGCGTTTTGCAGGCTTGTCTGATCCCTGTTCACCTATGCGATAAGTGCCATAATCATATGTGGTGGGCCATTATTATTTATATTTACGAATAAGTCAATAGACAATAGAATAAGATAGATAATGCTAAATGAAGTCTGGGAGTGATCTCTAAATAGGCTGAGTGTTTTAACTTTAGATAGCATCTTGGTTTTCAAAAGGACATAGACTGATATTGAAAAAACAAGTTATATTAGACCTTGCATTGAAATTACGCCAAAAGCTTATTAACTTTGCTATCTATATACATTGACAAGCCATATAAAAGAAGCGACTACAAAAAGGAACCTTGGATTAACGTACGGAGAATTCTCTGACCAGCATGTTTATCTGCACAGACTAATTAGTACCACTGCAGGTGAACCAATTCGAGCTTAACATCATACAGTACTCCACGTTCTTGGGCGGATTGTTCAAGTGGCGTTTAACGTCATTTTTTTCTAAGTGAGGGTTGTTTACCGTCAAACATAATCTTCCAATTAATGAACCGAATATCTTAACAATGCAACAAAGAAAACTGCACATAAATCATTTTAAATACAATCCAGACAAAACAATGAATGAAATACCATCAATGGTCTGAATAGGAAACGAAACTGCTTTAGATAAACCCCAGTCGGTTAATTGGCACGTGCATTAAACGCTTCTATTTTAGCAACGAGATCTGATCACGTGTTCTAATACTGCTTAAGACACATTGCAGAATAAATAATTAAATAGATAAATAAAATAAATTGAACATTTTATTATATTGCTTAACATATTGCAGAATGAATTAAATTAAATAAATGAATAAATAAATATATAAATAAATATATAAAATAAACTTTTATTATACCGTTTAAGACATATTTCAGAATAAATAAATAAACAAATAAATATATAAATTTGACATTTTATACAATATCTAAATACACGTAGCTGATTAACTTTCTAAGTCTGATCTTATTTTGTTCGTCATTAGTTGGGTGTTGAGGCGAAAAACCCTGATTTTGTCACATGCCAAAATCAAAGGCGCAGGTCAACTTGTGCCTCCGTGTCTGATCACGCAGTCTGGAAACAGGCAAAGTTTATTTTTTCTAATCCTGGTTTGTGGTGCATTCCTGGTTTGTATTGCAATCTTAGAGTAATAATGAATTGAAAATGGGTTTCATTTTTTCTGGGACACCCTGTATATACTTAAAACCAAAAGTAACTTTACACTATATATATATATACCTTTTCCCACATATCAAATGTGTTTTATTCATATTTAAGTCTGATCAATTATTCATAAAAGAATTAAATTTTATGGTTTTGTTATCAAAAATGCAACCACAAGGCCCTAATAAAACATGCAAGGGGGCAAATTAACTTTTCCAAAATGCGTCACTTTTGATGTGTTACTGTTGCTTTGAGATAAGACAATTCAAAAATTTAAAGATCCAGTCTGAAAGATATGCCATGGAATTGCTGTTCAAAGTTCAAATCAGCCCGGATCACCCGACGAGTAACACAAATTAGAGTAGTACTTTTACGTCCATACCCTTCCAGCGAAATTTACAGTGCTTTCCATGGAATTTCCCATTACAAATTGTTTGCTATTTTTCTTCCAAACCGATGGCAATTTTTTATCAGATTACCTTGTCACATACTCTTGGCAGAGGTCTAACCGAATCACTGATTTAAAAAATCAAATGTCATCAAAGATAAAGCTTTTAGAAAGGGCTAAAGTTTACTAATATTTTCACTCAAATGGAGGTAATTTCAATGTGAACCAACTTTAAGACATCAAAGAAAAAGTGTCTGGCAGTATTTTTAGCGGGCAATCGTTGGCTTTTAAAATAGCGTGTTCAAATCATAGGTTTACCTTGGATTATGTGAGGAAAGGTTGATTTTGTGTTTAAAATGAAAGCACAGATAACTCGAAAGTAGATTAATTTGCTTAAGTCGGTTTTGTGTGAATTATGTTAGGAAAAATGCCAGGAGCTAATTGGTTAAAATGAAAAAAAAAATCAGTAGTTATAAAAGTGTAAAATTACTTTTGGTCTTCAGTATATCATACATGTACATACGCACATGACAGCTGTGTTATTATCCCGTCTGGGGTTTAAAAGCCACATAACAAAAACGTCTGCATGCCTTTACTTATCTTTAATAAAATATAACAACAAAAAGGCTTAAAATTAAATAAGTTTCCGCTCACAATGCTCTACAAACAGTTGTTTAAACAAGTAAGCATTTGATTTAAATAGATACGAAAATTATTCAACTTTATGTCTGTTTTCCGAATAAATATTGATGTTTGATGTCTTAATGCTAAAACACATGTCAACAGGATTTCGTATTTTATTTTCTTTTATAAAAGTTTAGTGTCGATGTTAAGCTCCGTTTAAGAACGATCACGGCTCTTGCATGTAATAATTCAGGTCTCGAGATAAGAGCGCGTATTTCAAATATATTTTTCTTATTTTTCAACCGAAACATATGTTGTGGAAACTCAAAAGAACCGTCTCAATGAAGTGGTTCTTTGAGCACCTCAAACACATGTTTAAATGGATGGATTAAAAAATACAAGCATTCGTAATTATACGCTAACAAATTTTGCTTTTCTGGACCAATAAGAAGTATAAAATTCTTTGACTCTAAATGCCTGTCTTCTTAGACGCATTTACTTTTTTTAGAGTTTCCCTTTAAACAAGCATGTTCATCTATCTAGTGGTCCTTGATCCACTTCCATACTTTATGGGTGCGATCGACGAGGGTCATAGCGCAAATGCGCGGACGCTCAGACTCGTATGCTTGGTATGAGCCTTCGTCTCTTGTGCTGGTCCTAAACAATAAACCAAGCTCCTTCTTCTTCCGTGAGATTCTTGACATCACACAATCAGGACCAAAAAAAGCCAAATCATACAATCAGGACCAAACACGCCGAATACCGAATGTTCTGCTGTGAAAAATATTACGCAACAACCCTGAAATTAGAAATGGACTCGTCTGATTGGGGAGTGGAAAAGTCCGTTCGGCTTATATCAAACCGATCTTTGTTGATACTGCAGTTACTTTCTTCTGATAAATATAAGTGGAGCCAACATATGGGATTTTTGTACTTATCTCGTATGTGTCAAGTCGTTCTTTAACCCTTTACTCCATAATAACGCCTTTTGACGCCCTTGAAATACCATGGGTCAATTTTTATTTGTATATTGTCTTATCTGTGTCTCTTGCAGATTTGTGGTCCCCTGCTGGGAAATGACTGACCTCTTGGCTCTCCTGTATTTGACGTTTTGTTGTGTTTTTGTCACTTTCCTATACGGTGTCCTGGGACGATCAGGGGTGTAACTTGATTGTATCGATTCCTGATCTTTGCTTTCTTCCTTACCTTGAATATATAATGGAAAATAGAGCATTTGCACCAAAAGAGCATATGCTCCATTTTCCATAATATTTTCAAAAGCATTCAAAACTTAACTTAAATTTTTCTTGATTTTTTCAATGTTGTCTAAAAATAGAATAAAAGCACCGCAAGCACTGCATAATACCCCGCCACTGCTGGGGGCACCAAAAGTTATTTTGTGAGATATATAATGCCTAAATAGAAACAGAACTGAGATAGACAGTGATATGACGTGCTTAGGCACAATATGTAACCTTTGATGGTCAACATATCTGTGAAGTTTCATTCAGATATTTCATATAGTAAAGGAACTACAGGTCAAAAACATTTTCCAGATTAATCAAGGGCGGATAACTCATGAACTGGAAAGGTAAGAGTGACGGTCCTTCGTTGTAATATGTAACCTTTGCTATTCAACATATCTGTGAAGTTTCATTCAGATATCATAAACAGTAAAAGAATAACAGGCCAGAAACCATTTTTTAAAGGGAGAAAGGGCAGTAACTCCATCGAAAATGGTCGGATTTTGCCCATTAACAATCCCATACCACTCATCCCCAATAACAATATGTATGCAAAATTTGAAAAAAAATCTGTGCATAAATACTCAAGTTATCGATCCGAAACAGTGAGCACGGTGGGATGAAATGAACTACAGGTCAAAAACCAATTCTCAGATCAATCAAGGATGAATAACTCACAATCTGGAAAGGTAAGAGTGACGATCCTTACCCACAATATGTAACCTTTGATGGTCAACATATCTGTGAAGTTTCATTCAGATACTCCATATAGTAAATGAACTACAGGTCAAAAACCATTTTTCAGATCAATCAAGGGCGGATAACTCATGAACTGGATAGGTAAGGGTGGCGGTCCTTACTAAAAATATGTAACCTTTGATGTTCAACATATCTGTGAAGTTTTATTCAGATATTCCATATAGTAAAAGAAACTACAGGCCAAAAACCAATTCTCAGATCAATCAAGGGTGGATAACTCACAATCTGGAAAGGTAAGAGTGACGATCCTTAGTCACAATATGTAACCTTTGATGATCAACATATCTGTGAAGTTTCATTCAGATATTCCATATGGTAAATGAACTACAGGTCAAAAACCGTTTTTCAGATCAATCAAGGGCAGATAACTCATGAACTGGAAAGGTAAGAGTGATGGTTCTTTGTCACAGTATGTAACCTTTGATGTGAAACATATCTGTGAAGTTTCATTTAAATATTCCACATAGTAAAGGAACTACGGGTAAAAAATATTTTTTAATTCAATCAAGGGCAGATAACTCACAAACGGGAATGGTAAGAGTGACGGTTCTTAGTCACAATATGTTACCTTTGATGTGAAACATATCTGTGAAGTTATATTCAGATATTCCATATAGTAAAGGAACAATAGGTCAAAAACCTTTTTTCAGACCTATCAAGGGCGGATAACTCACAAACTGGGAAAGTCAGAGTGACGGTCCTTAGTCACAATATGTAACCTTTGATGTGCAACATATCTGTGAAATTTCATTCAGATATCATGAACAGTAAAGGAATAACAGGCCAGAAACCATTTTTCCAATACGAAAAAGGGCAGTAACTCTGTTAAAAATGGACGGATTTTGCCCATTAACAATCCCATACCACTCATCGCCGATAACAATATGTATGCAAAATTTGAAAAAAAATTCCGTGAATAAATACTCAAGTTATCGATCGGAAATGGTGAGCACGGACGGACGGACGGACAGACGGACAGACGGACAGACACCGAAAGGTATAACATAATACCCCGACACTAAAGTGTGGCGGGGTATAAAAATGATGTCATGATCTAGAATAGCATATGGAGTAAAGGGTTAAACATGACATGCAACGAAGGCTCAGACAAGCCTGTGCAAATGTGCAAACACACAAGAGTATTTGCTTCTCGCATATATAAAGTATAGATGTTGTTGGAGCATTCGACCAAAACTTAGACCTCTTTCCCGCTGGATATGTATGCATGAGCGCTGTGCAAGTATGTGATAAGTTCAAAACTCTCCCGTGCTGACCAATATGGTAATTTTGAGTTATTGTTGTACAAAAAGATCATCCACGATCTAAAGCTCGTCAATCAGCATCCGTGCAGACGCATAAACCATAAACATCTTTTCTGATTGCACCACCATGCATTTTGCCTTTCGTTCGACGAAGATATTTGGTGTTAAATATTGAAATATCAATCAAATGTGCAATAAGCAGAAGTTACTGATTGTAGGTCTGTATGGCAAGGTATTCCACGAGCTTTAGCGAGCGGAATGTGGAATATCGTCCGTACAGACGCAAAACTATACAATAACATGCTAATTGTATACCAGCATACATTTGCACTTTGCGCATTGCAAGATAGTTAACGTTAAACATGGGAATAGCAATAAGAGTTGCAATGGGTGTAAGTCATTGTATGGTTTGTAAGTCTGTACGGTAAGATGATACACGAACTCTAGCGAGTATATTTTCGCCCATACAGACCAAAACTATACAATAACTTGCCTATAGCACCTGTATGCATTTTGCAGTAACCTTGTGCATTGCAATATATTTGCCGTTAAACATTAATTGGACTATCAATGAAAGGTTCACTGAGGGTAAGTCATTGTATGGTTTGTAAGTCTGTACGGGAAGATAATCCACGAGCTTTAGCGAGTTAATTTTTGCCCATACAGACGCAAAGCCATACAATAACTTGCTTATTGTATAACAGCATGCATTTGCACTTTGCGCATTGCAAGATATTTGATGTTAGACATTGGAACATCAAATAAAGAGGCACTGAGTTAAGTGATTGTATGGTTTGTACGGGTAGATAATCTACGAGCTTTAATGAGTGAATTTTCGCCCGTACAGACGCAAAACCATACAATAACTTGCTTATTGCACCAGTATGCATTTTGCACGCACTTAGTGCAATGAGTGTAAGTTATTGTATGGTTTGTAACGTTACATCTGTACGGGAGGAAAATACACGAGCTTTAGCCCGTACAGATGCAAAACCCCACAATAACTTGCTTGTAGAACCAGCATGCATTTGCACTTTGTGCATTGCAAGATATTTGGCGTTAAACATTGAAATATTAATCAAATGTGCACTGAGTGTAAGTAATTATATGGTTTGTAAGCCTGTAGGGGAAGATAATCTACGAGCTTTAGTGAGCGAATTTTCACCCGTACAGACGCAAAAACCATATAATTACTTATAGAACCAGCATGAATTTGCACTTTGTGCATTGCAAGATATTTGACGTTTAACATTGAAATATCAATGAAAGGTGCACTGAGTGTAAGTAATTGTGTGAATTGTATGTCTGTATGGGAAGACAATCCACGAGCCCTTACAGACGCAAAACCCTACAATAACTTGCTTATAGAACCAGCATGAATTTGCACTTTGTGCATTGTAAGATATTTGATGTTAGACATTGAAATATCAATGAAATGTGCAATAATGATTTGAAATTCAAGGAAACCAACACTCTTGAAACTTTCAACATCTTAGTTTATTTACTGGTAACAAAACTTTATAATCTTAGTATCTATACATATTTCAAAGTTTCAGGACGCATGTGGGTCCAGCCTCACAATCAGATCAGCATCAACAAGACTGTAAAGATCAATTTATTCAACTGCTATTCAAACGCCAGTAGACCTCTACCAAAAACACTAGCAAACAAAAAAGCAATACTCAATGTCACAAATAATGATGACAAATGTTTATAATCTTCACTTTTCCAAAAACATGCACTAATAAATCTGCGACTGATTCTGAAAGCATTCTGATATACATTTGAGCCAGCTCATGAGATACGAGGGACATTTTTTATGTTCGTAGAGTTGTAGAATTATTGAAAAGAACGAAAGTAATAACACACATAATATATTTGAAAAGATGGATCTTTTATCTATAAATGCTACCTAAAATATTTTGTTTTAATGCCTTGCAAGAGGCAAAGACACACCTATATACCAGACACTGGAAATATAGTAGAAATCTGACAATGTCTCTGATAGAACGTTAGAAACGATTGTATGAAAATGGGTTGATTTCCATACATGTCATTTGAAACCTGCAGATAGAGAAAACTTAGTGCTACAATATTCTATGGCCCTTATAGCATATACGCAAACAGTATTGTATATAGAAGATTTATTTGAAACCTAAGCAAATTGTAAAGAAGGCATACACAATTTCATTGAAAACGGTGATACAAATCTAATTTGGATACGGCTTTTAAATGTGACTAATATGTTAAGTGTAAAGTATTATTAAATTTTTCTTGTTTATAAGGTAGATGGAAGTGTTATGGTAACTTTCATTCCAAAACCAAATTAATATTTTTGTTTTATTAGAAATGAACTGCGAAACAAGCAGCCAATGGTTCGTTAAAATCCCTTATTGTACACATAAAAGACGCCATGAAGCATTGCTATATCTAGAAAATGCATCAAAACTGCCTTAGTGCCTTTAAACGGGTATTGGCGTTACTGCAATAAGAAAATTATGCAGATCAGATTTATTTCATTTTTTCACCTGGGATTGATTTACCCACCCATTTTTAATAACATGGGGGTATGACAGTATCGGAAGTTGCCAGGTACATGCTTTAATAGATGTATCAATATAACTACTGACGAGTGATTACATATATAATGGGCTATGCAAAATCAGGAGAAATTTAAAAATCTGTTCATAATTGTAATTTTAACAGGCACATGCACCAGCACTCGACTGCGACTATTTTATGATGTTTTTTTTCAAATTATTATAGAAGATAAAACGTCATGCTTATTTTTTGTTATACTTATCTATGGTTAGCGTTTGAAGGAACAATTTTGATGGTGCAAAAGACAATTCGGCTTGGCAAATACTTATTTTACCATAGCGAATAGAACTTAACAGCGTCTAATTCCATGCTTACTGCACGCAAGAACTGGCAAACATTTCGACCAGTGTCTGTACTATGCTCTATTCAAAGCAATATATCTTAATTGAACCAAACCCTTCTGATTTGAATTTTATATCATTTGTTAGACAGAAGATAGACCTTTCAAAAGGATGTTTACTTATGGTACCGTAAACTCTATATTTGTACAGATACAATCTAATTCTACGAACATAAAAAAATATGAAGTCAATGGTTAAATATGCATTCTCAGCAAGACAGCGGGGCTTCAAGCCTAAACTTTGACCCGAGTTTTCATAGATGTATTGTGCATTCAAGCGGTGAAGACCCTGGCGAGACAGGGCGTTGCGCAGGCTTAAATGAGCCTTCGCTGCTTGCATTTGTGAAATGTACCATAATTTTATAATTCAATTTGATAAAATCCAGCTGTATAAAGTAAACTGGCCAAAATAAGTTAAGCACCATGTCAATTTATTTCATAGGCATAATGTTAAATTCCTGAAATTTAGTTGTTTATTATAAAATATCTATAACAAATGAAACTTCTTACTCAAATGAAGTCAGACAACAATATCTTAGGTGTAATTACGCAAAGATTTAATTGAAAATAAACATTGTCTTTTGATGTGTGCTTAATTTTTTAGGAGTACCCATATTTTTGCCAATTTTACTATAGGGATGATAGGGAACGAAGCAGGACATTTACTGAAAAGTGTGAAGCGCTAGAGAAATTATTTCAATATCATTGAAACCTAGCATACTACTTTGTTGAAAATTGTATGCAAAAATCTTCATTAAGTAAAATGTTATGATAAAACAAACACGAAAGAAATCTGCTGGGGCTTAACATATTTTGGCCAGTTTAGATTGAACCACGACATGTGATTTCCAACAATGTGGCATTTTGACAAGTGTAGACTCAGATGAGCCTGTGCAGCCTCCTTTAAGCTTAGAAACTCAAAATGATGTTCAGTGAGTAGCTTAACATTCGTAGAATATTCAAGTGACTGGCAAATGTTCTGATCAGACCGCGGGTATGTGCAGGCTGATCTGTATGCGCAGGCTGATCTGAGGCTTTGCTGGTCGCACATACAACATTGTTGGAAATCTCATGTCGCTGTTAAAAGTCATAACATAGATAGCTAGCGCCTTGCTCACAAAGGATATGCTTATCTAACTAAACTAGGGCATGATTACGCCTGCCAGAGCCACTGCATAAGGAGATGCGCATGCACTGTATCTTAAAACTACTACATGTATCAAGAATTCTTTCGTTAGAAGTTTGGCAGTAAGTTTAGACACCATAACTGTAAATCCAAATAGAACTCGCGAGACCCTAACGCAAATTAATATTAACCTAATTTCGCTCATTTTATATTCGCCAACTTAATGCATTGGGGAAAATGTCTAGATCATTTTGTCATATCTATAAATATCCATACACATTGTCTTCCAAATGATTGATGGTTAAACAAAGGTGTGTATCAATATCTTTTTTAAAGATAAGTTGAAAAACTTTGGTTCATGTCCTCTCTTTCCTCTGAATAAGCTGGCGGCAGGAGATATGTTTTGTCGTCTTGAACGTCTTGGTTCTCGAGATCACAAATAGCCTTAATATCATGTTCTGGCTCGCTAATTCTCGTCGCGCATTCACAATATGGTGGTGGAGGGCGAATGAATGCGTAGTTAAGCTGTTGAACATACCACATCAGCTGCATTCCAAACATTGGGTTGGATGTGATAGCACTGTCTGGTTGCTGGGGCACTAACTGCTGTCTCAAATCAAGGACGTCTTGTGCATTTGGCATCATAAATCCATTAGGAACATTTGCTACAGATAATTGTCGAGATTCAAAATATGGCGGTGGAGATGGTGATGGTGGCGCCGATGGCATTCGATGAAGTTTACGTTCCATGTTGTCTACCCAAACCTTTAGATCGGTTCCATCACCAAGACGAGGCCATTTTCTGCAGATATGATTGCACTCATGAAGTTTAAAGAATCCTTTTATGCCTACCATCCCGAGGTCTGAGTTTCCATATTGTTTACTCTGTGAATGAATGACAGGTCCTGTTAGATGGTAGGCGAAGTTAGTTTTCACACCTTGTAGATTTGAAATTAGAGAGCTCCCTTCACTCCTGCACCAGGAGAAATGTGAAAATGCTTCAGTAACAACAAGGTCTTCTTGTGGAACCCAACCGTACTCAAAGTCCTCAAAATGTCCTTTGAGATAAAGTTCAATCGACACATACTCTTGTTCTTTCATTTTCTTCTTGGGTTTACCAAGAATATCTGCCAGACACAGACAGTCTGACAACTGGTCTATTTCTGTTATGATGGGATAGTTAAACGTGAACTTATGAGAGCCATTTCCCACAAATTCATTGTAAGACGTGGCTGTTTCCTTCGCTATCTTAGACCTTTTGGTTTCCAGAAGTAGATCATGTCTTGTCAAGGATCCATTTCTGATAGTTTTCACCACACACTTTTGTCCCTTTAGTGGTCCGTTGCCGTTTAAGTAACCCAAGTAGGATAACTTCTTGCTTCCAGCTTTGAAGGGGTACGGATCAAAGCTTGCCCAGTACTTGCAGCCATCAACCCCCGATGTTGCTGAGAATGTCTCTACACTCACTTGCTGCCCCATTGTTAGAAACCCATCATTCTTCCAGGCGTCTGAAATAAGTATTAGCTTATCAAACCACAATTGCTTGTATCACTTCTATAGCCTAAAAACCCAAGCTCACAATGCCATACGAAATGCCATTGTGAACTTTTGGTTTTGAGGCTATAGGAGTGATATAAAGACCTAACTTCAAGGTTCTGTGATCAGACTTTTGCACTTTCCATATAGGCGAGTCACGAAGACTCAGGCAAGCCTGCATATCCATGAAGACACTGCTCTCCTACACTATGAATGGATGTAGATGAAGACTCATGCAATCATGCGTACGTTTTTTAGAGCCATCCTCTAATAGTCTGACAAAGTCAATAATGCGTGAAATAGAGGTGAAGGTCAATGCTTCAAGATGTATGGACAAGACAAAATATTGTGTTAACCTGGACATTTGTATGGAAATTCTAAGTATGTGACCTTAACCTCAAAGTGCTTTTGATGGTCCTGGGGAAAATAAACCTAAATATACCATCATGCCAAATATTAATGAAAATTACCACAAGAAGGAAACGTATATAATACAATTATTGACATCAATGAGGTAGACATGAGACTATATCTACCCGAAAAAGTACAATGTAATATCAATTTAAGTATATTTCGTACGCATGCGCAGGAAGGATATCGTAAAGTTTTGGAAATGAATAGCACTTCTATCCTCTACAGTTTAGCATTTTAACTTTTAGAAAACTAGCAATGCATTTACTGAAAGTCTGGTCTAAATGGCACCTAGTAGAACGATGTAAAATGAGGGGTGGGAGTAAAAAGCGCAAATTTTTACTGCTTCGCTAATGATAAATTGCTTTGAAACATATTTTGATGCTTACTATGCATATTTTGCTGCCGAACCGCACCAATTTTAAAAACAGGTGCAGTTTGAAAATTTGGTGTTTGTAATCATGTCAACTAGGGAAAATAAACGCCTTATCGCTAGAGCTTCTTGAACAGTTGTACTGTATTCATTTTGTAGGATAAAGCTATGTTAATTTTTAAAAATGCAAAAATGTTTGACTTTTATATGAAAATTTTAAGTTTGTGACCTTGACCTTATAGTAAGTTCCCGTGATGGAGACAACGCCGTATAAAGTATTCTATCATCTTAATATATGTTATACTGAACGGAACTTGTCACCCAGTAGCTATTATAAAATTACATAAACATGCATAGGTACACGTTGAACATATGAGATAGATAGATAGATAGATAGATAGATAGATAGATAGATAGATAGATAGATAGATAGATAGATAGATAGATAGATAGATAGATAGATAGATACCAGTTAATATCCGTTTACTGTACCCATAGAACGTTACCAAACATATTGAGGCGCGTACATACTTTAAATGTTTTGAAATGGTAAACTCGTATTTAAGACCATTTAACAGTATTGTTCTAACTAATTATAGTATAAGCGGAAACAGGGATGCCAAAAGTTTCTTTAAATATATGATTACTTAACCACCTTGGAATATTGATTTAATCAAAAACAAAATAGACTTAACAAAACCCCGACACACCTTAATTAAAGCGTAAACTTCCTGGTGATTTTTTTGTCCTTTTTTAAGATTAACCTTTATGGAAAAAAAGTCAAAATTCGTAAATAACTACTAGCTTTATACGAAAGCCTGGAGGCTACTTAGTACTTTAAATTTCAACCTTCACACTTAATTACCTCTACTTCATATTTCACAGAACCAACATTAAAACAAATGTAGAGAAACTATAAACTCACACTTTAAATTCCATGGTTCCCACTTCACGACTGCGGTTAGTAGGATGTCAAGTAAAGAGCTAGAGAGGATGCCAAACATTTCAGTGGGTTCGGACTTGGGGCAATGTCTTGGTCATGCTGAATACAAATACCCCTGTTAAGAAAAAAATGCATATGTCCAGATCAGCTGGATTCTGAGAATCTTCTCCATCGAAGGCTTCGTTGGTATCCTCCTTGAATATACCTTTCAAGATAGTGAATCGAAACCCTTGGTAGGACAAGATGGTTGACCATGAACCATGCCGTTTTCCACACTGCTTGTTAATTCTTGCTGGGGAATTGTAACCGACCACTCAATAGAATTAAATGTGAAACCATAGACAGTAATGTGAAACCACAGACAGTAATGTGAATCAACGGAGAGTAATGAGAATCCACGAAGAGTAATGTAAAGCCACTGAAGTAATGTAAAGCCACGGAAGTAATGTAAAGCCACGGGAGTAATATAAAGCCACGGAGAGTGTGAAGCCTAAGACAGAAATGCAAAGCTGAAACTACAGACAGTAATGCAAAACCACGGACAGTAAAATTCCGTCTTTACAAGGCTGTCTTACGCCATAGGTGTGGCGAAGTGGACAATAGTTTGGAACTGACTCTTGAAAGCACACCTATATGAGAAGATTATAAAATTAATGCTCCAAAATTAACTTGAACAGATTAAAACAGCAACGCCTAACCATATGAAAAATCAGCCTTGTGCGAAAAAGCTACGTGTATAACTACCATGTACATTCGTCGTACACGATGCACGTTCGTTATGAGAAGTCTTTTCTTTTCTAGTGTGCTTCATCTTGCCAGCCAGACTCCCTGTACATCTTCACCTCAACATCTTGACACTTAAATAGTAAGAAATCCAAACTTTATCTGAGAAGTCCTATACTTTTTCAGTGTCCAGCAAGTCATTTGATTCTAAATATACCTTTCAACTACGACGTTGTAGAAGAAGAATCAATTTTAAATGTACATAAAGATTTTAGAGATTAATTCAAAGTGTAACCCTGATTATTCTTGACTATTTGCGTCAGCTTATCTACTTTTGCAAACAGTTTGGACCCAGATCAGACACTGATGGAATTGCTCAAAGATTTATTTTGAAAAAAATCGAAAATCACAGACGCCTTAAACATGCAAAGTTATTCAACATTCAAAGATTAAATTCAAGGAACCTTTTCACATGCATTTAATTTTTTTAATCTTGTGTTAGATTTAAAGATTGGAATCTTTTAATCCCCAAAACACTTCAAACCTAGATCATTCCACTTGCACGGACATTAGTACTCTGAGGTTATAAGCTTCCATTTTATTGGACATCGACAAACAGTGATCAGGCTATGCATGTACCTTTAGAATTTGAATTACTACCCAACAATACTTAAATTTCAAATGAATTCGTCCAATTGATAAGGGTGGGGAATTCAATTAGGCATAAGTGGGTAAATACAAGGCCCGCGATTTTTTTCAAGACAGCGAAGTGATTTGTTTGAATTGAACTGTCTACATTTTTCAGTAATGTGGGGTCGTTTACCTAGTTTGAACCAGTACTAACCCATGAACAGTCTGCCACACAAGGACATAACAAGGTAATTCGAGCCCGTGACATCCTGATTAAGGAGCTCCGTATGTTGATCTGGGTAATAAAGAGGCTTGTTTAGGGGGATACCAAAATCCCATATCCCTTGAAGTTAAAAGGCAAGTATCCCTGATAAACTGACAAATATCACAAATAATTATAGATCCAAAATAGTCAATGTCCCTGAAAGTAACACAGTATCCCCTATCCCTGGAAGTAAAATGGACAGTATCCTATATCCCTGGAAGTAAAATGGCAAATATCCTGTATCCCTAAAACCCCTTTACAAACCTCATTATAAATGCAGATTAGATTAATTCTAAAATCAATTCTAATGTATCTCGGAAATCAATGAATAAGTATTAAAGGAAGCAACTTTCTAAAGGATTACAGACTCGAAAAAACAACAACACAGAAATAAAAAAATAAAATATAAACATAAAGAGAAATAAAGATGAAAAATTGTTATCATATTAGATCTTAATAATAATAATAATAATAATAATAATAATAATAATAATAAAATATTGTTTATTGTTATTCCTGATTAAGCCAATATGGCGAAACGTTGAATAAATAAAAACATTCGTGTTGGTTTTGAATACTTTTTAGGCCAGTAGTTTGTGGTTAATAATAATAATAATAATAATAATAATAATAATAATAATGATAAAAATTATAAATAAAAAAAACCCCGGAACTTGCGTATTTATTAAAGCAAATAGTTGACACACATGTAAATTATTTGACTAGATACGATAAATTAACTCTGCATGCGGTGTGTTTTTGCATGCGTTTTGTGGTCTGTGGATTTTTTTTTTCAAAAATAATTTAAAAAAAATACCACCCGAGTGATAAACAGTTCGAATCCAGATCAGGTCCAAAATTTTGTCGGTAACAGTTACGAAACCGTTTTGTAGCTCCAACCGATTTGCAAAGGTTAAAAGGCGACAGAAAGCGCCAGTTAATGAAAATATTTTAGAAATAAAATTTGAATTGTACATGCATTATATTTTGAAAAAAAGAAGTGCTTTTAACATGTCAAAAGAAATTAAGTTTTTTTTTGTATCTGCTAGTCAAACAGTTTTGAAATTCGTCGGTTATACCCATTTATTTTCAGATTTTATTTTCGCATGATAGTGCATAACGAACGTTTTTATCGAAATGCATCAAACACGTATAAATTAACGATGATACGACGTTGGCGTCTTCTGAGTTTTGCTTTATTTTTTTTTTATACTCATATTTATTTTACTCACCAGAGACCACGGAAGATCGCTTATTTTCAACTATCCTTATTTGTCCCGACAAATTATGCAAATTTTGGAAAATAAAAATAATGATAAAACTGCAGTTTTCTCTTCCTAAAGAATAGTTATGGAATAATGAGACGTTACACCACTCCCAGAAAAAGAAATCCCGCCGCTAACCCAGCTTGAACAATAACTAATTATTCAAGTTAATTATCCAATAATTACCTCAAGATCAAAGGTAGCCTATTCTACCATAACTAGGCTTATATTTCTATATCATTATCCTACAAATTGCCAGGCATTACAATTGCAAAATTCCTCCTATCACCTGTAACAGCGATTTTAGCTTACCTATACGGAGAATGCGACCCGTATTAGAAACGAATGAAACGACTTCACAATGTAAGGTCACTTCAATACTTGAGGTCAACCTTCTTACGTAGTTCTTCTCTTTTACAATAAGGACAAAAATGGCCTTGTCACAAGAAAACCTCTCCTGTGGGTTTGGGATTTAGAGATTAGCCAGAACATTGGCATTTTGTATGTATAAAGGTTAGCTTTTATACTTTGCAGAGATTGATTAACTAAGGCGCTAATCAGACTGCGTAGATACGCAGTCTGATCAGTGCCTTTGTTGTTCGCATATAAGAAAGTTGGATTTTCTCGCGATATGGCCTAAATATGATCCATTCCTGGTGAAAACGGCCCTAATGAAAGTAGCAAAACGTCGAATAATCGCATTACGTATCCATACGACTAAGTATCATTTTCTTTACACGGAAAGCAAACGTCCAGATCAGACTGCAAGAATACACATTTACGTAAAGATCTGATAGCGTGCAGTTTTTTTTCTTCATGTTTATGCTTATTCTGCCAACTAGTGTCGTCTGCGAGCAGTTTGGACCCGAATTACCCCCCGACAAAACGACCCAATCTGGTTGACACACTGATGGTATTTCTTAACGAATTTGTTGAAAATGTAATTTGTGAAAAATATCAGCAGACGGAATAAAAGTAAAGGGAAAGGGCTGACCTCTTGGCTCTCGTTTGTGGTGTCTACTGTGAGTTTGTCACTTTCCCATTGGTATCCTGGGTCAGGTGTGGTACTTGATTGTATCGATTCCTGATCTTTGCACCCTTACTTACTATAAAAAAAACCTGCATGGAAGAGTTTACATTTCTTAGCATTCACTGACATTCCACATGGTGCAAACTAACACTCACAAGAATGGACCCACTACACCCAGAAAGCGGGTCCAGATGAGGTAACATTGATTTTCAATTATTTTCTTACCCATTAATTTGAGCATGATTTTGGTGTGCTCAAAAGAACATTCTCATTGGAGAAGCCAAGCATATGTTTTGTTTGAGAAATTAGAAAACTAATTTTCAATCGCACACTCTTGTCTGGGGCCTGTAGTGGTATGTATAAGGGAGATTGATTAATAATCAAGAAGTCAGAGTTTGACCCGAAACGTTGGAAACTTGCCTGGCTGGGTATTCACTTTGGCACAAAAATGAGTTCTTTATTCTGACCTGACAAAATTTAACAAAAATGATTGAAATGCGTCTCACAAGTTCAACCCTAGTCTGTTCAACAGTTATTGTTATGTAACGTGAGCTCTGTGTTTGGAACACAAATAATGCAAATCTTAGCCTACTGTATGTATCCTATTAGAATGATATATTTATTCAGTGAATGGAGTTGCTGTTCAAAACTGTCGAAATAATGCGCTTGTTAAATGCACCTTTAATGATAGCAAATAGTACAGGCCCTGATGAGTGTGGTATCTAATCTGGATCTTGTCCCATTCAAAAGAGTACACGAATACATATATAAATTTAATATGTCCCAAGTGAACCCACTCACCGATCGTCTGCACACACACACACACACACACACACACACACACACACACACACACACACACACACAACAACAACATAAATTTTAAATATGACGAACTGTTTAGTGGATACTTTAATTTTCACGAGAAAGCAGCATTTGTTACCGTGCGTTGACTCTCAATTCAATTAGCATCCTAGAGGTATTGCACAGATCCAAACAAAGCTTGAAGCTGCTGGTACCCGCTTCTTGCAAGTGAGCCGTACCCATTTACAGCCAGGTCAAAAACCTAGATTTGAAGTAAGAACTGAAAACAATAATTTAAAAATCCAACTCCATTCAGCGTTGGAAGCAAGGAGCCCATAAACAGTCGAACGAAGCTCTTACCGCTCAAGAAAAAATATTAATGGAAATATCAAATAAAGTCTTACCTGAATCGACAGGTTTTTCAATGGTATCCGCCATTGTTCTTGTTTTGAAGTCACGTGATTCTCCGCCCATGTTAATTAACGTGGCGGAGAATCACGTCAAAACAACAACAATGGCGGATACCATTGAAAAACCTGTCGATTCAGGTAAGACTTTTTGATATTTCCATTAATACTGATCATATTTGCATGGGATTTAAAGCAGATACCCTGGAGAACTGAAAGCAATAGGCCCATCGTACGCGACTTTCTGACAAAGGTCTCGTTAAAAAGTTATTGACGAGCAACCAAATTTTTCGATTGGCCTGAGTGTAAATCAGTGAAGCATCTTTTAAATTGTGGAGAATTCAGTGTTCACCATAGGAGCTTGTTTTATCCAAATTCGAGCAAACAAATGAGAAAGAGTCTTCAATTAGCTAAAGAAGCCAAAGAAGTTGCCCAGTCTGTACCAGTGCAAAATGGGAATACGAGGAATTGTTTTAATGCAAACAGCATTCACAGCTCAAAACACGCAATACTAAAACGAAGCAAATACGTGTATATTGCTGGACAACGTATATAAAGATAGACTTGATCAGGACGTCGATGCCTATAGGAGGAAATATGCAAGAAATTCACTTAGTTACATTTGGAAGTACACCATCAAAGATTATTAAGACTAAGTCTGCTCAGCTTCAATTGAAACAAAGAGATGGTAATTTTATGAAAATAACAGCAAACATAGTATCTAGCATTACCCTGTTTATTCTAAGACAGCCTGTAACTTTCAAAGCAAAGGTTTGAAAAAAGTATTGAAGGTTTCCATTTTGCTGATACTATTCCACTTGAAAAAGAGTTGGATATGGTTCACGTACTGATTGGAAGTGGTTATTACTTAGATGTCAAACTTCCTGTTGAATTCTAAATTCTGATGTATATTGACTGGTCGTAGTGACCAATATGACTGAGATGCAACGCACACCAGTATGCTTATTCTTACACATGGAAACACCATCAATAATTCAAGTGTATTTTCAAATTTGAATAGTGGTATGCCAGTGAAACCTGATCTAGAAGACTTCTGTAAATTGGCAACTCAAGGAATTTCTAAACATGTGAGCGTTTGTGATTCTGAAGATCAGAAAGCACCAGAAAAGTTAAAAGAAGCACTTTAATTCGAAAATAGAAGATATACTGTGACATGATCATGGAGATCAAAAATACAGCCTGGCATGATGCTGAATTATGATACAATAATACAAAAACAGCTGGATTAAGGAATGATTGAAAAAGTTGACTGTTTCAATGTTAAAGGATGATCAAACACTATATTATTTATACCTCATCACGGTGTCGTAATTCCTCAGATAGCCACTTCTTAACTAAGAATAATGTAAGGCGCATCAGCTAAGACTAAGTATAGAAGCAAAAGTTTAAATGAGCGCGTGTATCATGGTCCAATCATAATGTAAAATATCTGTGGAATACTAGTCAGATTTAAGCTATATGAAATTCGGATAGTTTGATGATATTGAAAAAGCATTCCTTCATGTCTGACTTCAGAAAAATGAAAGAGATGTAACAGAATTCAAATATTTAAAACATCATGACCAACTAATAGTGAACAAAGACACCATTTAGGAATTTCGATTTTGCTGTGTTCCTTTTGGGATAATCTTGAGTCTTTTTCCTCTTGGAGCTTCAGTTCTAGCACATTTAGAATAATATGGTTCGGAGATCACAGATAATATTGAAAGTTATATATACATGGATAAAATGATCCTTGGTGCAAATTCGTTTTCAGAGATAATTGATCTGTTAAGTCTATCAAAGAATATATTCAAGGCGCCCAGCATGAATCTACAGAAATGGATGACAAGCAGTACTGAAGTGAATATGGCGATTTCTTAAAATGTAGGCCGCTGGCTAGATATTGTTTAACTCCCCCAGGGGGATTTTGTAGACCATATTTTTCTTAAAGCCCAGTGTCTAACAAAAACTTTGCAACATGTTAGCCCTCTGGCAATGGCAGCGTTAACCTGTAACAGTCTGTTACATACGTTACCAGACAAAATATTTAATAATTTACATAAATTATAAGACCCCTAGGTGTAACATATATTATTTTTTCCCATTGAACCCATAACAAATGAAAAATGAATCTAATACTGTCCATCTTATTTTTTTTTTAAATAGAATATGTTCACCAATTTTGTATAATATAAAAGGAAGTTTATTTACCTTTTCGAACTGTAAAATTTATGTTTCTATCTTATACACTTTTTGAGCTATTGAATGTTGATCAATGTAACCCCATATCGCACAAAAGTGTCTATGAAATTATATGGCTCCTTTGTTGGGGAAATAACTCAATACATCGAATACCATACAAGCTCTTATCTTCTATAGAGCACACCAAATATGCTTAAAATATTAAACACGGAAGGCGTGTATCATATAATTTTCAAAAAGGCTATATCATCGAAGTAAATTTATAAAGCGTTGCAGATGTGGCCCTTTAGAAACAAATATGGTTGCATCCGGTGTTGCGTATGTTAAATTGTTTCATTAACCCTATATAAATGATTAATGAATCTAATATAGTCTGGCTTATTTTTCTATTGAAATTAGAATGTGTTAACTATTTTATTAAAGTATTAAGGGTGTTTGTTTACCTTTTCGTAACTGCAAATATTATGTTTCTATCTTATATACTTTGAGTTATTGAATGTTGAACATGGTAACCACGTATCACACAAAAATATTTAATGTAATTTGGTGGCTCTTTTGCTGAGGAAATAATTCAATACATAGAATACCATAAACATTCTGTTTCTCTATAAAGGCATCACATATGTTTAACATAATACACATGGAAATTGTGTAACATATAGTTTAATAAATGAGGAAAACATTTAAAATTCAAAGACAAAACATCAGGTAGAATCTTGCCAAAATAGCACCTCTTCGCGCACTATTCAAGGGCTCAAAGATATTTTCCATGCAGCTTATTAACCCTCATCAGATTCATCTTCAAATACTTCATCTACCATATTTGTCATCTCAACACCCTCATCATCATCACCATTCCTATCCTGATCTGCATATCCCGCAACATTCTGCACACACAAAATGTTGACGAGTTGTTCACCTGGGACGATCAAGTTTCCCTTCATCCAAGTGTACTCAGTTTCCTCCCCATTTATTTTCCATCCACTTTTGTCCAGATCTGGAAGGCCTGGCTTGTTTTTATGGGAGTGTATCCAGACAAACAGTTGATAGTTCACTTTGTGTATGCACATCTCGAGGATGGAACGGCAGGGCGGTAGTAAGCTCATGTTCATGCCATTTCAGACTATTTCTTCGGCCTTGTTACTTTTTCAAAAACATGTAATGAAGCTTTTTCACATTTGTGTAAACAGCACATGTGAGGGCTTCCATGTCACTGATGAGCGCCTCAGAGCAGTTTTTCTCTTTTCCTCCCCTGCTTAGAATTTGGATGAATTAGGGGAGAAGGGTTCTCTATCAGTTTGATAGGAGCTACCTTTCTGTGACACAAACACACTGGTAGTGTCACATCCTGTAAAACAGTGTATGCCGTCAAGACTCTGCAGATCCCCCCGCCCCTGTATTCTGATAGATGTTGTTGACATTCAGAAGGCACACTAGTGTTGAATAAAACTGTCAAGTGTATATCCTTGCAATATCGTACAAGCTGTACTAATACAATCTGTGTCTGATGACCTTACTGGGTAAAATGATAGTGCTTGCACCAGGCAGTGATGTTCTAATATTTAGACAGTGTAGTATAATCATAGTGCATATATCTGCTTCCTCCTGGATATTTGGATACAATGGTTATCATCTTCAAAGGTAAGAGGGAACACCTCTTTATTAATAACATGGGGTAGGTTTCTATCTGCAAAGTAAGTAAGGGTGCAAAGATCAGGAATCAATACAATCAAGTACCACACCTGACCTAGGATACCTATGGGAAAGTGACAAACTCACAGTTAGACAAGACAAACGAGAGCAAAGAGGTCAGCCCTTTCCAAGCAGGTGACCACAAAGCACATATAGACGCGCACAAAGACATAGCAAACACAAAACAGAACAAAAACATAAAAGATCCACAAAAGAAGAACCGCCTTGGAACGGTTGGAACGGTCAGTAAAATATTTTACTGAAGGGCTTAAACCAGTTTAACGGCGCCAACCTCACCCTCAATTCAGATGTGGATCAAGCCACATAGATATTTGGTTTGCATGAAAGACCCCTAACTTATCAATGCATCATGTCCTAAAACATATAAATCAAGATATAACAAGGAGATAAAGCAAAGATAAGGACTCAACAGTAAATAAAACTGAGTACCGTAGCAAAAGAAATCCAACAGGTAAACCCCGGCGGGCCTGACAAACAGCCAAAGCAACAGGCCCCTACCATCTCATCAATAGATAAGTCTTCAAGTCGGAACCATCACAGAAAAAATAGTAAATGAGTATGATCAGGAAATACCACAATCACAAACTGCAGACAACCCTGTGGCACCGTGAGGAAGAGCCGCTCAACCATCACGAGACACCAGGAAGACAAATTAAGCAAAGCAATCAGCTCTCTCTTCCCCATCAAGATGATTGCAATACTAGAATGGACATAAAGTAACGTACACTAAAACATAGAACAATTACAGACTCCCACAATGGGAGTAACAATAAACAAAAAGTCAACAACAACAGAACCACCGCCTTAGAACGGACAGCAGCCTAAGCCACCGGGGGGCTTAAATGCATTTTACTGGTACCAAATCTTTGCCCTAGATTCTGCTGTTGTTGAAGTACAAGAAATGTTCAGCTCGCATGGAGGCCATCTAACTAATGCAATGTATCATCATGGAAAAACACTCTGATCAAATTACTACACCATGATGAAACAAAGAAAAGGGCTCATGACTCACAGATAGTCAGAGCTAAAGAAACCTCAAGTTGAGCCACGGTGGGTCCAGCTACAGATAAGCATCAGGCGCCAACCCACCGATTAAAGCTTTACGTCAGAGCCGTCATAGAGTCTGAGGCATGACCCACCGTCGTGCAATTAAAGGGAAACCATAGCTATAAACCGTGATTGGGTTTAAAACTAGGCATGCAGATTGTCGCATGATATCCAAGTTATATCCAACCCTTATATAACGTTTAACTATCTTTTTGAATTGATCACTAAAATTAGGTTTTACAACAATTCGTTTGAATTTATAGACTAAATCACCATAAAATATAGGTTCTGATATGCCTTGTTGCAGAGGAGTTTTTAACTCAATGTTGTATTTAACAATTAACCCTGAGTGTCTGTGGTAGAATTTAGAAAATGCTTTTCGAATTTTATGATATCTATAACCTTGTTTTAATAATTTAGCAGTTAAAAATAAGTTTCTGTTGTTGAAGTCATCAACATTAGAACATACTCTAGCAAAACGAATAAGCTAAGAAATATATACACCATAGGAAGGAGAGCGAGGAACATCTCCATCAAGAAATGGGAAATTTACTATTTCAAAATTAAAATCATCCCGTTTATCATAAATTTTAGAAGAAACTATGCCATTTGTTATTGACAAGTTCAAGTCCAAAAACGGAGCTTCAGTATCAGAAGAATTCGCCTTATTTAACTGAAGTTCAGTGGGATATATCTGACCTACCATTTGTTCAAAATAAGGATTATCAATATTAAGTAAGTCATCTAAATATCTGGAGGTAGAGTTAAAAGCTTCAATAACATCAGATTGATTATTGTCTGACAGAGATAACATAAAGTCTCTCTCATAACAAAACAAAAACAAATCTGCAACAAGAGGAGCACAATTGTCTATATAATTTTGAACCAAATCTTATAAATATATTGTCCAAAAGATAATGGAGCGCATCACACATTTTCTGACAGGAACACAATTTATATCGTTTAGGTTGTTCAGAAGTAAAAAAGGCATTTTTATCATTACAAGCTAAATAAAGTGAGCCCTCTCTGTTAAATGTTTGTTCAATTAATTCTGTTAGTTTTTCTTTTATTAGATTATGAGGCAATGTAGTATAGAGAGTAGAGAAATCATATGTAGACAAACCAGATGCTAGAGAACCTCTAAACTTCAATTTATTAAGAATTTCACCTGAATTTTTATAAGACCGAAATAAATTTTTACCATTTCTTTCATAAACTGTTGTGCAATATTAAATGACATGGTTTTTAATTGCAGTGAGACAAGAAGTCAAAAGAATAGACGACTCAGTAGTTGTACATGCACTAGAATTAGCAATAAAACGCGACTTATAGGGCCATTTATGAAGTTTAGGTAACCAGTATAACGTAGGAAGCTTGCTATGGTCATCTTCAACAAACAAACCAAACTTAGCTGCCATATGGCATCGATGCCTATCAACGATAGACGTCTCATCAAGCCTGTTATGCTCATATGTTTTTGCAATGCTAAGTTCTTGCTTTAGGGTGTTAATATAGTATCTTTTTCAAACCACCACAACATTGTTAGCAGCCTTATCTGCGGGGGCCAAAACAAACTTCCTATGATATTCCTGGATCCCTTTCTTCAAGTGTCTAAATGTGAATTTAGGTTTAGGTGGTAGAAGATCTAAATTGTTGCAATAAAATGAAATTCTACCATCAATAATTTTAAAAATATTTAGTTTCCATTTATTTAAGGCATTAGACTCAACATGCTCTCATTTACACCAGCGATTGCAAAATTCTTGTAAGGCTCCTTCAATTTCCTCACGACATGATTTAAAGTCTATTGGCACAGGAAACCTATATTTAGGTCCCTTACATATAATAGACCGAATTCTTGAATCAGTTATGAAGAGTCTGAAGTCCGACCCCGGTGTGCAATTAAAGAGGAAAGCAAAGTTGCCAACCGTGATTGGGTTGACCACCAAGC
Source organism: Loripinus fragilis (assembly GCA_964019695.1). NCBI lineage: Eukaryota > Metazoa > Mollusca > Bivalvia > Lucinida > Lucinidae > Loripinus > Loripinus fragilis. The sequence goes on from OZ026523.1 coordinate 8,874,847, forward strand.
ATGCAGTCTGTTGCAATACATTAATGTTATAGCCTATCTTTTTATAATGGGAAATTATTTTAATGAACTGCGCTGAAAAGTTATAAGAGTCAACAATCTTCTTCAATTTATACACCAAGTCACCATAGAAATCAGGTTCTGAAAGTCCTTGGCGCAAGAGAGATTTAAGTCCAACTTGGAATTTAGAAATCAAATCATAGTATCGTCTATAAAATTTTGAAAATGTTTTGCGAAGTTTATGATACCGATCGCCTTGTTTAAGAAGTTTCTAAGTTAACAATTTATTGCGAGAGTGGAAGTCAGCAACATAGCTAGATGCTCTAGCAAAACGAATGAGTTGAGAGATATAGACTCCATAGGATGTAGAACAAGGAACATCACCATCTAAAATGGGAAATACACAATTTCAAAATCAAAGTCGTCACGTTTATCATAAATTGTGGTAGAAACAGTATCATTAGAAATTGACAACCCAAGTCTAAAAATGATGCTTCGGTATCAGAGTTATTGGCTTTATTCAGTTGTAGCTCTGAAGGGTAAATGTGACTAACCATATTGTCAAAATAAACATTATTAATATTTAAAATATCGTCCAAATATCTGGATGTAGTGTTAAACACATCAATAACCTCAGACTGCTTATCATTAGAAAGAGACATCATAAAGTCCCTCTCATAACAAAACAGGATAAATCTGCAACAAGGGGAGCATCCCAACTACTTGTCTATACAGCTTGGTGCCAAATCGAAAAAAAATGTTGTCCAACAAAAAAATCAGCGCATCACATACATTTTGACGCGACCATGCATGATGTTTTTTAAGCTTTTCTGAAGTAAAAATGCATTTCTCTCATTACATGCAAGGTAAGGAGAGCATTGTCCCTGGAAGGTTCTTTCAATAAGATCAATAAGTTTATCTTTAATTAAATTATGAGGTAAAGTAGTGTAAAGAGTAGAAAAATCATATGAAGACAAACTGGTCGCATTGAAATCTCTAGCTTTAAGTTTATCTAAAATTTCACCTGAATTTTTAATAGACCAAAATAGGTTTTTATTAGATCTCTCATGCACCTTTTCACAATACTTGATAACATGTTTTTAACAGCTGTAAGACACGAGGTTAACAATTTAGAAAGTTCTGTCGTCATACAAGAACTAGAATTAGCAATAAATCTTGCTTTATAGGTTTTTATGGAGTTTAGGTAACCAGTACAACGTAGGAACTTTGTCTTGATTTTCTTTAGCTTTGACACCAAAATGTAGGGCTGTATTATGACAACCATGCCCATCAACAATCACCCTCTTACTTAAGGAAGGCTGCAGTTTATAGGCATTAGTGTCAACAAGCTCACGCTTAAGAGTATTAATATAATACTATCATCAAACAACTATAACATTGTTAGCAGCTTTATCTGCTGGAACCAAAACATAGTTCATATGAAAATCCTGGATACCTCGTTTAAAATGACAAAAAGAAGATTTAGGTTTAGGGGGTAAAAGATGTGTATTACGTGAGTAAAATGAAATACGAGTATCAATAATTTTAAAAATGTTAATCGTGTATTCCTTCAAGGCATCAGGTTTAACATTTCCCGTTTGCACCAACGGTTACTAACGTCATTTAAAGAAGCAGCGATCTCTCTACATTTAGAGAAATCAATATTAGAGGGAAATCTATATTTAGGACCTTTAGAAATAGTATTGAGAACTCTAGCGTCAGGAATGACATATAGATCACCTGTAATAACATGCCCTGCAGAGGGATATAAATAATTAGAATTTTGACAATCTCAGGAGGCAGGAGTGTTGGAATCTATATCTATATCATTTACAATTTTATTAAAGTTAAATATAGTAGACCTTATTGGTTTGTTATATTTATAACAAATGATAGGAGTTTCAGAATTATTAAAGTAATTTGGAATAGATGAAATCACTAAATTATCCTTGAAGATACTATGTAAATCAATAAACTCAATACCTTTGTTAATGAATGGAATTTTGATAAAATGTCGTTTATGGCTGACCTCAGAATCGATATAAGGACTAAGGAAATGTTGAACATAACACCTTGTAAGGAGTGCTGCTTTATATAATTTGTTTGCTCTATCGTAAAGTTAATTAGCATCTAACTCTAAATTACGCAAAACTGAGATAGGCAAGGAACTTAAAAATGAAAAGAAGCCATGCCGACCATGATTAGTTAAAGCCAAAGAAAGATCCTTTAGAGAAGTATTTAAGCGTTTTTCAGTACAAATTTTGCACTTAATGTTGCCCTTTTTACGTTTACCATGAGATCTACTTTTACGTTTTTTACATTCCAAAACAGAAAAAACATCAAAATCTGGCATTTTTGATATGTTACCTTCATGGTATATATTATCATTAAAGCCTAAAGGAAAAGGTGATTGCAAAAATTTATTCCATTTAAGTTCAGTTTCATGTCTCTTTATATTGTTTAATCTAGTTGATGAATTTGGATCATATATTATTTTTTCAACCGGCTGAATTACAATTTTACTAGGTGAATGACCATTACTTTTGAAATGGCGATAAAAAATGTGTCAAATTTTTTAGGCTTTTTCATTTAACGAAAGTGCTCACGAAACCTAGTCTTAGGGGATCGGCCAGTTTGTCCAACATATTGCATTCCATAATTAATTTCAGTTCAAGTTATAACATAAAGATCAGGGCCCGGAATTACTATGCCTCCTTAAAGTTAAGGAAGACTTAAGTTAAGTATTGATTTTTCAGGATGCCAAAAATAACGTTTCAAACTGTTAAAATCAAAATAGTTTCATTTTTGCTGTAGATCACAATGATATCTTTGACCACAAGTGCTGCATCGATCCAGGCAATTTATTTAGCATCTAATATAGCATGTTGAAATAGCAATACTTAACTTAAGTATTCCTTAACTTTAAGTAGGCATTGTAATTCCGGGCCCAGATGAAGTACAGTCCATATCATTATTATTGATTATGGAAAATTGCCTACCATTTACAGATGATGTAATGGTAGTTTTAGTACATAAATGTGTGCAACAGACACACCTCTTGGCAAGTCTGTAATTGTTCTATGGCATTGCACTTAGAAACATTAGGATACATTCTGCGTCTTTTGAATGCATTAAATGGTTTAGTATATTTCCTGATAATAGGTGACCCAAGAGGAGATAACCTAATGGTAGGAAGCATATCCCGAAAATTGTTAACTGAACTTGGAATACGAACAGAGGACACCATATGTAAACTAATGGGAGATAAATGTAATTTTGTTATTTTCGTTCTTATCATTAAAGTTGTGTGGGTAAGTACCATCTCAAGACAAGCAATCAACACGCCGATTATTAAAATGACAAGCCAGTATTTATATAAGTCCTTAAAAGCAAAGGAAGGCATAACAAATACAAGCGATAATCCAAATAGCTAATAGAAGTTACAGGAATATAGAAAGCAGAAGTTATACAACATGAAAATCGGTCAGCTAGTGATCTTAAATGCGGTACAAGACGTAGAGGATATCCAGGAACAGGAATAATGGAAGGAGATTGTACAAACAATCCTGAGGATTGGAATAATAAAAGCATTAAATGAAAGTGCGTGGAGACTTTTAGAGCCGCCACGCAGCACAGACCAAACAACTCTGATAATCAAAGTAAGTAAGGGTGCAAAGTTCAAGAATCGATACAATCAAGTACCACACCTGACCCAGGATGCCAATCTAGTATTATACTTGCTAGTTGTCCATTGAACCAGAAGAACACTACTGAGTTGAGTCTTGTTATTGAAATTGCTTATAAAGCTCTTCCAGTCATGTGGTATCCTACCCTTTGCACCAGTTGGTGCTGTTCCTCTGCGTGGACCTTCATAAGACTTTATAAACTGCTGCTTATACATTGTATAGATGTATCAATGACAAACAGGGTTGGGGAAATGCTGGGCATTTATGAGTTAAGTCCATGCCACTGACGTTTACTGGCATTTTCTGGAATAATCTGAAATATTTAGGCATTTTCCCCAAAGAAATATTAACAGGCATTAAATTGATAAAATTTTCCAGAATTTATCGAATAAAACAGTAAAAATATTACTTCAATCATGTTTGATGCATCTTTGACATGTTCAATTAATAATTGACTAAACTTTTAACCTATGATTAGTGACCTTGTTTCCCATCAAATGTTTTCATTTCAATTATAATTGTGCAAACAATATAAAAGCATGCATAATTACCACAGCGTTTTATGAATATGCCTAAAGCAGATTAAAGTTATTATCCCCAATTCTGAGCTTAAACTAAAGACCATAGGCCACAGGGCTTGTAAAAAACATATTCTTAAAATGTTTTGTCACTTCTGTAATTACACTATAATGAATAAATTCTATTTCCCAAGGCTATGCTTGTGACCTTGTGTTAACGACATGTATATAAGTATCATTTCAATGTAGATGCTATATACATATGCAAGTGTTTTTTCTTCTTTACTTTATCTAGTGATTGATTCCAATATCATTTGTTTTGCATAATAAGTAGTAAGTTTTTAATGTCGAATATTTTAACACAATTTCATTCATAAATGCCAGTACACATGTATTTGCCACTTTAGTGATTTTTTGAAAATTTGCCATGCCGGTATTTTCCACTGGAATTTACCAGCCGGACAAGACTTGTCTAAACCCTGATGAAAAATCAAACGCGCTCTGCCTTTGGTAACTGGTTGAATACTGATTCTGGCTGTTTCTCGAAGGTGTCAGGAATAGCTGTTTAGCTCTGTAGAATGGCATTACCATCGATATGTGCAGCACTGGATGGCGGATCGATTGTTGGTTCAATGTGTGATTCCAAGAAATGCAGAAGTTTGTACTAGTCAGTTTTGATTGGCATGCGACAGCAGTTGACAGCGACCATGAAACAGGTCCAAGAGGACACGACAACGTCAACTCAAAGTCAACATTGTGTTCAATATAAAGAAGGACAAGCTGACCAAAGACGTTCTTTTCAGCTCTCATCTGGTTGATATTGGTTTGTGAACTGGTCAATTTCTTCTTGGCCTCGCAAGCTGCAAAAGTTTTAGCTTGTTCTTAATCAAAGAAAGCCAACAGATTTTACAACTAAATGTGAGTCAATGAAGTTTTCCATAGCCTTCCTGCCAATGTCCTGAGCCTCGAGCAGAGCCTTAGCCACTTGAAGACAAATGGTATAGATCAGTGTCTTAAACACTAAAACTGAAAGGATTGGTGAAGCCAGAAATTGTCTCTAGTACTCGTTTCACATCATGCTCAAAACTTTGCATCTGAGCAGGTCGGATATTTCCTCTGAGCTCATTTTAGTGCACTGAAAAGTTGCTCCAACATACCGAGGTCTGATGTAATGAGTAATACACCATCTGAAGTATGAAGCGTAGTATGGATAGCCTAGTTCTAGCTGCTCAAGCCAATAATACTTCCTTGTGAATTAGCATGGTGGTTTATTCTTTGCTTGATAGCTGTGTTAAAAGCATTTCTAAAGCAAAGAACCAATGACTGAGACACAATAAACACATTTTGTCCCAGAAGTTCTTTGCATCTGTGATGTGTATCAGGCAGTCAGCAATGTAATCAGGGAACAAGTACATATAGTGCGTAGTTGGTGCGATCTTATGCAAAGAATATCGAGCATAAGGCTGTGATATGCAATTCTTATGTGTTTCCTTGTAGCAGTCAATTTGAATTTAATTCGCCTAGTGGTTTCAGAGGAAATGTTTGAAAATGTTGACATATGACGAAGTCACTGGTATACAATATACTCACCCATGAGTTTTAGGCTCAGGTGAGCTGAAAATTATAAAGGAACAAAAGAGGAACTTGCTACGCCCCCTGGCGGCCATATTATTGGTGGACCAAGTTTGCATTGGCTATTTTTGAAGGTTATTCTATGAAATTAATTTTTATTCTGAACACTTGTTTCAGAGTAGGTTTTTAGTTACCAAGATAAGCCACGCCCTCTGGATGCCATGTTTTTGACTGATCAAATTAGTTGTAGCTACTTTTGTAGAGGCACATTCCTGTGCAGTTTGGATAAAATTGGCCCAGAGGTATAGGGGGCGTGGAAGTTAAAAGCTAATTGGCAAAGATGCCGACTGCGGACACCCAACATTGACTGGTCACAACTTTGAACAGGTTCTTTGTCTCTTTGGTTTAGGAGGAAATGTTATTTTAAGATATTTCTTATCTAAAGCTCTGCTGGCCATTTGTTCAGCGGAGTCAAACCATTTGTGCAATTTTGGTAGAGGGCATTGTGGGAATGTGATAGTGAAGATGTCATTTAAAGCAAAAGTTTACGGACGGATGACCGACGGACGAAGACTGATCACAATATAGATAATACTTATTTTATTGATATAGCTGGTTAATCATGATCATGTCACGAAAATGAAAACATAAATGGTACCTTCACACTTTTATAAACTTCATCAAATACTGTATATTAATCTTCAAATAATATCTAATAAGGCCATCTTTAAAAAACTGTTTGTATATGCTGCCACGCAACCAACTTACCTACCCCAAAAACGAATGGTTGCTTAGGAGAAATAAATTTTTATTCTAGTTATAGACATTTTTCTTTATTTTTAACTTTGTTTGTTTGTTTGATTTGATGCTTAATGTCCCAGTCAACAGCTATGGTCATGTCAGGATGGTCAGTTCACCTAACCATACCTTTTTCCTGGGCAAGCTTGATTAAGAAATTAACCAGTACTTCATGTACATACTTTTGCTTGTGACTGACAACAAGCCTTCTTGACTCAGCTGAAGGGAGGAGAATGGACATAAAGCCAGATTGGGATCAAACTTGCCACCCCTGGATCTGCAGTTAGACACGTATCTGCAGTCAGACATGTTACCAACTGCGCTACATGGCCGGGCATCTATTCTTAACCTCTTTTTATCAAATCAGCTTAAAAAAATACATACCTACTAACCTGGATAATTATGAGTCTTGTGACAGCAAACAATTGTTTAAGGATGGCTAAATACATGCTCCCATACATTTTATGAGTTGTTTTCAGTGTATGCACTTCTGATTTTCAGTCAATTCAGTGGTCAAGCTTTTAGTTTAGTGTGTAATAATTTTTTTTTCTTATTTCTCAACCAAAACATATGTTGTGGGTACTCGAAAGAACTGTTTCAAAGAGAGGGTTCTTTTGAGCATGCAAAACATATGTTGAAACTGATGGGTAAGAAAAAATTCACAGTTTACGCTCAATTTTTTTCCTGTTCAATCTAATCAACCTACATGCTACTATAAGCACTCAATAAATACATTTATGAGTTGTTTACACTTTATGCACTTCTGATTTTCAGTCAAAAAAATCTTATTTCTCAATTAAAACATATGTTGTGGATACTCAAAAGAACTGTCTCAATGAGACTGTTCTTTTGAGCTCACAAAACATATGTTAAAACTGATGTATAAGAAAATATTTACAGTAAACACTAAAAGATTTTGTTTATTAAAACCTTTGGTGTGTATTGTACTTTTAAAGATAGATGAGAATCGATGTAAACAAACACGGGCAAGTTTACCTTGATTTTGGGCGTGCAGGTAGTCTCAGTTTACAGTTATATTGAACCTACCACAGATTATTGCATATGCGCGTAGCAGTGAATAATCATGCTTTACCTGTTTATAAGAAAACTAGAATAACCTCATTACTATGCATCTTTGAAAGCACAATATTATATCATTATCAATATATATTCTGAGTATGGATTCATTACGTGAATGAAAAACAGTCTGGTTCCTGATCAGCTGGTTTCATAAGAATCCATCTGATCCTGATCAATATTGTTTTCAACCAAGGATTATGAAACAAGAGGGCCCTAGGGCCCTGGATTGCTCACCTGAATCCTGGCACATGAGATGATGTATTGGGATATCATTAAAAGAGTTTTCTATTTTTAGCTCTGATGGCCATGTTGTTCAGCCGAGCTGAACATTCTGATAAATTTTCGTAGAGGCCATCATGAGAAACATTTCTGTGAAATAATACTGAATTTGGACTAGTGGTTCAGGAGGAGATGCCGTTTAAAGATATTTCATATCTAGAGCTCTAATGGTCCCTTTGTTCAGCAGAACAGAACAATTTGTGCAATTTTGGTATTGGTCATTATGAGGAACAGATTATTCTGTGAAATCATTTTGAATTTGGACCAGTGGTTCAGGTCGTTTAAGATTTCTTATCTAGAGCTCTGGCAGCCCTCTTATTCCGCAGAACGGAAACATTTCTGAAATATTGGTAGAGGGAATTATGGGGAACATTCATGTGAAATTATTTTGAATTTGGACCAGTGGTTCAGGAGATGTCGTTCAAAAGATTCCTTATCTAGAGCTCTGGCGACCCTTGCGTTCAGTGAGAGTGGAACCATTTCTGCAATATCTGTAGAGGGAATTATGGGGAACATTCATGTGAAATTATTTTGAATTTGGATCAGTGGTTTAGGAGATGTCATTTAAAGAAAACGCTTGCTGTCGATGGACTGATGCACAACAGATGGACGCACGACTGATGAAGACCGCTCACAATAGCTCACTTTGAGCCTTCAGCTCGGGTGAGCTAAAGAGATATGCTTACAGTGTTCTTCCTGGAACTTCACATTTATCTCTAAGGATGGAAACTTTCACTCCCGATGCACAACAACAGCATCTCACTAACAATACCATATATATAGACATCTACTATCAACTCCACTGGTCCGCTATACATGTACAAGGCTGAAGCAAAGTAAAACTGCCATAAATCCAGATAAGCGAAATTTTTACCGAAATTGTGAAAATTTTCTTAAATATATATAGATTAAACATATTGTTAAGATGCTCAAAAGAACTTCCTCATGGAGATGGTTCTTTTGAGTACTCACAAAATATTTTTTTGTTTGAGGAAAAAAAGTTTTTATCACGCACTCTTATCTGGAGGAACATTCCCGACCAGCTTCTTTTGTTTCCTGATTGGGCATGATCAATTATGAAATTTAACAGCATATCATTCTATTCGTTAAAGGTAAATTTGGTGTGTAACGTAAATTTAATTTTCTTATTTCTCAATCAAAACATATGTTGTGGGTACTCAAAAGAACCGTCTCAATGAGACGGTTCTTTTGAGCACCCAAAACATATGTTAAAATTGATGGGTAAGAAACTATTTACAATTTTACGCTGATAATTTTTGTCTATCTAAACCTGTGTAAATAAAGAGCAGTCCCTTTATAACACTATGTTTGTGGCCCATAGGAATGGATCATAAAACATGTATAAGAGAATTGTTTTGTAAAGGACAATTTTAAACAGGAATTATAAGAAAATGACCATTTAATGATCATTTTCCTCTAATTCCTTTGTACATCTCCACATTAACAAAAATTGGGAGCCACAACATGACTGTGTTTCATGTACTGTCAGTTCAAAGGCACATGAGAATAGGACTATTCTATTTTCCATTGTCAATTTTTACATGATTATTACAGTCCCATTGTCAATTTTTACATGATTATTACAGTAAATGAAGAATACAGATTTTGGTCAGATCCAACAAAAAATACAAAATTCACGAAGTTTACATATGCAGGAACTTGTCACAAACTCTATAAAAGTAAATATAGGCCTACTTTTTCTATTCTAAGGGTTTGTAACTAGTTCCCGTGGTTTTAACACACATGAAGTCTGATTTTACGGCACTCTTTGGGACAGATTTTTTTTTCAAGGCCTTTTCAATACAGTCCAATTTTTCAGGGCCTTCTTGGTAAATATACATGTTTTTTTGGAGTCTGCTGACTTTTTTAAAAATCAACTTTTCAAAAATTCCTTCCAGGAACAATATTGGAGAGTCAAACTGTTCGGATCCACATCAGGACGGACCTTCCATCAAATTCAAATGTCCTTCCCTGACCTGGGTCCAAACTGTTTCCAAAGGTTATCAGAAGACGACAAAAGTTGCTGCTACAAAAGAAAGAGTTAACAGGGTTCCCATTCATGCACGGATCCAGAGAGGGGACAGGGGTCCGCACCCCTTGAAAAACCACAAGTTCTATGGGCTTCTATAGAAATTAGCATTTGGACCCAAATTTACCCTCCATTGAGGGTTTTCTACCCTCAAAATTTGTGCTGTTGCCCCAAAATTTATTCAGGCCTATACCATAGAACCAGATTAGGAAATTTTATGAGCGAAAATTTGTAATTATTTTCTTACCCATCAATTCAAACATGTATTGCGGGTGCTCAAAAGAACCATCTCATTGAGTACCCACAACATATGTTTTGGATGAACAATAAAGAAAATAGTTTCCCAGTATGCATTCTTATCTTGAGGCCTGAATTATGGGGTACAAAACTAAAAAAATTGAGCCAGTGTACCCTCAATTTCAGAAGTCAGTGGGAACTCTGAGTTGACCCTGTCAGCACTGACCCAGGACAAGTTTAGCTCTTACCATGCCAGAGGCGACTTTTGTCGTCTGCTGATATCCTTTGCAAACAGTCTTGCATAAGATCATGGCCGTCAGAATGTCAGTCTTGATCTGGATCCAAACCGTTTGACACTCTGAAAGTGTTCCTGAAAGAATTTTTTGAAAAAGTTAATTTTGAAAAAAGTCAGCAGACAACAAAAGCAAGAAAAATTAGCCAGCATGCTAAGCTGTAATACACACATAAACCAGGACTCCAGATAAGAGTGTGTATTGTAAGACTATTTTCTTTATTTCTCATCCTAAACATATGTTGTGGGCACTCAAAAGAACCGTCTCAATGAGAAGGTTCTTTTGAGCACCCAAAACACAAGTTTAAATTGATGAGTAAGAAAAGATTTATAGTTTTACGCTAATAAAATTTCCTTATCTGGATCTATGTAAACTGATCAAAAGCTGCATTATCATGTTCTCTAGATCTAGCCAATACTCCAAACCTCTTGGCACACAGAGAAGACGCACACACGTTGCATTTCATCTGGGTAAGCACTGTCATGGGTGGAAGTTCAAATTTTCCAAAATCCTGAACTTTTGAAATTCAAATCTTAAAACTTGTTGAATGCCAACAAATCATTAATAATTTCAAGTCAATTGTCCTAAGATGAACTGAAATAATTCAGAGAAATTATAATAATCTGCCTAATTCAGCATTTTGAGGCTGACTTTCTGTGGAAAGTCAGCCTCAAAATCCTGAATTCAGGAATAATCCTGAAAACTTTCACCCATGCACTGTTTGCTAAGGTAAAAACAATATTCAGCCTCAGCGACCGAATACATGTATATCATAATTTGTAAATTCCAACCTATGACCTCTTGATTCCTTAATATACCGTAAAATCTCTATTACAGGCCAATGCTCTTATAGAGGCTCCCAGGGTGGGTACATTCCCCAGCTTGGATGCCAAAAATGCTGATTTTCAAGGCAAATTTCACCAAAAATCGAGCCTCTAATAAACACGCCTACCAAACGCTCTAATGCTAAACATCTGGTTGAACATTAAAAACAACTGCTTTATGAAGAAAATCAAAAATAGGGGAAGGTCATGCAACAGCCTATGGATTCCTGTGCTTGTGGTATAAATACATGTACGAGCTCAGAAAGTATTCTCATCAGGTCATATTTACTTTTCGCGCAAACTCTTCCTGGAGGAATTGTTTTTAATATTTAACCAGATGTCGAGCATTTGAGCGTTTGGTAAAGGTGATAAAGGCCCACCCACAAATATTGAAAAAAAAGTCCTACGTAATGCAGAAATATCTCGAATTTGTTATTAGCAGCGAATTTCTACTAGTCAACCTCTAACGAATTGCCCCTCTAAATAAGGTCTATTGCTTTTGACCCTACTTTCATTTTGTCCGGAAATATCGACTTTCACTAGCAAGTTGTGAACCCTGAGGCCCTCCCAGGGGGGTACCTGTTCCCTTGTTCCCCTGAAATAAATTGGCTTGTTCCCCTGTTCCCCAAAAATCGAAAATTTGTTTTCTTATGTTCCCTGTTCCCCAATATTGTCTTTGTTCCCCTGTTCCCCGCAAAATTTGGCCTTTGTTCCCCTGTTCCCCTGAAATAAATACCCCCTTTTTCCCCTGTTCCCCAAAACCCCGTAGGAGGGCCTCAACCCCATACTGTGTTATGCCCTGGACAGTGCATATTTAAAGTTTTATCAATACCTAGCCCGGTTAAAAAGGTTTAACGTGTCAATAATCTTCTACCTGAATTCGCGACACTAGCATCTCAAGATTGCGACCCTTACCAATAAATTGGAGCTACAGACTTTTCTCACACTTGTAGCCTCTATAGAGGCCCACCCCCATCTCCGTGATTGGTAATGATTCTTATAGACGCTTGGGCCTGTAATCGAGATTTTACGGTACATGTACAATGAATCATTCCAAATTTATTGTTATCAAACCAGGTGGACAAACCTATTTGAACTCATCTCTTTACCTCCTTGTGTCATCTGCTGATAAACGTTGCAAACAATTTAGACCCAGACCAGGCCTGACAAAATGTCGGGTCTGATCTTTAAAAAGTTGATTTTGAAAAAAAATCAGCAGACGACTAAAAAGCATGAAAAATGTCCCAGCACTTCTGCTTAGCACTTCTACTTCATATAAACTGTTTATTCTTCTGTCCTGTGTCTTTCTTGTAAGGGACCAAAAAGTCTCTGTTAATAATGACGCGAACAGATCCGTATGACTCAAAAGGACTTGGCATTAAATCAGAGTACATTTTAGAGGTCCTTGCTACAAGGTCAAGCTCAAACAGGTTCCGACAGAGTTCTGTTCCTTCCTCCACAGTTGGGTCATCGGATTCACCACCAAAGGCATATAATTTATTGTGAAACAGAGTCAACCCGAAGTTGTATCGTCTAAATCCAGAAATTTTGGCGTATCTTTCAAACTCTCCTGTTTCAGTACTATATTTGATTACCTCCCCTGTTGGATACATGATATAGATGTCACCTTCAAGACTTTGCACACATCGGGAAAACTTGGCCGGGTCTGGTAAACTATCAATTATTGTACATTCATTGGTGGCAATATCAAAGCACTGTACACATGCAGCGTGATCACAATCTTTCAACCAGCCTCCAAATACATAGATTTTCCCATTGTACGCTGCAGCTGACAGGGCATCTACCGCGCAGGTAAGTTCACCAACTTCTTTCCAAGTTTCCTGAGCAATGTCATATTTCTCAACGCTGTGATAAGTCACATCTGTGATAGGATCAAATCCTCCTATAACATATACTGCGTTTCTCTCCGCCACCATAGCATGACGCAGGCGACCAAAGTTCATGGACCTGCAGTGAATCCAGTCTCTCCTGCCGATGTGTAACTTAAGACAGGCTATTGGTCTCTCTGTTCCTCCAGATACATATATATAATCGCCATACACACAACAGGCAAAGTACCTTCCTATGTTACTGGGTAAAGGTGGCATTGAGTACCATAGTCTTTCTAGAGGGTTATAACAATACACTTCTATCAGCTTCTGCTCGCGGCCTTGTGGGGTTTTTCCTATGAGAACTATCACTTCCATCTTGCTGCCTTGACGTAGTGGGATGTTGTATAGCTCCCTTCTCTCTGGGTATAGGTGATAATCAAGTGCATGTTTCACCATATCAGTACAGGTCTTACTGTTTCTCACGTTAGGGTTGAAGTCCACCTTCTCCAGCAGGTACTGCAGACTCACAAGTTGTAACCTCAGCTCCTGGAACACATCTGCCAGATACGAGATTCTCTCTTCATCCTTCTCGAGCCACCGAAACACAGCATCACAAACATTCTCCTCATTTGACACACTCAAGTTATCATGACAGATGATTGAGATCAGCTCCTCTTTCTCAAGTGCCAAGAATTCATCAAGATGCCAGACAGCTTCAAACTCTCGCAGAATAAACTGCCATGACGTCTCTTTCAGCTGCTCACATCCGAGACTCTGAGCGAGACGCCAGATTCCAATACAGTTATCAGCCGCTGTCTGCTCCAGCAGGAAATTTTCACAGCGATCCTGTAAACATTGTATCTGTAACAGAACGGAAGCACGAAGCAGATCCTCAGCGTTGTCAACTGTAACAACATCTTCACCGGAGTACGCAAATGAGAGAACATTTTCAAAAATGGAGGAACTAATGTCTTTCAAACAGACCACATTGTTATGACTCTCCTTCATACCAGATGAGAACATTGCATGAAAGTAGTCTGAGAAGGCTGACAGTATCACCTTGTGACATTTGAAGGTCTTTTTCTCCACCTGTATCTCCACGTCCGTGTATAACCCAGCCGTGTAGCTCTTGAAGATTCCATTCTGAAGACAGATAGCTGTATTTTCCTTCCAGTTAGGACTAGCCATTACATCTGTGGGACAGTTCTTCTAGAGTATCATCTTTAATACTTCCTTAAAGATAAAAGAGCTGCATTATTATTATTCTTCAGGTTAGGATTAGATGGCTGTGACGCGACAAAACCTGTCTTTGTGGTTTCTGACAAAGCAAGACTTCAACCATGCAGTCTCCTTGGCTATAAAGACTAGCTAGAAAATTAAAATTTTGCTTATAGCAAGATTAGATATAATAATTTCTAAAAAGTGAATAACAAAGGTGCTGATCAGTCTGTGTCTGTGTTAACAAACTCTGAAGACAGGTTTTCTTGCATCAACGCCCATATATAGCCATTACGTCGGTACAATACTTCTTCTACATTATACCATCTTAGTTCTCAGTCCTTTAGTGGTGTCTTCTTGCTAAAAGATATGCAAATACATAGAGGATCTTACATGAGTGCTCATGTTTTACTGAATTTATTTAACAAGTTGGGGAAAAGAGATAAAATGCAAGGCTTTCAGAGCATTTTAACTCTTTTTTCGCAACAAGTTTAATAAATTAAATAATACAAGAGCACGAATGTTAGATTCTATTTATCATATGACATTAAGCTGGATTACTTTGAAATCTCATTTGTGCCGTAAAAACTTTATATTTTTGTCATTATGTATGCAACCTTGTTCATGGACACCGTAATGTTTCCCAAAAATCTGTAAACCACTAGTGGTTTATCGATTTTATTGCATGGCTTTATTACAGTCCTAGACTTGAGGTCATATGATAAATACATGTATAACAGGCCTTCAGATTTATGGTGGGCCTGGGTCATTGTCCCATGATTTCAAAATATGGCCCATCACTTTCCAAGGCAGTGGGCCCAGTGGACCCATCCTTTTTAGTTGTGAAAAAATCTCACTTCAATAAAATTAAAATACAGTAAGTACATGTAGGTAGTCAATACAGTAAAACATATCTTAAGCAGCCACTCAAAATAGACAAAACAAAGATAAAAAAAAAAATGGTAGCTTAATGAAGGTCGAAAGTATTGCAG
The DNA here is from genome assembly GCA_964019695.1 of Loripinus fragilis. Lineage (NCBI taxonomy): Eukaryota > Metazoa > Mollusca > Bivalvia > Lucinida > Lucinidae > Loripinus > Loripinus fragilis. Next base: position 8,890,223 of record OZ026523.1, read on the forward strand.
AATGCTCCCATTGGAGCATTCTGCAATACTTTTGACCTGCATTAAGCGATAATTAGTCTTCTTTTTTGAGTGGCCGCTTAAGACAGGCTTTACTGTATGATCAGCAGTCAATATACATATATGCATACAAGCGTCTGTGTCAGTGTGTAGGTAAAGTATACTACCCAAATGTCAACTGTGGTTAGTTTGATATGCGTGGGCCTATCGTTTCAGAAAATGACCCACCATTTTTTGCTCCATGGGTCACTTCAGCCCACTGATCTTGAAAAGAATCTGAAGCCCTGGTATATAGGTCCAGACACTAGTAGTGAGAAGAATTTAAGAACCTAAAATTGTGTTAATTTTCTTATCCATCAGTTTAAACATATGTTTTGGGTGCTCAAAAGAACTGTTTCTGTGCTCACCAGATAGTTCCTTTGAGTACCCACAACATATGTTTTGGTTGAGAATTCACACACCAGGTAGAACAGATGATGGATAACGACAGAATAAAATTTCCAATCCCAAAAAGAAATACTAGTGTAACTTTTTTGTTTCTAAATTTAAAGACCAGTTTCTGTTGTGTCTTTTATTCTACTTTTAGCCTGTATTTTTGGATTAAAAAAAATCCATATGATAGAATTCTAAAATTAATTTTTATCGCTATAGACCCTTCCAAACACTCCATCACAAATTGATATTATTCCCCGAACTAGGTCGTTATTGGAAATTGTGTATCTACCTCTGGTTGGCAGAAAACAGTTGTGTACTGGTAATCGATACTGCATTTATTTTATAACAATATGTGACACGTTCTGAGATTTTTGGGATTGTGGAGGTACGACGTCATCAGCAGATAATGTGACTTTAAAAGACGTAAATAAATTTTAATGGTGGCGAACGTTATTTTGCAAGTGCACACTTGCTACATTTTAAAAATAAGCAAACGCTACTACCATTAAAAATATAAGTTTCCGTATTGACAAGGATTTATCGCTCTGTATTATTGATTTATCCTTGTGACAGCCATAGTTACAAATGTGCGCTTTCTTTAAAACAACACAACAAAAAATATCATCATCTACTACCATTCTGAGCCGCCTGATTTTTTTGAGAATCAAGACTCGAAATTTGTCGGCGAAATAATCACTTACAATGTAGGCCTACTATCTTATATGAGGTCCGGGCATGACAAGAGCCAGTTTGATACTTATTGTAAATGCTTGCAGCTAAGGCTCAGATAATGACTATGCCGAATGCATATTATTGCCAGCACCTTGCTGCCTGAAAAGGCACAGTAAGGCAAGACCAGAATTTAGACCTGCAGCTTCACTAGATAGCTACTGTGAGCCTATCGGCGTTACTCATGTAAAAAGTTCCATGCATCAAATTTAAATTGTTTAAGATTTCAGTTTTTGAAGAGCAATGTGTTGATCTAGATCAGATTGTGCAAATGCACAGATTGATACCAAGTTCAGCACCAATCATTAATGTGCCAGGTTGCATTAAAATGATTCCTGCTACAAAATGGATATATTATGTGCATAATCATTAGTGTGTGTGTGTGTGCAGACATGGGGTGAATTAATCGTTAATGCATTATTAATGCATTACTTTTTTCAAGTAATTCAAGGTAATGATTAATTCACCAGTTTTGAATTACTTTAATGCTAATTCAATGCACTACTTTTGTCAAAATTCAATGCATTACTTGCATTACTTTGAATTACTGTCTATCAGAAATTTTGCCATCATTAGTATACAGACTGTACAATAGAGAAATGAGATACACAACAAAAGGATGTGTTTCCATAAGTTATTTCCACTCACAGTTTTCTTTTGTTCAACTTGCTTGTAAAGACTGTTATTTGACTAGGGAACATGCAAAATGAACTGTGAAACTTGCAAGTAAAGGCGTTGATTTTATATCAATAAAGTGAAACTGCTTACATTCACTGGCAATCCAAGATGAACTTTGAATAGTGAAAATGTAGCTGGGAAGTGTTGAAATGTAAGGTATTTTATCCCACCTTATTTAAGTCAAATGTGTTTTTTTATCTATTATAAATCATTTTAAAGTTAATTAACTGAGGTTTAAAATGGTGTGAATTTTGTTACAATCCAATATCAATTTCAAAGAAAAATGTTTTGATCACAATAAGGGTAATTATCACTCAATTGTTCTGTTCATACATTTTGACACTTGACCCCTGACACTAACAGTGTGTCTCTGGTCAGTTGAGCTAGAGGGTAAATATATTGGAGTCAAAAATAAAAAACTATTAGAGATTAAGAGAGTCTGCGCTTTGTTGATTGGATATACCAATCAAGAGACTCAAAATGTTTATAATTTTCCTTCCATAAAATATACTTCCAAATAAGAAACTATTTTGGAAAGCTTCCCAGTTGTATGATAATAATATACAATGAAATATGATCGCTTAAAGACAAAGATTACTGTCCAATAGAGATCATTAAAGGATTAACTGATAAGGGACAGTTTCAGTATCTCACAAAATTAATGGGGCCTCAAGAGGGGACTTACCTGTATGCAACACAATTTCATTCACTAAGATAAAGATCAATATTTTATCATAAAATACCTAATCCCTATATGGGGCCACTTTATTGCCCCAGTAAGGAAGTCATAATCACCTCATTATGGCTGTCCCTTTGATCTGCCCAGTATGACCCCTGGAGAGAGTCATAATGAGTGGTACCAGTATTATTGCTCAAATATTTGTCCCTTTAAAAAAAGGATCTGGGGTTGCTACATCTGAGTGTTATTTCCTCCAAATTTCAAAAATTATGGAATTCCAAGAAATGTTATTGACAAGAATACAAAATTCACTTCATAAAGTGTACAATGTACATATTGAAACCTGTAACTCATTTGAAACCTGTGGCTCATTTGAAACATTTATAAAAATATAAAATATATTTATGTGAAATACACATGTTTAGGGTATGCACACATTTTGTTCAAAGTATCAAAAAAGTTCAGAGTTAACAGTATTTTAGGATTCTGTTTCACGTGAATGAAAGTAATGCTTAATTCAATGCATTACTTTCTTAAATAATGCTTATTCAATGCATTACTTTTTCAAAATCAAGTAATGGTAATGCTAATTCAATGCACATTTTTGGCAAGTAATGCTAATTCAATGCATTACTTTCCAGAGATATTCGCCCCATGTGTGTGTGTGTGTGTGTGTGTGTGGTAGAAACAATTACATTTGACATCTGCATTCACTGAAAATATGCCTATATTTTGTAATTATTCGCCACCTTATGACTTCCGCTGTTTAAATCAATCTATTTCCACATTTTTTTGCAAAAATTATTGTTGCAAAACTACAGAAGCTAGTATCAAATGAAAGCAACTTGATTTGGGCAATAAACTTTTTTATTGCAGCTTCCTGGTGTCTGTTGTTGTCGTATGGTAGTCATTTAAACACAAAGTCACATTGAAATGTCATTTTTCGGTATCGTTACATTTTGTAATTTTACGTTCACTTTAAACTCGTACAACTTGACAACCAAAAGTGCAATTATTTCATAATTTTATTGTATATTGCTATTTGATTTTCACCCTTGTAAATTATGTGATATTGCACCCATTGAATTTGTCATGGTATTTTTTACAAAAACATCTGGAACTGCACTGTTTTAAACGGCAACGTTAAAAGATGGCGAATAACTATGCCCCATGCAATATGCATTTAACGGAGGTTCAAGTCTGGTTGCGCATATGCGCAAACTGAAATAGTTTTTGCCGCTTTCATTGCAGAAATCAATCGTTTGATTTTAACTAATCCGATCCCAGCTATAACGCAAAACTATAACTCAGACCGGAATGCACATGTACATAGTATGGAAGATTATAGCTTTTTTTTTTCGCTAAATGTGCTACCTTCTGAAAATGAAGACTATTATTATTATTAGTCTGATCAATGTGCATGTCCGTCGGTGCATATCGTTGATAACGTTAATGCAAACGGTTGTTCAAATTTGACTGCGCAGATGCACAGCCTAAATGATTTATCGATGGACCAGCAGATAGTCAATTATCGAATGTGCATACAATCATAGTTTAAAAATGCATATATAACCACATGTACCTAGTGGAGCCAGGGGTATGAATTTGGACCGAACCTTCATAACTTTGTGCATGCGGGCAGCGAAGGCTCTGGCAAGACTGCGCCCAATTATGCAGAGGCTCGTCTGAGCAGTCACTACTTGCTGGAGCGATAAGTGCCAAAATCCTGTGTACTAGTCCATTAACCATGGGCAAACTGTCAAACAGCGAAGGCTCACCAATATAGCAGTGACATTTTCCTTATATTCCTGTCTCTCTTTTTGACATTTGTGCACATGAGATGATGACAGTCGTCTAGGTCTGATTTTAGCTTTAAATACATATCTCTGAAGGCATGTTCGCGTAGTTTCGTAAATAGCACAGCTCACAGATAACCATTTTGATTGCACGAATTGATGGTTACTTGAATCATTTGCTCTTCAAAGTCATGAATGTTTGTGTGCATAAACGTTTGTGTTTGTCTGAAACTCCTCTAGAGGTGATGTGATGTACATTTTATTTGCACACCAAATGTCCCCAGAACGCAAAACAAAGCTCCTGATCAGAATTTCAAAAGGAGTGCATCCCCTGATCAGACTGTTTTGAGAGTCTATAATATTGACAAGTGAAAAACAACAACTTGAATTCAAAATTAAGCTAAACTGGTACATTTGTGCAAATACAATTGACGCTGTAAAGAATTTTGCTGTTATAAAGAACGTCACTATAAAGAGTTTTCACTGCATTAATGTAAGCAATGCATGCTGCTTATACAGGCTAATCTGTGTCTACATGTTGTCTTGATGAAGAAAAAACAATCAAACAACAATAACAAGTCAAACACCTAACATCCATGGACCGAAACAATGCTTTTTTCACAGCGGTATTCTTCATGCATTTCTCAAGAGTTAATACATGTAGGATCAACTTCATTTTTTTATAGTTGGCAGGGACCAAGCTGGCCCAGAATTTTAGGGAGAAGTGACTTCTCCCTGCAGGAAAATTAGGGAGAAGTGACAGTCATATATGGAGAAGTTATAGCGCAAAATTACGGCATTTTCTGTCAATTTAGAAGCAAATTAGCCATTACACATACTATTGCCATTTAATGGAAGGAGAAACATGATGCAGTGGTAGTAGATTGTCTGATAATGTCACCACAGCTTGCATTTGTGTGGTGACAGAATGAAAATGAGTCTCCCTAAAAAAAAAAAAAAATTTTTTTTTTTTTTTTTTTTTGGGAGACTCCCACTTCTTCCTGGGTTCCATTTAGGGCGAAATTTCGGCCCCTAGGGCGACTATTTCGCCCTAGTCGCCCCTTAGCTTGGTCCCTGGTTGGGAACATTTTTTCACAAGATAACTTAGTGATTACATTTTCTTCGAGTAAAAAAACTAACATCGATGCGAACGCAGTATTTTCCGGAGTAAAGATGGCGATTGAACGCCAGTTTTTTTATGTACTTTACATGTACATTGCCTTCGATCAACTGGCAAATTTTAGGGTAACCTAGTTCAAAGGAGTGTGAAGGTGGCATTCATTGTAATGGCCTCCTTCTAGAATATGTCCAGTATTGTGCATCAGAATTTACATTATAATGATGTATTTCATTCTGTTACCGAACTAAATTGTGCTTAAAAAACACTGGTATTGAAGTGTAAATTAGCCATGCTGTGTCCAAAGACATATTTTGTTTGAGTACTAGTACTGTCCGAAATATATGTTAACAACATTTCAGATGATCATGTTATTTTAGAAATAAAGTATTCTTTACAAACATTACTTTAAAGATTACAACAAAATGATAATGTATACCTGACTTAGATTGTTACATAAGTACACTGTATGCTCTTGAACACTGAAGCAGTTTGTGGCCAAGTGTGTAGCAAATTCTAGCAAATATTCGTAAAAGGTTCAGTACCCTAGATAAGCAGCATATTTGCGTAAATACGCAATTAAAATCATCAAAAAAGCAATTAAAATGAAATGTGTGCGTACCGAAAAGCAATTCTAACGATCGGTATGCAATTACATGCGATGTCATTGCGTACCCTTTGGTCCATTTCGTTTCAATTCGGCTAATAAACAAATGCCAGTCGGGTATTGATTTTATTTTTACTAGCGAGTGCGCAATATACTCCAGTTTTATGAAAATATTGGTGCACAGTCCAGTATTTCGCCGAAAAAAACACTAATATGAAAGTGAAACTTAACAAAGTATACACGCTCGAATGTCAACAAGGGGATGAGATTTTTTGCTTCAGGTACAATAAAATCCGCGAGTTTGATACTTTAGAAAGGCAGACGATGGAAGTGAATAAATATGCAAGCACATTCCCGATGGCTTCATGCAATAAGAAAAGGTGTAATCACAGAAAAAAAACGTGGCGTAAAAAAATATGAAAATACGCAATTGTTTTTGCAAGTACCCAATTGAGGATAACCAGGTTGCGTAAATACCCAATTGACCCAAAAGCTTATCTAGGGCGCTGAGGTTACATCATTAAAACGCTCATAACTCTATGAATTTTGACTCAACATGTCTAATATTTTACCTGTGTACTTCAAACATATCAGACTTTTACAAAATGTAAAAACCCAAATTTCCACCAGGACCTCCATTTGACCAAAAATGCCAGAGCCTGTCACATATAAACATGATAAAGCAATTATCTCATAAAAAGTTTATTTAAAGAACTGCCCAGCAAACATGCTTACACTTAACAACATTTCTAATTGGTCTTCTTTATTTCGGGTGACCCTAAAATGCGTAAAGGACTCCTTTTCGCGTAAAGGACTCCTTTTCGCAAAAAGGAGTTTTATTTTTGCGAAAAGGACTTTTATTATGGCTCAAACTATTTATAAGAATTATGTTTGATATTAAATATTATAAAACTGAAGTTAAACGATATTAATCTATCAATATATGCAGTAGAAATCGTTTTTGAAACGATATTTCACGGAAATGGCAGAAATATGACTTGCGAAAAGGAGTTTCATTATTAAGAAAAGGACTTTGTACCTGATCTATTTTTATATCTATTTATTTGTTTACTTATTTATTTACTTATTTATTTACTTAATAATTTATTTATTTGATTTGAATAATAAATTAGCAAGCAGACATCTAGTGCTCAAAAGTATAATCGGAAAAGGCCATCTGTGTACGAAACATTATTTAACCTTGCGAAAAGGACTGTCGATATCATCTGAGACTATGATCATACATGTTTGAATATCCAGGTCCGTTTGCATGCTATTATTTTTAAGGAATACAGTAGAAATTAGTACTGTCTGAATAAATCAAATCTCCAGATGTCGAATATTGACTATTTGAGACAATTGCACCATACAAAGGTGAATTTGAAAAGGACTCAAAAATAGTGAGTATGATCAGGAAATATCACAATCACAAACTGCAGACAACCCCGTGGCACCGCGAAGAAGAGCCGCTCAACCATCACGAGACACCAGGAAGACAAATTAAGCAAAGCAATCAGCTCTCTCTTCCCCGTCAAGATGATTGCAATACTAGAATGGACATGAAGTAACGCACAACAAAACATAGAACAATTACAGACTCCCACAATGGGAGTTACAATAAACAAAAAGTCAACAACAACAGAACCACTGCCTTAGAACGGACAGCAGCCTTAGCCTCCGCGTAAAGGAGTTTTATTCTACGAAAAGGACCTCGTTTTTTTTCGGTTTTGTGTAAAGGACTTGATCTTCATATGTTACGTGCACGAAAAGAGCCTGGACTTTGGACGATTTATAATGCCTACCAAAAACGCACACTGTATTTTAACCTATGATATGAGACAATTGGTATGAGATAACTCGTCTGAAGAATATGAGTTGATCTATCGTCTTAGCCGATGGACTTGAGGAAAATATAGGGATCCGTTGATTTACCGAAAGCGCAATTTGCATTAGAGTATTCTTGTGATTTGCTAGATAATTGAGCAGTGTTGGGAAAATTCACTCATCTAAATAATAAAACTACTAACAAGATATTGCATGCGACCTGTCATGTTAGCATATGGATTTGAAATGCTCACCAAACCCATAGTTGAAATGCTCACCAAACCCATAGTTTCCAACCAGCACCAAACGAGGAGGTATGACTAGGCCTTGTGATAAAAAACTTTAAGTTAATGAAATCATAATGTTTTTTTCTGTGCAGAATTATGATATTCTTCTCAATGTGTAGCAGCGACACTTGTCTTTCTCAACCACAGTGGAGACACAATCCATTATAAATATTTTGACTTCTGTAAGCTGAACTGAAATTTCCTTTAGATTTTTTTTACAAATTCTGCATTACAATGGTATTGCCACAATTTTAAATGAGGCGTGACATGAGATTTCAAACAATGTGTTATAGGCCTATGCACCAAGCAAAGGCCTAGACCAGACTGCGCATATTCAAAGTCTGACCAGAAAAACGAGGAAAATAAAACTCCTTTACGTGGAATTGAGTCCTTTTCAAATTCAACTTTGTATGGTGCAGTTGTCTCAAATACTCAATATTCGATATCTGGAGATTTGATTTATTCAGAAAATACTAATTTCTACGATATTCCTTAAAAATAATAGCATGCAAACGGACATGGATATTCAAACATAGTCTCAGACGATATCGACAGTCCTTTTGGCAAGGCTATATAATGTATCGTACATTTGGATTATATTTTTTAACACTAGATATTGTTGTTTCAAAGATGCATAGTAATGAGGCAATTCTATTTTTCTTATAAATAGGTAAAGCATGACTATTCACTGCCACGCGCATATGCAGTAATCTGTGGTAGGTTCAATATAACTGTAAACTGAGACTACCTGCACGCCCAAAATCAAGGTAAACTCGCCACTGTTTGTTTACAACGATTCTCATCTATCTTTGAGAGTACAATATCTACTTGCTTACTATTATTCTAATCAAATAAATAAATAAATAAGAAAAAAAATAGATCAGATACAAAGTCCTTTTCTTAATAATGAAACTCCTTTTCGCAAGTCATATTTCTGCCATTTCCCTGAAATATCGTTTCAAAAACGATTTCTACTGCATATATTGATAGATTAATACCGTTTAACTTCAGTTTTATAATATTTAATATCAAACATAATCCTTATAAATAGTTTGAGCCATAATAAAAGTCCTTTTCGCAAAAATAAAACTCCTTTTCGCGAAAAGGAGTCCTTTACACGAAAAGGAGTCCTTTACGCATTTTAGGGTCACCGCATTATTTCTGATCAAGGGCTGTTAACATTAAAATGATTTTTTCCCTATATACAGTAAAATCTCTATAACAGGCCCTGGCGTCTATTTGAATCATAACCGTTCACGGAGATGGGGGTGGGCCTCTATTAGATGCTACAAGTGTGAGAAAAGTCTGTAGCTCCAATGAGGATAAAAGAAATTTTTGTTTATGTTCTCGAATTTAGGCTTTAAATACTTTTGATGCAAAATACCAGTCATTTAATGTGCAAAAAGTTTGAAATCTGAGGATAGTGCATTTTGAAAGTTATTCAAGCTTTTCATAGTTCATACTGTAGGCAGATCTGTATATCAGGTGTTCTGGCCCAGTAGTCCAGTGTCTGTTTTGTTGCTTTATGTCCCATGTCAACAGCTATGGTCAGGGTGGGACGGTCAGTTCACCCAACCACACTTTTTCCTGGGCAAGCTTGAACAAGACAATAACCAGTTCTTCGTGCACATACTTTCGCTTCTAACTGACAACAATCCTTCTTGAATGATTCAGCAGTAGGGAGGAGAATGACCCTAGAAATATTTTCATAATCAATCTCCACGAAAGTATGGGACCGGACCGGCATCAAACTCGCGACCCCTGGATCTGCAGACAGCCTCGCATCTGTTGCCAGTTTGTTTTGATTCTTAAGACTTTACTTCCCATCAACAATCTATCAGTTATAAAGGGATGGGTCTTTCTGGGTTGAACCAGTACTAAGCTAGGATTAATGTGGCTTGCTCAAGGACACAACGCAGTGATGCCGGTGAGACTCGAACCCGCCCTCCTCAGTCTCCAGTCATGCACTCTACCACTGATCCACTGCGCTCCCATCTACTGTCAGTAGTCCAGTGTCAAAATAAGATTCAAAGACCCAACAACTGGACTAGGTCTAAGATTAGGCCTAAGAATGGATTTTCTGTTATGTCCCATTCTTAGGCCTAATATTTTGGGTCACATTTTGTTCAAATAGGAACACTCTAACATTTGACTCAAACTCTTATAAAAAACCAATTTGTCTGGTGTAAAAATTGTTGTAATAGTAAGTCCCTTACCTCTAGTTGATGCTCACACAAAAATATGTCCAAAATATTGAAAATCCACTTTTGTAGAAGCAAATAATGATTTGTTTACAAAAAAGTCTCCAAAACACATATGTTCAACACAATGACATCACAGTTTTATGAATGGCTGAGTCCTCCATGAAAAAAGCATGCAGTGACCATTGGCTGTTTTACCTGTCACATGTCACATGCCAACTCAGCAGATTTTAACATGTGACCCAAACAGCCAATGGTCACTGCATGCTTTTTTCATGGAGGACTCAGCCATTCATAAACTGTGATGTCATTGTGTTGAACATATGTGTTTTGGAGACTTTTTTGTAAACAAATCATTATTTGCTTCTACAAAAGTGGATTTTCAATATTTTGGACATATTTTTGTGTGAGCATCAACTAGAGGTAAGGGACTTACTATTACAACAATTTTTACACCAGACAAATTGGTTTTTTATAAGAGTTTGAGTCAAATGTTAGAGTGTTCCTATTTGAACACAATGTGACCCAAAATATTAGGCCTAAGAATGGGACATAACAGAAAATCCATTCTTAGGCCTAATCTTAGACCTACAACTGGACCAGAACACCCTATATATAGATTTATGCATACAGTATGAAAAGCTCTTATAACTTTCAAAATGATCTAGAACGTTTTTCCCGTCGAATATATGCTGAATGGATCTGCAACGCAATTATCCAGATCAAGAGAACATGTAGGACTTGTCCCCCCCAACTTGCCCCACCCACTACCAATCTGACACTAATAGGAATGCTTCTACGCTGAACTTTACTCGTCTCTGAGCCAAGGGAATCAAATCTGCATGTGGCAATTATATGATTAAAAGGCATACTTTTGTGTTGAACGCCTCAGTTATGTTTTGATGTGTCAAACTTCTTTTCGCGCATCTTGTCAACAAAAAACAAAGATTAGAGGACAAACACAAAAATAATCCGAATGTATCGCTCTGGACTGTTAGTATAGCAGTCGTGTATTAATGCTAAACTGTCGTGTATTTACCATCCTTGCCCCGCCCCCCAGCCCCACCTGGCACAGACCTGTAATTGAAAAAAAAATGGCACTGATTGGCTCAAACGGGGGGGGGGGGGGGGGGGGGGAAGCTCAGCACAATATTTATGTTGAAAAGAGTTTTGTGATTGGTCAATAATAAAATTACGGGAAAGTATTCTAGACGGGTATATATTTGCTGCACTTTTTGAAATTGCATATCACTGCTTTTGTTGATTAAGTTTACTGGTGTGGCTTAGAAAAAAGGACCTTGCATTTCGGTATTTTTTTTTCAATGAAATTTTCCGCTCATGTAGGATGCCCACCTTCAGGGGCCAAAAAGTGGTAAAACATGGTAGTCACCATGGTATCTCATATTTGTTTATTGGTTGAACCAGGTCCAATCTGTAATTATATGGCAGCCTCATTGTGCTTGAAGAGTTGTGAGGATCACAACTTACCTAAAAGCTATAATGGAGGTCTATGGAAAAACAATTACAGGCCTGGGCCCACCTCTCATAATTCATTGAAGTTATACCATAACCAGACATGTATCATACTACGTGTAAGCTAAACCAAGCATACATTTCTTGAGCCGCTATCAGTTCTTCTTCTCCCGTAAAGTTCAGGGCCCTCTCTGGATTAATTGTCATACTGAATATTTACAAGGTGCATCTGAGGCGTGGTTTAAAACAGGTAAAAGCGATTTAAAAACGGATAAAAACATTCCTCAGTTGTATCTAGTAGTGACCAGGTAGCCCTCCATTGAAGGTCTCCAAGGTTGGCGCTCTGACGACACACCCTGGCAGCTGGTTCCAAATGCGTATCCCTGATGGAAAGAAGGAGCACCGATAAGCGTCGGTTCTACAGTATAATTATAGGTAGCGCATGGAGTTCCCTCGTGTACTGAGAGTGGCTGGATGAAGAAGAGATGTAGCTGAGATGTCAATAAGGTCATTTGTAAACCTTTATATCATCACCATCTTTGCCTCTGTGCGTCTTTCTTGTAGAGTTTCCCATCCGGGGTTGAAAATATTTCCAGTGCACTGCTTGTGGTGCCGTAGTCCCCTGTGACGACTCTTGCAGTGCTGCATTGGACACCTTCCAACTTGTTGATGCTGGACTGTGTGTAGGGATCCCAGATTGTTGAAGCGTATTCCAGGATGGGCCTGACCAAGGTTTGGTAGCTCTGCGCTTGGTGTGGCTTGGGCAGTTGTACAGTGGAACCTGTCTTAAGCGGCCACTCAAAATAGACAAAACAAAGGTCTTAAAGTCATGTGGTACCTTAATGCAGGCCGAAAGTAATGCCTTGGAGCATTCTGCAATACTTTTGACCTGCATTAAGCGATAATTGGTCTAGAAAACCCATTTTGGTCTTTTTGAGAGTGGCCGCTTAAGACAGGTTTTACTGTATAGGTTTCTTCTCGGGACAGCTAAGCTGTTATTGACCTTCTTTACGAGAGGTTGTCTGTAAGTGTGACGCCAAGGTACTTCCCGGATTTGACGGTGGCGAATTGGTGACCATGGGTGGTATAAGAGCTAGTTATCTGAGTCCTCCTTTTGCTGATGCTGATGACCTCACACTTCAGTGGGTAGAAGGATATCTGTCAGTCCATTTTCCAGGTCACTAGACGACTGAGGTCTTCCTGTAGTATGCGGTGATCTTCTGCAGTCCTAATTATCTTAGTATAGGCTATTCAAATATCTAATAAGTATCCAAAATCACATGAGCTGGCTCATTTCTTTACAAATCAGCCATTTTCTGCAGACAGCGTTTGTACAGTCCTATCAGAGCTATAGCAGCCTGCACACACGAACTATGAATATGATAGTTTGCATATCAATAAATATTGCAAAACCGTTTATGAATATGATAGTTTGCATATCTCTGAGTATTGCAAAACCGTTTATGAATAACTGACTGTAGTTTTATGACTGAAAAAATGTTGATAGTGACGTTGAGCAAAAAAGCGACATCAACAGAATAAAAAAAAATCAAATCAATAAATGAGGATTGAGGATATTTGTGCTATTCATTTTGTACATTAGACTGGCGCTCTAAGCCCCTCAGCTATTTGGGCCTATTATTATGTAGGTATACAATGCATTTAAATACCACAATAGAACCAAGTTTAAGGGAAATTACTCATGAGTGATTAACAATTTAAACTCATTAGAGCCAAAAAACAGAAATATATTTCTAAAGACAAGGTGTTTTAATATTTTCAATTGGTCTTGTATTCCTATTGAAGAATACATCACTACTATTTTGCAAAAATCAAAACTATCTAAAACAGCTTATTTGTACCAAAATAAATTAATAGTTTCTATTATATTTATGTCAAGCTAGACTTATGTGCATTACCTATTCTGCCCAATATTTTTAGACAGTGCTTGACGAGACCTTATAAAAGGGCTTGTCGTCAAACGAGTTTATCCGAGGAAGTATTCGTATCCGAGGGAGTATTCGTAAGAAAAGTCCCCTTTTCTTTTTTATTTCATTTTTTCTTGATTTTCACTTTTATTTTTGTGTGTGTCCCTTTTGCACATTTTAAGGGGTTCCCTGTGTAGCTGGATGTCCATCTGACAATACAGGGAAGATGATACAGGGTGCTAGGTTACTTAATTGCAGGAAATTAGTATTAAGCACTGTCACAGTTAAATATTTATTTGGTGAGGTATCGTTCGCTATATGCGTTCAAAAATGACAAAATGAATGTGATTTCTGACACCAATGTTGAAACAACGTCATGTAAATGTTGCATGAATTCTAGTGGCATGATTAAATTGCCCACTTATGTAATGAGTGATGTATGCGTCTCATGTTCTTGAGAATATTAATAACTGTCTAAACAACATGGGGCCCCCAGGGTTTTTTGGGGATCTGGGGTGAATGGCTATTTATTTTCAGGGAGCTGTGGAACATTGGTAATTATTTTAGGGGAGCTAGGGAGCAAGCTCATAATTTTGTGGATATAGGGAGCCTTACCAAAAAGCAAAACAAAATAAGGAAAAGCCTCCATTTTGTTTGATTTTTTTTTTAAATTTCTTCTGCTTCTGGGGGGCTAGCCCCCAGACCTCCCTTGTAAATTCTGAATGTATTTATTTTCGTACTAAAATGCTCATACAGATTTTTTTCTGAGAGAGAATTACGGCAATTCAGTTTTCTTGTCGATTTTTTTCCTTAAAAATGTTGATATTTAGGTTGCTAATAACATACTATGCAACGCCCCACATCACACGAGATCACACCATCTTTATAAAAAACTTTCCGGGGGAGCATGCCCCCGGACCCCCTAGCAACACTGTGACTACACAATGTTACCAGGCCACATACACACCTGCTATGTTATAATCTTTTTAGGTAATTAGCCCTTTTTAAAGGATTTTTTGAAGAATGCTGATCAGATATATACTTACTTGATTTAACTGAAGTTAAACAAGCATATAGGCACTAATAAGCAATTGTAGAAAAGACTTTTTATAGTTAAATGCTTTCACTAAAGTGTCCAGAAAAATCTAGTTTAAGCTGTTGGTAAAAATCAGCCCCTGTTCCCAACAAGAAAAACGAATGGTATGTCTCTAAACCTTCAAGCCTACTCTACCAGGTCCAGCAACAACATTTTGAGGATAGTCTCATACTTTAAGCCATATTTAATGCATTTCATTGAAATTAATTAAATGTCATGCATTACATGGCTTGTATATGTCATGTATTCCATGGCAAAGACCTGTCTTACATGTACAGTATAAGGCAAAATATTAAGTGATCATTAAGTCATACGCTACTATAAAGCCTCATAGTTTTTAAGCATATGATTTTAGTTCTACGGAAAGATAAATACATTTTAGGGAGAATTGACTTATATTTTTGGGGATTTTGGGGAGAAGCTGAGCTATTTTTAGGGATTTGGGGAGCGAAGGCAAATACTTTTAGGGAGACGAGGACATTATTTGCAGGGAGACGGGGAGATCAATGCATTATTTTCAGGGATCAAGGGATCACAGACCCCCCTGGGGGCCTCAACATGGACTCAGCGTTGCTCTTAAACTAATGAGTGGCCGTTAACGCACCTTATTACAATATTTGAGCCAGTTCATGAAATTTTGGTACTATATATGCATAAGCACCTACCTAGAGGGACTATAGGCCGTAATATTGGCCTGGACCTTTATCTACACCCATTCTTAGTGTATACGGGTCATTATCAAAAAATGGAGGAATTCAGAAAGGCAAAATCATAAAAAAAATATTGTCCAAAATTTCATTTTTTCTGGAACAGTTTTATTAACACCAACATGGAGAAGATATATGGGAAATATGCACAGTTCAAAAATAGGTATAATGTGTCAGTTGTAAATTACATGGATGGAACTCTTGCTAAAATGTCAGTGCAGTCACAAACAAACTTTTCGATCAAAAACAGACAGTTTGAAGAATTTTCAAAATTTAAAGGGGTCCCTTTAGAGAACTTACTAAAAACCTTTAAGGGCATGAATCTTAGGTTTTTCGGATGTGGCACTTGTTAGAGAGATACTTTAAAAATAGATGTACAGTAAAAAAAATGTATTTACGAAGTGTGTTGTTTTTTGTGCTAAGAATTTTATAAATTGACGATCAAAATAATTTCACCTAAATGTTTGGCATTTCTGCATGGTATGATCAGGTATGAAAAGCAAGTGCATTATAACAACACATTTCGATTAGCTTAAAATTTTACTAAACGTGACTGCACTGACATTGCTGTGACTGCACTGACAAGGTCGTGACTGCACTGACACATTATTGATTCGTCCTTTCAAAAAAAGACTTTTGAGACATAGCACCATGAAACGCAGAAATTACATGTCATAACTTGGATCAACCGTCACATAAGCATAGTCTCAGTGACAACATTGAGCGATTTTCTATTGGAAATTTAGAAATATTAAGTTGAACCGGAATCATCGTTGGAGCTAACATTTATTTTCCCTAGGCTTTTCGATTTGGTACATATGATATCAACGAGTGTCCGTCATAAAAGCATATTCAATACCTCATCAGGAACACTCGTGGAGTGTATGAGTGGCATATATATCACCTCCTTCTTTTAAATACAACAAGTAACACATAATAAGATCTGTGTGCAACTGTAGCTCTCCTGGATGGCAGTTGTTTAGAAATACGGACCGTTAACATACTATGTTAAAGATTGGTTAGGATGTGAAGTAAATGTGGATATGCAGTAACGCAGTAGTTAGAAATTGTTGATGGGGTGTGATTTGCTCAGCAGTGTCTAACACGCTATTTTCATATTAATCTAAGTACTAATTAATCAAACCTTCAAAATGGACACAAATGACTGAGAAACGAACAAACTCTAAAATACTTCCACGGGAGCTAGAGTTGGAAACCAATAACATTAAGAATAAAATTCCAAACAATTAACAGGTGTTTATGCCTCTTCTGGAATTTATTTGGATTCGTCTTTATTCTGCAGAAACTTGCCGTGTGCTCGTCTAATATGCCATCTGCAAACATAAAGACAAGCACAAATAAACTCCCATATGTAACAAACAGATGTAGAACAAACTATCGCTGTCAATAACCCTGCTAGCAATATATATGGGTCCCATATTGGTCCCATATGGGCACCCATATGGGACCTATATGGGCAGTGCAACCGGGCTCCATATGGGTCCCATATGGGCTGGCCCATGTAAATAAAATAAAATAAATGGTATAAGCAGGGGCGGATCCAGGATTTCCTGCTAGGAGGTTCAAATTTACAAAGGAGATTTCGATTTGAAAATAGATAGTTTATGCTGATTTTGCTTGAAATTCCTCATAAAATGGAATAATTTTGTCTCAGATGATGGTTCAAGCGAACCACATGAATCCCCTCTGTATCCGCAACTGTAGAAGCTAGCCATTCATTATAAACAAGGAAATAAGTTTATATAAAGATGATTATAGCATTTCTTTTTTCTTAATGGGACTGTTATATGGGACCCATCTGGGCAACCCGCATATGGGCTAACCCATATGGGACCCATGCCAAACCCGGTTGCACTCCCCATATGGGTCCCATATGGGTAGCCCATATGGGAGCCATATATGCATGTTTGCTGGGAATCCATAGAAGCGACTGCACAAGAGAGCCATAGACAGCGAATTAGGATATTTAAGTTACTCTATGAATACCTAGGCCCTTATTCACATGTTGTTCTACACCGTTGCTGTTTTATGAGATTTGGCCATAAAGTGATGAGCAACACCACAACAAAATCAACAATGTGTTATTTTTTGGTAGCAAAGACTCAAAAGCCTGGGCATCCACCCAGTCTGATCAGAGTCTCGACTAAGCACACAAAGAAAATTCAAAGTTTCTCCTATCCTGTTAACTCATACCAAAGGCTCTCCTGATCAGACTGAGCAAATGCTCAGGCTGATCTGAGTCTTGGGTTGGCGCATATGCCACATTGTTAATTTAGTTACTGTGTGGCGACGCATTGGTCACTAATAGTGCATTTTAATAATACTTTCTTTCCTGTTTTTATCCAGTACGCAAAGAAGCGACTTGACACGAATCATAAACAGCAATAGGACTTAGATATGATTTCTTTTGCTCCGGTAATTAAAGTTATTTACTGTTGAGTCTTATCTTTGCTTTTATCTCCTTTTTATATCTTGATTTATATGTTCTAAGAGATGATGCATTGATATTTTAGGGGTCTTTCATGCAAACCAAACATCAATGTGACTTGATCCACATCTGAACTAAAGGTGAGGTTGGCGCGCCGTGAAACCGGTTAAACCAACCAGTAAAATATTTTTACTGACTGTTCCAAGGCGGTGCGTCTTTTCATTCTTTTGTGGGTCATATATGTAATTTCTGTGCTTTTGTTCGCGTCTGTTTATTGATGCCTTGTGGTCACCTGCTGAGAAAGGGTTGACCCCTTGGCTCTCGTTTTATGATGTCTAATTGTGAAGTTGTCACTTTTCCATTGGTATCCTGGGTCAGGTGTGGTGCTCGATTGTATCGATTCCTAATCTTTGCCCTATTCTTACTTTAGTTGGAATGGGAGCAATGTTATGAAGGTATAAATTCTTTAAATCTGTAAAGCATGTGAAAAATTCATACCAATTTATCACAGACGCGAGAATTCCTAAAAAACTTCACAGATAGTTTTGAGTGCTCGCATCAAGTTTCCACATGCAAACTTACGTAATTGTTAAACAATAGACTCATCTATGTATTTGACAAATTTTAATTAAAACGACGAGCTTTGAAGTTTGAACTGAAAAATAATAAGTGACCTTATGTTTTGTATGAAGAGAGGGCTCGTTGCTTAGGCTGTTGTTGTAAGGAGAGAGGGCTCATTGTTTTGTTGTTGTTTCCCTGGCCATCCTCACTTACCTTTTGGACCCAGTGTGTGTTTGTGTGCGTGTGTGTTGGGGGGGGGGGGGGCTTGACCCAGCATCTACTTTGTTTTCCCAAAAACATTTCAAAAATACAAGACAAAGCCAAAAATAAATGATTTTTAGCAACCCAAAAAATATGTTCCATTTTGTATCTTGACTATATATAAAAAAAACTAAAATTTATAGAAATCAACCCCAAAATAGTCCAGTTTTGTAATTACCCCTCCCCCACCCAGCCGTCCCCAAAGAAAAAACATTAAAATAAATAGAATAAAATATCCTTAATTTCTTGATACAAAAAAAAAAAAAACAACTATAAAATACTAAATGCATTTAAATAACAAATTTTGACACCCCAAACTAAGCCAAGCATATAGAGGTTCTAGGCCTATATTAAACAATTAAAGTACCCCGCCCCCTTATCCCTAGGGTTTTGGGGCGAGGAAACGATTATCGTTTTAGGAACAAGTACATTATGTAAAACGGGGTTAATGGTGATTTAAACCAGGGAAGTTATCAAGAAAATAGATATTTTCCACTCTATCGCCTCAATAGATCATCACTTCTTCCTAAATACACTTTAGAGTTGAAAGTCAGTGCAGCACGAAACTCGTCAGTGCAGTCACGATAAGGAGCGTGATTGCACTGACCGTGACTGCACTGACTTTCACACCTTAGTGTGATTCTTGAAACTAAGGATTTAGCTCAGGCTGAAAATTTCGCCTATCTGTTTCGACAGATCCCTAACAGAAACAGAAACATAGCCGTAAAAATGTATGCAATATCTGAGGAGGCGTCACATTTCTCGTGATTGCACTGACGGATGTGGAAATATCACATCGATTTTATCGAATCTTTTAAATATTTAACCAGTATGATCCAGCTTAGCCAAAAAAATTTCTTGTGTTTTTGTTCCCATAAGTTGTCGTCTGCAAAAAAATGATATTTCGACTCGGATCATTGTGAGCAACTCTAGCTGAAATTGATTTTCTATATCTGTAACTGCATTGACAGGTATTCTAGGGACACTCTGTTTACATAATGGCTTCCTCAACAAGTGCTTTAATGATTCGTATTTTCTATTGGGATCGTTTCTATAAAGTCCTATGTATTGATTTACTTAAGAAAAAGATGAATATTTATATGCTCTTGGTAAAATTGGAGTTAATAAAACTACTTACCCTGCTGTTGGGACATGGTGAAATTCTGAGAAAAGGCGTTTCTGTCAGGTTGAATTTTCAAACAACGTCATCGGACACCTGACATAGTATTCTGTTTTTGTGACCCACAGTGTCGCTAAGTGTTGTAGACACAAAAACAGAAAAATGGACGGCACATATGCGAGAAAATTAAAAAGGACAACGATTCCTCCATTTTTTGATAATGACCCATACGAGCATTGAAGGCTCTTATGAGACTTTGCAGATGTATAGACTCAATAGAACCCTTTGTTGCTCATAAGTGTGATAAGTATTTAAAAAAAAGCTCATGTGCTGGCTCATATCACTGAGCCCATATGTTTCGCTTGGTTATTAAAGCTTCAGGGCCCAGACCTGTAAAATATGTTAACATTCATTAATGAAAAAAATCGGTAAAAAGAAAAAAGAGATAAAAGAATCCAGTGCTTTAAAAAAATGAAGCAGTTGTACCCTCCCAGAGCACTGATGGGAATTTAAAAAATCTGCTGTGAGCTAGTATTTTTCATGTAAAACAACAACTACATTTGGACTGGTGACAGTTGCAACATGATATAGAATTAAATTAAAGAAAAGAAAACGACTGTCAGCAGTCAAACTGTAAAGTTACCGCCATGCTGAAATTTTTGAAATGCTGTACATGCATCTCATGTTGTTTGCTATTGTAAACCTGAGAAAAGATACAATAAACTTGAAACTTGTAGTTGTTTTCCATAGCCCTCCATTATAGCTTTTAAATAGGCGGCTGTGGCCCCCACAACTCTTTAATCACAATGAGATTGTCATAGTGTTACAGATTGGACCTAGTTCAATCAATAAACAAGAATGAGATACCCCGGTGACCAGCATGTTTTACCACTTTTTAGCCCCTGAAGGTGGGCACCCTACATAAGAGGAAAATTCCATTAAACATACAAGAATGCAAGGTCCATTTTTCTTAGCTACACCATTAAACTTAATCAATTAAAGCAGAGATGCTGTTTCAAAAAGTGCAGCAAAGCTATACCCATCTATTTCCCGTAATTTTATTATTGACCAATCAAGAAGTATATTGTGCTGAGCTTCCACCCACCTTTTGATCCACTCACATAGTCTGGTTCCCTCCCCTAGATCTACCCATCTAGGATCAGGTAACGTGTATTTAATTACAAGTAGAGAATCCTACTCAGGCGACTGCGCATGCTCCAGAAAAGATTTTTCAACACAAACTTCAGATTTTTTCAGTTGCTGTAATTTGATAATCAAGTAAAAGAAAAAAAAATATAAACTCCCAGGACAAAATAAACTTAATAAAACGGCTTGTTTAAAAAATGCACTTTATGTCAAGGGTATTTTCCAATACCACGTAACTCATGACGTCAGTGTGTATGCTATACGTAGGCGCAATGGCGGCTAGTAGTTACCTGTCTTAATATGCTGACAAGCTAGTAAAGGGAGAGAACCAGTCTACCACTCACACACACTGGTAAATGTATACGTCGATTTGGTGGTATTTACGCGTATTGCCGGTACTTCATAGACCGGAAGTGGTAGATATTGGTGTTAATACTGTATAGAAAAACATGCCATATGCCTAAAGGACTATATAATTAGATCACTTTTAAGTATTCAGCATGCACAGAGCGATTTATGTAAGCATTTAGGAATAGATTCGAGTACCGATCTGGATGGTCGGTACTCGAATCTATTCCTAAATGCTCACATAAATCGCCAATCACATACTGAATACTTAAAAATAATCTAATTCTATAGTCATTTAGGCATATGGCACGCTTTTCTATATAGTATTAACACCAATATCTACCACTTTCGGTCTATGAAGTACCGACAATACGCGTTAATACCACCAAATCGACGTAAACATTTACCAGTGTGTCACAGCCCTTTAATTAATTAATGGCCTGTGGCCATCAGGTCACAGATTCGAATTTGTGAGTAGACGATTTTAGGATATTCTTTTACAGGGGTCAAAAATGTCATATTTTGTTATTAAAATCATCACCTATGAACAAATATGAACCGAAAGACCTGTAGGGTGAGTGTTTCTATAAGATCAAATGACTGAATACGAAACTAGGTTGTCATCCATTATAGCATTTGGATTTTTGTAAACCAGAACAAAGGGAAGTTAGCTCTTAAAATATTTCCATGGGCCAGAATGAGTTTAGCGACGTTCTGTAGTGACACAATTTATAGTAATCGAAGAAAGTCCCATTTTTGAAAGTTTACCATTTCTCTATTTGTCAACATTTTCCCAATGTAAAGGTGTAAGTCGTGCAAGCAGTAATTGCATAATATAGTTTAATAAAAAGATGTTTTCACCAAATCGTTAATTTGTCAAATCATGATCGTACATAAGGTCCCCAATTTTCCTTCGTTTTTTCCCTAATTATTTGCTTAAAATTTTTGCGAGGGTATAAATCTCTTCTCATTATGGGCATGCGCAGCACCTGCACGCCAAGTTTAGGGAGCGCAGTAGCTCAGTGGTAGAGTGCTTGACTCGAGACCGAGGGGCCGCGGGTTCGAGCCTCACCGGCGTCACTGCGTTGTGTCATTGAGCAAGAACTTTGTTGACATTAATCCTAGCTTAGTACTGGTTCAACCCAGGAAGACCCGTCCCTTTATAACTGAAAAATTGTTGATGGGGCGTAAAGAATCAAATCAAACAAACAAACAAACAAACAAACGCCAAGTCCTTTTTCGACAAAAATTAAACCATCAAGTAGCCATTGAATTCTAGTTTTCAAAAGCGTTTCACTTGATAGCATTTTATCGACGCATTGTGGAGTTACAATCGTAGTTTGCTGTGGGAATATGATATAGCTATTCGCAACACAAAGGAAGCAATAATTAGTTAATATAAATAAAGCGACTACAAAGACAAACTGCAATCTATATAGACCAGATGTTGCCCCGAGGTCAGCCAATTTCGATTTTACTCCAAAAGTTGAAATATTCTATCACGAAAACATAGTTCGCATAATTCGAAGTCTCCATTTATAAACTCTTTGTGTGCTAATTGGGATGCTCAATTTGCTGAGCTTGAACAATCCTTCCAAGTTAGGCAAAATAAAAAATTACCTGTGTTTAGGGTAACCCGAACCTACCTAAATTTACTGGTGAAACCTAGATTTTTCCAGGTTTTCTGGGGAAAAAATATAATTTTATGCATTTTGAAAGGCGAAATGACTTTCAAAATGCAAGGCGAAATGCCTTTCAAAATGCATAAAATTATATTTTTTCCAGAAAAAAATTAGGAAAAAAATAGGTGTGCCTACCCTGACCCGCTACCCGAAAAACACTTATTTTTTATTAGGCCCTAGTAAACAACTTGCTGAAGAAGGCTACTCTGTAAAATATGTGTAAGTCACACCAGAAGCGGTGGCAGCTTAGCCCGGCAGCTGAGCTGCTAGCCATTTTGGTGTTAACGTACATCACCTATTATAACACAGGGAGCGCAGTGGCTCAGTGGTAGAGTGCTTGACTCGAGACCGAAGGGCCGCGGGTTCGAGCCTCACCGGCGTCACTGCGTTGTGGTCCTTGAGCGAGACACATTTATCCTAGCTTAGTACTGGTTCAACCCAGGAAGATTCGTCCCGTATAACTGAAAGATTGTTGAGTGGACGTAAAGAATCAAATCAAACAAACAAACAAAACCTATTATAACATTTCTTCAACGATAAATGTTAAACATTACTAACTGTTATTGTTGTTGTTGTTGTTGTTTTTGCTGTTATATTCTGGATCAATACAATCGAACAGAACATATACTGACGGACTTTAAAACGATACTCTAACTTCCAGCTATATTTTACAAAAGACAGTTGAATGTAAACTTTCTTTGCTTCGATGATGTCATCATGAAATGGCTTCTTCAGTCAACACTTACGTTTTAATTGTACAATTAAACTCGACGGCGTTATTGCTTAGTAGCAGAGTTTTTAATTCATCGAATGAACGGGTATACACAGAATAACGTAAAAAAGCAGAACTGTTGTATCACAGACCTGCCAATCAAATGAAAGCCATTCCTCGATGACTTATTACAAAGTTCATGACACACATTTGATGCTTCTCGTGTTTCTTGATTTAAAGAAGTAGGGACTCTTTCATTGATAAAATTTTGTCAAATGAAACAGCTGACCCCTATCTCAAATAGTTTACATTTTCAATGTCTTACATTAATTTGAGGTGGACGTGTTTTGCATGTGTTACTCACAAATGCACACTCTTTAATATACAAACAAATTGATTGATTTTCATTCTTTTTTTAGACATACATTATAAAGCTGCCATCCTAGAGTAGCGTTTTAAAGCCCGTCAGTTAGGGGATAACTGTATTCAAATTTTTAATTTGGGGAGGTATATCGTCGGATATACGCTCGGAAATTTAGTTTTACGGCGACGCGCGAGCGGAGCCGTAAAACGTGATTTCCGAACGCATGGAACGTATATCCGACGATATACCCACCAAATGAAAAATATGAATATGGTTATCCCCATTCTAATGCACTTCTTCAGTTTCGTCTCAAATAGGACCGTTGCAAGCCGCATAATGCCGCACGTCATCTAATGAAATGTGCCGTAATTAATGACGTCAAACTGTTTCCTACAGTATATCACAGGATGTACTGTCGCAAATTTTTGACGTTATCCAATACAAAAGCAAAAGAATTAGAATGTAGTTTTAAGGCAGTTGAAAGGCTACACCAAGACCAGTACAAAATTTGGTGAAAAGTAACACTTATATTTATTTACAGTGTAACAAATAGTCCATGACCATACCGTTAAGACATCATGCTTCAGGGGCGGATCCAGGATTTCTGGAAAGGGGGTTCATATGTAAAAAGGTGTAAGGGGTTCGTTTTGCTGATTTATCTCATTTTTCTTAAATATCCAATGAAAATGAAATAATTTGGTCTCAAGTGATATATCTATGACATTATGAGCTTTTGGTTTTGAGGCTATAAAAGTGAGATAAAGACAGAACTTCAAGCTTTTGTGACCTAAGTCACCTTTGACTCCAATACCACAGCGGCGATCTAAACCCTCCAAGTCCATATTGGTGATCTGAAACATGTCTTTCATTCTAACACACTTCGCCTATAGAGCCAACGGTAACAAACTGTGATATATCGGACAATAATTCACAGCTAAAGTGTGTGATAGCTGACGTCACTGGAAAATGACGTCATTCATGGCGTTAGACGGTGTAACGTCGTTTTTACGCTTGAAAGACGTTACAATTACATGTAAACGTATGCTACGTAGTCTAAGTATTGGCGGGAGTTCTTCAGTGCAATGGCGGAAAGTTGGAAGAAGCTGAAGACTTCGAATGTGTTTTCGTCGTTTCTTGTGTGTTAGACTCGAAATAGATCAGCACCATTGCGTGAATTGTTGAGTAATAATTCACTGTTTGTCGGTCAGTTGTGCGAAGATAAATCACTCGCGCTGCGCGCTCGTGATTTGATCTTCTTTCCAACTGACCTCCAAACAGTGAATTATTACTCAACAATTCACTGCTGGAGCTGATCTATTTCTTAAATCTGCACACCAAAGACAATCATTGTGTCTTTTATGAACACCCTCCACCAAAATGTGTGAGGGGAGTCCGCATTAAGAGCCATAAACTGATCTTGAGTATATTGACCTTGACATTAGACTCCAATGTCATTTCAATGATCCAAAACTTTTAATCAGGCGATATTGCATTGTGCTAAATATGAACAACCTTGGTGAAAAAATAAAGATGAGATCAATTCTAAGATCCAGAAAGTTTTGTCAGAGGGGGTCTAACTTCGACAATGTTGTTTTTTAGTTGATGAGGGTAGGGAGGGTCAAATTACCAGTATAAGCGGGCTATTATCGGCCCGACAGACAAACGCCATTAAATGGCGTTTCTCTGGCGGACCGATGATGGCCCAATATCGAATGCTGGCTTGGTAGCTTTGTGTTTTTTCAGGGGATTCGGACTGGTATTGCTAAGCAACCCTATAAGTTTTTATGATTTTCAGGGGAGGGGGCAGGACCCCCTGACCCCGCTGGATCCGCCCATTAGATCTTACTTTCGGGCTTCGACTTGAGAAAACCTATCTTCGGGGCTTGCGACCAAGTAAGGTACAACCCAGCTTGGTGATCTGTCGATACCCATGCGCGAATTCAGAGGGGGGACAGGGGATCCAACTCCCCCCCCCCCCCCCCGCCTGAAAAATCACAAAGCCATAGGGTTTCTTAGCAATGCTGGTCCGCATCCCCTGGAAACTTACAAAGCTACCAAGCCAGCAGTCAATGTTGGGCCATTATCGGCCCGTCAGCGAAACGCCATTTGATTGGCGCTTCACTGGGGGGGGGGGGGGGGGGCGATGATGGCTCGTTTTTGGTGGTTTTGGATCCTCTCTACCCTCTCCCTCCTCATCGACTAAAAAAACTTTGTCAAAGTTGGACCCCCTCTGACAAAAATTTCTGGATCCGCGCATGATACTATAGCAAGAAAAATACAATTGTGCTTGTAGCAAGATGGTAAATCTTCATAATTATCAGAAAATGACAAAGGCGCCGATCAGACTGCGCGGCTGCACAGGCTGGCTGGCACTTTTGTTTTCTTTGCATAATGCAAAAAAACAGGTTTTCTCGCGACTAGGCCTAAAGAGCTTCCATCCAGTAAAGGTATTAGCAAAAAAATTGTTCTCGAAAGGGTTTATACCAGATGTACGATCCACACATAACCTCGTCAAAAATAATGGAGACACACTTGTCTATATTTGCACCCTATAGAAAACATTTATTTGCTGATTATTATTTTTTTTTAAAAAGGGCAATGACGCGAAAAACGGACTGTTTTGCATACGAACAATAAAGGCGCAGATCAGCCTGCGCTCAAGCGCAGACTGATCAGCATCTTTATTGTTCGCTTCATGGGAAGTATAATATCTAAGCTTGCTACATGCAAAATTTCAATATTCTAGCTAGTCTGTATAGCTGAGCAGGCTGGTTTGAGTCATTCTTGGTCGCAAACCCAGAAGGGAGGTTTTCTCGTTTGAGGCCAATATACTCAGAGATGTTTTCGAGAAGGCTTCAACTTTGGATATGGTTAACGTATTTGTATCTAGTAGTCTATACGGAAATGAGCGTCTTATTCTTTTTGAAGCAGATAGGGACTTCAAACCACTTAGCATCAAACGTTTATTATTCGGAAATGACACATTGAAAAATGCAAGTACACAACACTATTTAGAGCAGTGCATGGATATATATAGAATACTAAACTAATGATAATGCATGAGCATGAGCATGGGCATGTATGTTTCCGTTAAAGTACTATTTATCTATTTATATCACCAAACGATTTGGTCTCCTCCTATGTTATAGACTGGGCTCGCGGATTGGGGGAACGTGGAAAAGATAGGTCAATAAATTGAGATAATAAATAACAATGATAAGTAAACACTTTGAGGGTTAGTATCAGTATGAGCCCTTCACCCATTGAATCATTCTCGCGAGACCTGACGATACCTCATCTAGATCTCTCGCATTTCGCCATTTGATTCATGGGTAACTAGCGATATTTGGCTAGTCCCGTTCAAATCTCGCACTCCTGTAGTGACATAATTTATAGTTAAAAATAGCAAAAAGTTATTTTTTTTTTACAGTTTATCATTTCTCTTTTAGTCAATACTTTCTGAATGTAAAGCCCTGAGTCATGCAAGCAGTAATCGCATAATATATTTTTAATAAAAATGGCGGTTCAATCCCAGTGTGCACCGAGCGAAAGGCGACAGGTGAGTACGTGCTAGCGTGCTGCTTGTTTGCGACAATCATTGCGGCCTATTGAAAGGCTGGAGTCGTGTCGTTTGGCTGTGAGAAACTGTAAATGAACTCTACCAATTTGCATCCTAGTATTTATTTATTACAATGTAAAGATAAAGTGTGTTTGTATGTCTGGATTACGACTTGAAAGTGTAGGGAGAGGGTCGTAACTAATGCCCCCTACCACATTGCTGTAATTTGTGGCAATAAACTATGTTGAAACTATTTGTATCGTTGAAAAAGTATCAATGGGAATACATAAATGGAAAATAACTGTATTGCTGCCTCGATCAGATGTGTCCCCGAGGTATCTGATTTTATCTCGTATATAGTCATTATAGTGGTAGTGGTCACATTTCAAACAACTCTTTCCTGGATGTATTGAAATGGGTAAGTAACAGCTTATATAGACTGGCTCCAGTCCTTAAAACAATTTTTAATCAATTTGTCAGATCATATACTTGTAGCTAGTCTTACTCTGATGGCTCTGTTTTTACCTTAAAACAGAGCCATCGGAGTAAGACTAGCTATATAGTATATATACTAGCTATATATTAATAAGCCTTATATGATATGACAAATTGGTGAAAAATTGTTTTAAGGACTGAAACCAGTCTACAGCATACATACAATGTACTTGCACTCTTATCTGGTCCTATTTTTGCTTAACTCGTTGTAGCCTTGGTAATTTTTCATGCTTTTTTGTCGTCTGCTGATTTTTTTCCAAATCAACTTTTTCGAAAAATTATTTCAGGAATACCATCAGGATTCAGGGTGTCAAAGTGTTTGGATTCAGATCAGGCCCGACGTTTGCAAAAACTTGAGTTATCAGCAGACGACACTAGGAAATAAAGAATTAAATGAGTCTTTTATCCAGGGTTGGATGATGATTGCTTACATGTTTCACTTTTTAAAGGGAATGCAGGGGCTCAGTAGTAGAGTGCTTGACTCGAGACCGAAGGGGCCCGGATTCGAGCCTCTCCGGCGTCACTGCTTTGTGTCCTTGAGAAAGACACATTAATCCCAGCTTAGTACTGGTTCAGTCCAGGAAGACCCGTCCCGACGTAACTGAAAGATTGTTAACTGGGATGTAAAGAATCAAATCAAACAAACGAACACTTTTTAAATTCAATTCTGTTATATTATACTAGTATATCCAAGAAATTTGTATCCACCATAGCAAATAGTATAGATTCTGATAAATCACCGTGGTCTGTACCCGCTGGTGTCGATGCCTGTAACAGGGGATGGATGGTTGGTGGGGGTATACACGCTTCCATGCCGAGTTGGTGCAGTAAGGGAGGCGACATTTCAGCAACTAAACTAAAACAAAAACTACTCATAATTAGCCTACATACATCGTTTTTACTGTATACCCTACTCCGTGAGAAAAATAGTTGGTATACAATACTCGTCCTCCAGGACACATGGGACGAGCTGTTTCTGTCTTATTTGGAAGAGTTCGCTGTCTTACGACAGGAACATAATTTAATAAAAAAAAAAACCTTTAAGAGTGTAAGATTTAAATGCAGCGCTTTTGGTCTGATAAGGAAATGATAAAATTCCTTCGTCGTCAAGTTGTGTATACGGCGCATCAACAATCGTTTTGTACAAGGTCTATACTATCGCTCATGATCGCCGTCTTCGCTTCAAAGCAGTTTGTCTATGATGAGTTAAGATCATGTATGGGAGTCAAACAAAAACATATACCCAACAAAAAAAAAAACGCATCACTACGGTTTTCCAGTTAAGTTCTCCTTTTAATACGAAAACGTTAATTGTCATGAAATACTTATATCTGATAAAATCTTCCTAAAACTTGAGTGTGGCGTAGATGAGTATCTGTACCTTCCCTGTGTAGGAACAAAACACATCAAGGCGAATGGAAAACGAGTTTTGGAAGCGTTTATTCAATGTCACTGTCTACATGTAATTCAGAATATGCTTTATAATTGCAAAGTATGAAAACGATATGTTGTTGTTATGTGAGACAACCAATGTGTTTATTGATGCTTTTTGCTATTCCAAAATCCATTTTCATGAGTTAGGACCGTTTAAATTGATTAATACAGTGTTGATTTTTTTACGTGTTTTGTTAGGTTTACCTCCAGTATGGAATCGTTATCCAAAGGGTGGCTACCTAGCGTTCAATAATCGCGTATGATGAAATTAAAGATAGAATTTGCAAAGAATAAGGGTCTGAGTACAATTTGGCCTACTGAGACTAGTCCCATTGCTTGAATTAATTCAACAAGAGAGCATCATAAAAACGCTTATTTTCCGTGACTTTACAATTTGACCCCACTTGGTTCATGACCAATTTCCTTTAACGCATTTTTGACGCCTGATTGCAAAAAAGTTTAATGCAGCAGTACCTGACATACCGTTGCATTGATATAAACACAAGTGGCCTATCACTTGTCATCTTTCTGAGAGTTGAACAGTTCTACGTGGTGCGTTTCTTTTTTGTCGGGTACATGTATTTTACGACCAATGTTACTCATTCATCTTTAAAAGCTATACTCGATTACTCGATAGTATTGCCTCAGTGGAAATTTCTGCCGTATTTTTCTATCATTTTAGCATTCTAGTTTGGTTTTGATTATATTCTGGTCTGGTTTTGGTTATATTCTGGTGTGGTTTTAGTAATATTCCGGTCTGTTTTTGTAATACTCATAATTTTCTGGTCTGGTTTGGGTTACTATCTGGTCTGGCTTTGGTTATATTCATAATATTCTGGTCTGGTTTTGGGTATATTCTTGTCTGGCTTTGGTTTTATTCATAATATTCTGGACTGGATTTTAGTTACTTTCTGGTCTGGCTTTGGTTTTATTCATAATATTCTGGTCTGGTTTTTGGTAACATTGTGGTCTGGTGTTAGTTATGTTCATAATATTCTGGTCTGCTTTTGGTTGTATTCTGGTCTGGCTTTGGTTGTATTCTGGTCTGACTTTGGTTATATTCATAATATTCTGGTCTGGTTTTCCGGATAATATTCTGGCCTGACTTTGGTTATATTCATAATATTCTGGTCTGGTTTTGGTTATATTCTGGTATGTACCATTGTTGTGCTCCTGTTTTTCTCGCGACGATGCCATTACAATCTTCGAGGTGACTAGTAATTGTAAGGTTGGGCAAGATGGTCTTTAATTTTAGCATTCACCAAACAGAAACAAGGAAACGAAATGTGTTTGTGAAACACTAATGGCCTCACCCACATATACGCTATTTGCAGCATAGCTATAATAATTTGTTATTGTTTTTTTTTTTCAAAAGTAGGTCAAAGTCATATATATTAGTATATCTAAGAAGGTATAGACATGTAAAATATCAAAGCTATATTTCCAATTGTCTAAGTTATGACCAACGTTAAAGTTTGAAAGGCGCACGTACACACAGAGATAGGTCACACTCAATGTGTTCCCGATCATCGATACTGCTGCACTGGGGACATAAAACCCCTGCTTGTACGAGGGGCATTTGAAAAGTTCTTAGCATGGTCTTTTATCTCAGTAACCGATTTACAAACCCTATCATGTTTGGTATAATTTTAAAGAACTATCTGTCCTCTATGTTATGGCACAAATTTTACGAGGATATCATTATGCAGACACGAAAAATATTATTGTGAATACATGTACTGTTTGTATACTGGAAAACGCCAAATTTCAGTGGAAAATATATCATTTTACCTTTTGAAAAGTGTGCAGAACATAAACATTAGCTCATGAAATTAGATAATTTTGTACCATTTTGTAGGCCACAATCTGGTACATTTATTATACAATTGGTGACCAAGGTTGATGTTTTCTAATAACTAAATACCAGAATTGCAATACCTAAACTGTCTAGAAAGCAAAGCAGTGCGCTAATTTTTTCGACTAAAAATCGCATGTCACAATGCACATATTTTGAAAATATATAACCGACAGTAGTTTAAAAATGCCGTGCGTTGGTATTTTTGTCAAGCACAGTTTATGCTCTTAGTATTGAAACCAAAATAAATTGTGTAAACTGGAACAAAGGGAAGATAACTAGTATACTCTTTCCAAGGGGCAGAGTAAGTTTAGCTATAAGTTGACGCTCTGCCTCATTTCAATTGAAAACCGTGGCAAACAAAAAGGAAAAATACCTTGAGAGTAGAAATCACTCAATTTTGTGATGGTTAGCGCGATACCATGAGAAGTTCATATGCCATCGACAAATTGTGAGGGGTTAAGTTACCCCACCCACTTCTATAAAAGTAGGGGTAGTGTTATTAGTAATAATTTTCTTGAATACAGAACTAAACAAGCCATACTTTTTGCACGACGAAAGGAATTTTATGCATTGTTCTTTACATATAAAGCAAAACATATACTCAATAGGCATTTTTCGTGCTCCTGTAGTGACACAATTTATAGTAAAAGTATAAAGAAAATTCTAAAAAAGTCCCATTTTTGAAAGTTTACCATTTCTCTATTAGTCAATATTTTCCGAATGTAAAGGTGGTAGTCGTGCAAGCAGTGATCACATAATATATTCTAATAAAAAATAAGTTGGCGCCGACTCGTTAATATGTCAAATCATGATCGCAAATAAGGTCCCCAATTTTCCTTCGCGTTTTTCCAAGTATTTTGCTTAAAATTTCCGCCAGTGTATAAACCCCTACTCGTTTTGAGCATGGGCTGCATGTGCACGCCAAGTCCTTTTTCGACAAAAATCAAACCATCAAGTAGCCGTTGAATTCTTGTTTCCAAAAATGTATTATTTGGTAGCATTTTATCAACGCATTGTGGAGTTAGGATGCCATGCTAAGAACTTTCCAAATGACCCTCGATATCTGTGTTTTCAGTCTTGGATTGAAATTCTTACCTAACCCATGTAATCTTATACATGCTGTCACGCGAGGGCTGTCACATTATCACGCGAGCGCTCTACATTGTTTGCATTGAAACTTATCGGGCACAATGTCTTCAAATGAAGACAGTGCTATGTCAACATGACGTCATATCGCATCTTTATTTCTGTGAGCATTTGTAAATAAAATGCGGATTTTTAATAGTTAGCAAGGAAAGAAATTCCATTATATGTGGATGGGTGGGGTAGAAATATCTGCCATAGGAATCACCGTTTGTCAGAAATCGACAAGCCTCGTGACTCCCAACGGTGGTCTTCGGGACATTTTTATATCCCATCCCTATAATAATGATAAACTGTGTACCACTACTCAACTGGAACTATTTCCCTCAATCAGCAATGGGACGTAATCAGAAAAGTTACCTGTCTGAACCCACTTTTTTGACGATCTTGTTATTTCCCCTGTATCGCTATTATCCTTTATGATGCCTGGTCTTAGTAGGCCTACAGGTGTCCTGCTGTGCAAATACAGGCCGTAGTGTACCTAGGCAATGGGCCAGGTGTCCAGCGGCGCTTGACGTCCGCGCAGTGTCTTGATGCAATTAACATACATGTCTCATAGGATAACGTTTCTGTTTTTTTGGCTTTGCAAATTACAGAAATATTTTTCATATATTTATATTATAATCAGTTATCAAAATTACACAATACATGAACCATTTTCGCAATGCAAAAGTTGGTTTTTGGTCAGTAACTTCGATACTATCAAAAATAAATAAGTTAATTAACCAGTATTTTTAACATTTATAAACCATGCAAATCCATATCAGTCTCCATAGAATCTTTAATTCACTGACAGAGCGAAGTTTCAAAACGATAAGCATAATGGGATTTAAAATATGGAGACATCTAAATTTATCCCACAAAATCAGTTTACAAGACTTTCGTCAAGGTACATACACCCCGCGGTAAACCCTGTCTTAAGGGGTCACTCAAAAATAGACAAAACAAAGGTCTAAATGACAAATGATAGCTTAATGAAGATCGAAAGTATCCCCTTGGAGCATTCTGCAATACTTTTGACTTGCATTAAGCGATACTTGGTCCTGAAAATCAATTTTGTTTTTTTGAAAGTGGCCAATTTAGACAGGTTGAACTGTACTTTACTTTCTGTTTCAGGAGCAGTTCTAGAGGGTGCATTGTTCAGTAGACAAACATTGTTGGCTTTTGTATTCAGTTTGTGCATTTGTGTCAATCTCTATATTTACATATACTTTGATGAGACACATAACCAAGTGCTAAGGCGAAAAATATTGAGCAGGAAAGACATGATCACTTACACTTATGAGACGTCGACAAAACACGTATCTTCAGAGAAAAGTCCACCTATAGATCAAGGAAAGACAGACAATGGCTCAAATCAACTGTATACAAACCTCAAATTGTCATTGGAGATGTCATTAGAATTGCACAAAGCTTTGTCTGAAGCCATCCGGTCCATTTCAAAGTTAGAGAAACTAGTATCCAATAGAACAGAAGAGAAAAGTCACGTGACATCTACGTCAGGATCAGTTAAAACGGGCAAATCAGGCAAGGCGTTACTTACAATGTTTACAACATGGGATGAGAATAACAAGGCTCGAGACTTAGTTTATAATAACACAATAAGAAACTGGGCTTCTTTTAAACCTATGATAAATCCTGTATTATTTACCAACAATGAAGCCGTTAAGGAAAAGGTCAAATATCATGGCTGGCACTCTCTTCCACTCTCTAGAACCAGTGAAGATGGTATACCAATTCTTAAATATATGTATTTAACGGCTATGGACAATTTTGAATCGGATTTTTATGGCTTTGTTAACAGTGATATCCTTTTTCACGGAAATCTATTGAAAACTCTTGTCACAGCTAAGTTCTCATTAGACTTATCACAACCTATGTTGATTACTGGCAGTAGATACAATGTAGATAATGTGACAGACGTAGAAGCAGAGGACAGAGGAAATTTACTCAGACTTGCTAAAGAAAGAGGTGAACTGTTCCTACCTTGGGCAGCGGACTACTTTATTACTACGCGTGCATTCCCTTGGACAGATATTCCTGAAATCATCATATCAGGGTTAGGATTTGACAATTTTATGATACTTTTTGCTCGTGAGAGGAAGTTTTTAGTAATAGATGGCACAAAAACGATTCCCGCCATTCACCAAACTACAAAAGCAGGGAATTTCGAAGGATTCAGCAAAAGCTACGCTCGCTATAACCTAGATTTACTTAATCAGCTGTTCAATAGGACGTTAGCTTTAGAAAAAGGACAAGTTGTGTGCACTGAAATTGTTTCAAGCTTTGCAAAAGAGAACATCATTTTCGAAAAACGTGCACAATTTCAACCATACTGTCCCATGTAGTTTTGAGATCATGTATTTTCAAAGCATATATACGCACGTATATCAAGGATGTCGAGATAAGAGTAAGGACGAAGGCAAAAGATCAGGAATCGATACAATCAAGTACCACACATGACCCAGGACACCGAATGGGAAATTGACAAAAGTACACGAAAACATCACATACAAGAGAGCCAAGAGCCATGACTATCATGAAAGTGACGTTCCCCTTTGATGACCACTCTCGACTATGTCAAAAATTATTAATGCCTCACGGTAAACTCTTTATACTTAGCGGATTTACTTTTTCTTTTTCCTCTCTCTGTTTTAAAATATGACCATATTCTCGTCTGTCTGTCAACAGGGATATTCCTAGGCCTAATTTGGGGCCGAAAATCGGCCCCTGCCCAATTTAAAAATGAGCAAAAACTTCCAAAAATGGTGAACATCATTCCCAATTTCTTAACTAGTTCTACAATTTGGTGAACATTTCATGAAAATCCAAACAAAAATGCCAAAGTTACAGATGCATGAAAATTGCATTAAAATGCGATTGAAAACAGGTTTTCATATACATTTTTATGCAATTTTTCATGAGTTTTTATGGTGGGCAATTAAAGCAATCCGAACAGTCGGATCAGAGTTAGTGTTCAGAACCATTTACCAATCGTAGACTGATCAGACTGTGCGGATATGCAGGCTGATCTAAGCCTTTGATGGGCACACATGTCGATTTGTACCGTTTTCATTTCATCAACTTTAACTGTATAAATGCACATTGAAGGGATGCTTTTAAGCCTTTAACCTGTCATAAAACACTAGATATTTCCACTGAACAGAAAGTATGACTGTTGAAGAGTTTAATCAATTCATTTCAACATAGCAAGTTTATCAAAATTCAGTTTTGATGTAATTAATACAAAGTTCGATTGAGCATATCCTTAACTTACACGTACTTAGTAACTTTTCAAGTTTGTTACAAACTGAAATTGCAGTTTGACAGTATGAAGCTACTAAATAATTGATTGGTACTAAAACTTACCTACTTATTGTTTAGTAGGAGCCTACCAGGAGTACTATGTATAGGTTTTAGATCACATATTACAATATATAAGTATAGGTTATAGATCACAAATTACAGTTATAAAGGAATTAAGTGGGAACGAGCGCAGCGAGTGAACCACTTAATTTCTTTATAATTGTAATATTATGATCTATGACCTACTTACTCCTTTGAAAATGGTCGCATTGACCACTTCACGGATTTATTTAATTATTTACTTAATAGATATTACGCATATTGACAATATGTGATTAAGTTGACCAAAAGGTTAAATTCCTGTGCAAACTGATTGGTTGTGAAGCACAGGAAGGGGCGGAGTAAACCATAAGTATAGGTTATAGATCACATATTACAATTATAAATGAATTAAGTGGGAACAAGCGTAGCGAGTGAACCACTTAATTTCTTTATAATTGTAACACAATATGTGAGCTACATGTATGACGTACTTATAGTTTTCTCCCCACCCCCTTTCTGACCGCTCCTTTTGGAAATGGTGGCATTGACCACTAACTGAATTTACTTAATGATTTTACTTAATAGATATTACAAATATTGACAAAATATGAGGCTTGTATAGGGGTTTTAGGGATACAGGATATTTGCCATTTTACTTCCAGGGATATAGGATACTATCTATTTTTCTTCCAGGGATATGGGATACTTGGTTCAATATTTTCGTTACTTCCAGGGATATTGAAAATTTAGGAAAATTAATTATGGGGATATTTGCCAAATTATTAGGGATATTTGCCTGTTTACTTTAAGGGATATGGGATATTTGGTACCCCCTATACAAGCCTCAAATATGTGATTCAGTTGGCCAAAAATTTAGATTTCTGCGCAAACTGATTGGTTCTGAACTACAGCATGGGGTGGAGTGAATTATAATATGAGTTTTGACCCTCACTTGTGCGCCATATGCAATAGGACAAACTTTAGAAGCCAAGCATCATGCCTTTCATAAGGGCCTCGCCACGAGAAAACCTGGCTTTGTTGCAAACAGTGAAGAGCCAGTGTAGGGGAGAGAACCAGTCTAGTCCTAATATCACTTCTATAGCCTCAAAATCAAAGGCTGACAATGTCATTACGTAATGACATTGTAAGCTTTTGGTTTTCATGCTATAGAAGTGATATAAGGACCGAACTTCAAGCTCCTGCGCTAATACTGAGCGGTATCACTTCTACAGCCCCCAAACCATTTGCTCACAATGAAATTACGTAATACCTTGTGAGCATTTTGGTTGAGGCTATAGAAGCGATATAAGGACCGAACTTATCATCACACTAGGCCGCTCCCTGGGGCATGGTAAATCCTGGAGGAGTTTGCTTCTTTTTGTGTTCTTGAAACGCAGTGGCAGTCCAGATTAACTGATCTAGTGTGGCTTTCAAGTTTTTCTCAAGCGTTTCTTTCATACTGTCTGATGTTGGGACTCCATTTTCGTCAAGGGATTCTTGAGCCTTGGGTATCGCAAACATTCGCGACACACTGCTGCACCCAGCCTCGGCACAAAGTACTCTTAACTGCATCGCTGCCCGAACTCCGCCAAAAGCACCTGAAAGTATGTACATAGTTTATACGTCAAGAAAGATAAACATAATCTATGAACGTTGAATTATGAATATTTTCTAACACATCAGCTTTAACATATATTTTGGGTGCTCAAAAGAACCGCATTATTGAGACGGTTCTTTTGGGTGTCTGGCATCACCAAGAGGTACGTGGCGAATTCGAATCAAACAGAGAGGCGTTGTATCCTTGAGCAAGACACTTTAGTTCGGTCACTTTAGTTCGACATCATGACCCGCGATGTTCATGATTCCATGAACAGACCAAAATTGAATTTATTTCTTAAATAAATTTGAGTTCTCTATAGCCCAGTGGTTGTTTGAAAATGTGACGGCCGTATGTCGAAACTTATTGGTGATACTATTAGCTCACACATGATTCATCGACTCAGGTGGGCGAGCTTAAACAATATAATCAACTGACAGTAATATGCACGACCCACGTTGAATGTTTACTAATTAGAGTAAAACTCTAGGTATTTAAATAGAAAACAATGTTCGGGTAACCGCAAGGTGGCCAGAAAACCACGACACAAGAATAGATTTTTAAAAAGAAACTAGACGCTATAATACTTGTAAGTTTTCTGTCATACAAAGCCAAAATTTTCAGATTTCACCATAAATTATGATTAAGAGGACCAGATATATTGATCCTGATCTCGAACTACTACACAACAAAGCAGCATATATCCTTGCAACAAGCTCGAAGCAATATACACCGGAGACGTATCTCCGAAAATTTTATATACGCATTATCGAGTCGAAAATCCAGGTAAGTGCTGGCTAACTTTACACATCGCTATAAAAGAAATGGATAAACGTGTGTACCAAACTTTTGTTGTTTAGTTCTGACATAGTCATATTGTAGTGCATATTGCGGCCATTTCAAGCTTTCAATGTTTGTAAATATTTCATATATTTGAAGCTGGTAGCCGTCGGTGTGTGCCACAGTTCGTTATTGATCATCATATCATGTCGTTTGCACGTAATTACGAAAGAAAAAATGACAAAATGGCGGAAAACGCTATTTTCTCTGTTTATGCAGTACCGATTTTTGTGTACCAAAAGCAGACATACGATGGTAAATATGTCGATTTTTCACGCCTGTTTCAAAAAAAAAAAAAAAATTCCTGTGTTCTGGTGTATATTTGGATTCGCAAAAATCAAACACTATGCAGTCAGGCCACCATCAAGTTTGTATATTTTTCCAAATTTTTGTCTCGAAAGGAAATACAGCTCTGGATAAAAATGCATCTTGCTTTTAGAGTTTCAACCCGCATGCAAAACAAACGTACATCCGCGCAGACTGGTCAACGTCCTTGTATACTGCACTAGTTTCCAACGTCATGCGAACATTGCAAAGGTGCATCAGTGCAGGTTGATCAGCATGTTTATTTTTTGCTACACCCCCACCCCAGAAGGCGGCGAACGGGAAAGGGGGCAGCGTATGTTTTGAATATTAATTTACTTACATTGTTTTTGTATAATTCCAAATTTACATGTTCATTGAGACAATAATTATCCATCTTGTATGACCAGATGTTGACCAGATGGTGGTGGGAGGTGCTTACTTGTAATAAAAGCTGAGCGGCGCAGACTGATACATGTCTTCGTTTATTACTGTCTAGATAAATAATGCATATTGTTTCTAGCGTTTCAACCGTCGTGCGAACATACAAAGACGCGTCTGTGCAGGTTGATCAGCGTGTTTTTTTTGTTTTGTTTTTTGCCAGGAAATAAAACAAAAGGTTCTGACGCCAAGTCCATAACACATTGTGAGATTTTTGCATCGAAATTTAAACGACATTACGATAAACAAACAAAGTATAAATCAAATATCTAACGTCTAATGCTTGAGAACGTTAGTTTAGTCACGTTTCGCCCTCGTCCGTTTCTTTTTTTTTATTTGCTTAACGTCCCACAAACCAATTTTTCAGTCATGTCGGGACAGTGATATGGTTCTTTTTGGGAAGTAAATGTGTCTTCCTCATTGACACAACACGACCACTCGAGTTAGAAACGAACTTAGTTATAGATTGTTTATTTTTCTATTTTCTTTCCATCTTGAAAAAGTATCGTAATGCTGTTTGAATTTTGATTAAAATGTCTTACGGGAAGGATGATTTTCTCGACTGGGATGATGAAGGATTGGATTTAGGGACATAGATTTTGGTATTTTTGCTTCATCTACTTTGATAAAGCTGGTATTCGGGGATAAACCCTTCAAATAAAAGCAGTTACATTGTATAAGAATAAATTAATCAATGTGATTTTAAGGAATGTGCGGCGATCTTACAACCCAATTAGGCTTAATTAAAGCTTCAAAGCGTGGATTACGTTTGCGACCCAGAACAAAACTAGTACAATGTTTCTTTAATCACCATTATCATGAAAATAAAGAGAACAAAATTCTTTGAAAAGAACAACAAATGAAAACAAATACTAATATTGACTTCGAGCTGTGGTATAGTGTTCTCAATATGTTTTTTTTAAAAGTAACCCTATCGTGTTAGGTATCAAATTAAAGTAAAAAATAAGAACATTACAGTTACATTCTTTGTTTTGCTTTTATTTGATGTCCGAAGATGTCAGAACTAAAACAAAAACGTTTGATACACACATTTATCAATTTCTTTTATTACAATCGGTTAAGTATCGAATTTTAGCCAGCACTTACCTGGATTTTCGACTCGATAATGCGTAGGTAAAAAATTCCCCAAAATGTATTGGAGTTTCCTCTCCGTGTATATTGCTTCGAGCAACAAGGGAGCTAATTCACTTACTTTGTACAACGTATGCAAGGGTCTTGGGATTTATGTCAAAATATGTGTTGGCGTTGCCTAGTAATCGTTTCGCATACCTTTTTCTCGATAATTTTAAACTGTATTACATGAAGTATGCAAAATTTGATTAAAATATACCATGCGGTTCAAGAGTTATGAGCATTTTCACTAAAAGACATCAACTATCCAAAGTGATGCTCGGTAAACCCTCATCACCGTTTTGTATAGCAGTGGCTAAACAATATTACAATAAACTAGTATGCCAAATATCCCCATAAGGTTCAAGAGTTATGAGAATTTTCACTAACTGACCCCAACATGCTGGTCTGATCC
Source organism: Loripinus fragilis (assembly GCA_964019695.1). Taxonomy (NCBI): domain Eukaryota; kingdom Metazoa; phylum Mollusca; class Bivalvia; order Lucinida; family Lucinidae; genus Loripinus; species Loripinus fragilis. The sequence goes on from OZ026523.1 coordinate 8,930,984, forward strand.
TCAGCAAACCATCGTCCATCAAAAAAGGTAGTTTCGCATGCAAGTGGTTAGGAAACGTTGACATGCATGTGTATGCAAAATGTGATCAAAATATACCATGTCGTTCAAGAGTTATCAACATTTTCACAAACTGCTAACGGACAGACGGACGGATGGACTCACAAAGTGATTATAACTGCAGACCCAAGGGTCGTGCAATACCAGAACACCCCCAGGGGGGGGGGGGGGGGGGGTACTCTGATATTTTCACACATACGTAGGCTCGGCCCATTTTTTTGGGTTCAAAATTCTGAATTTCAATATTTTTTTGGGTTTTCAGAAAGACGGATATTTTTATGGGGTATGAAGATTTTGTGGATATTTTTTTTTGGGTCATCACAAAATTGGGCTAGTTTGAGGGTCATTACTATGCAATTTAGGGCCTTTTTTTAAGGTCAAGGTACAGAATTGGGATATTTTTTTGGGTTGCTAAAATTTCAAATATTTTTTTGGGGTGCTTGAAATTCCTGATATTTTTTTGGGGGTGAACGGTAGATGCTGGGTCCGAGCCTACGTATGCGGAAAAAATTAGAGTACCCCCCTGGGAGAACACCCTTATGATTAAGATCTCTTTCAGTCTAAGAAAACATCAGTCTCTTGAGTTCATTAACAGTACTCAGAGATCAGTAGCTTGCTGTGAATCTTCAAGAACTAGTATTACACAACAAAGAAGCATATAGTCTTGCAACAAGGGAGCTAATTCACTTACGTTGTACAGCGTATGCAAGGGTATTGGGATTTATGAAAAAATATTGGCGAAGCTTAGTCGCCGTTTTCCATACCTGTGTTTCGATAAAGTAAACATCTCAGTATGCAAAATTTGATTACAATATACCATTCGGTTCAAGAGTTATGAGCATTTTCACTAAAATGTCTCGACCGGCCAAATTGATGCTCTACTCGGCAAAACCTAATAAATGCCATTGTGGACAGCAATTCACGTTGGTTGCCTATGTAGGTTCTTAAGCCGATGTTATTATAATTGGTTTTAGAATACATGCAATATTTTTTTCACGTTTGAATAGGATATAATTTCTTTTTGAGGTCAAAATGTAGGCTATTTATGCTTGCATATAACACTATTAACAGTCAAATACCCATAATCTGTAATCTAAAGACCTGCGACAAAAGAAAGAATAAAAGAATCTTGTGAACGCTTAAGGATTAAAATTTATAATGAGATGTTCTAGTTTGTTTACGTTTCCCGTAAACAACCTTCAGGATCTTACCCGTGACCCCTTAAAGAACACAATGGGCAGTAATACGTATGGGGAAATCCATCAGAATACAAAGGGTTAAAGCCCGATTGATCACTATAGCGTAATGACACCGTGAGCTTTCGGTTTTGGAGGCTATAACGTGATAAAAGGATCGAATCTCAAGCTCCTGTAGTATACCCCCCGGGGGTGGGGGGGGGGGGTAACTCATACGTAGGCTCATGCTATTTTTTAGGTTCAAAATTTTGAATTCCAATATTTTTGGGGGGTTTCAGAAAAATGAATATTTTTGGGGTATGAAGATTGCGTGGATATTTTTGGGGTCATCACAAAATTGGTCTAGTTTTAGGGGTCATTTCTATGCATTTTAGTGTTTTTTTTAAAAAATCAAGGTACAGAATTGGGATATTTTGTTGGGTCGATAAAAATTTCAAATTCTTTTTGGAGGTGCTTCTTGATATTCCTGATATTTTTAGGGGTAGACAGTAGATGCTGGGCCCAAGCCTACGAGTGAGGAAAAATGAGAGTACCACGCCCACCTTGGGGGTATATCTCCCTAAAAGAATACATGATGGTTTCTCATTTACCTGACGAGTATGTTATAATGGCGCTGGGCTTGAAGAGATAGTCCCAGGGTGCGAAGTGATCCACCATGCTCGACAGTGCTGGAGGTATACTGTTGTAATATTCAGCCGAGACAAAAATAAACCCGTCAGCGGCTGCCACTTTCTTCTGAGCATCTTGTAGGAAGGCTGGTATCTTGGAAGGGTCTTGATACATGAACAGTGCTTGCTTTAGTAGGTCAAATGGCATTTCATTGGGATCTGCAAATAAACAAGTCGATTAGTCGTCACACGAAAAATGACCACAGACAGTTGCCATTAGAAGCTCAGGCCTTCAGTTAAGATTGTGTAAGAAAATATTTTCCTTATTTCTCAACCAAAACATAATTTATGTTGTAGGTACTCAAATGAACCGTGTCAATGAGACGGTTCTTTTGAGCACCCGAAACATATGTAAAAACTGATGGGTAAGAAAATAGTTACAATGTTATGCTAAAAAAATATGTTTATCTAACCCTATGGAAGCTCATAGATTTATATATATTGAGCCATGACAGTCACTGATTATTTTGTTTGGTTTGATTCTTAACGTCCCAGTTAACACGTTTTCGGTTATGTGGGGACGGGTCTTTCTGTGTTGAACCAGTGCTTAGTAAGTATTAATGTGTCTTGCTGAAGGACACAACGTTGTGGCACCGATGAGGCTCGAACCAGCAACCCGTCGATCTCGAGTCAAGCTCTCGAGTCAAGCACTCTACCACTGAGCCCCCTGATCGTTGTATGGACGAAATGGGTACAATGATAACATTACATGGGCTAGCACATAAGATTTTGATACTTATCGCATATGCGCAAAAACCTCATTTAAACGTCAATGCTCACGTATGCAGCGAGTCTAGAGGGCTAAACTTTGACCTGAGACTTAACATACACCAAATATTTATTTTTGCAAGCAGTGAAGGCTAACTTATTGTAGACACACCAAATCAAATGTGGTCGACAATGAGCTCACCATTTCCTAAAATATGCATTAATACACAAAAGCAAATAAATACAAAATAAAATCAGGAAAAGGAACTGATTATTAAAATAGTCCGAGATTCGAACCTCAGATGTTTTAATTGTTAACGCGAACAAGGTATAGGGAAATTATGTTCACCCTTAAAAGCGCAAGCCACAAGTCATCTGCTTTTGTCGTCTGCTGAAATGTTTTAGAAGCCTATCCAACAGTGTAGACCCAGCTGAGACTGCTCCTATAGGAACATTCTGATTTAGGTCTTGTCTGCTAGTATCCGTATACTTAACTTTGTTAAATAGTGTTTGCAAAAATCTGCAGACTTCAAAAGCAGATGAGCCTTTCAGATGATTTTTTGCTGGCGTTTTAAGGGTTTATTATGCCAATAACACTAATTATAATTGAGCCAGTGCATGAGATTTCCAACAATGTGGTATGTGCGACCAGCAAAGCCTCAGATCAGCCTGCGCATACGCGCAGTCTGATCAGAGCCATTGCAAGTCGATTGTACATGCTATGACTGTTAAGCTACTGACTGAACACCATTTGGAGTTTCTAAGCTTAAAAGGGGGCTGCACAGGCTCGACTGAGTCTACACTTTTCAAAATGCCACATTATTGGAAATCACATACCATGGCTCAATATAATAGTGATATAATAAGTAGTTTCATACTTACCGAACACAGTCACTTGATGCTCCGAACCAATGTTATTTCTCACAAATTTTGTAACTCTGTCAGCAAGTCTTCCCTCTCGAGTGGAACCCACAAACAAAACAAACTTTAATTTTGACATCTCTGATGCTGTTATGAACTGTTCCTTGTATCTACGGTACATACCTCGGCGACATGTTCTAGATTTGATCGATCAGTGGGCACATACAATACATGAATGCGACACTATACCCGCCTCGGTTGAGTTGGGAAAAAATACCTATTTCTAACGACAAGTCAAGTTAAAAAAGAGAAAATGAAACGAACTATTCCAGCAGGCATGCAACGTTGACTCGACATTGATTCAACGTTGATTTAACATTAAATCAATGTTGAGTCGAAGTTCTGTTCCTGCTGGGATTTGCTTTATGTAGAACCATGATAACTTTCTTTTCAGTTCTGTTAAAAATAATTTTGAGTGCATAAATGAGCCGCAACATGTCATTTCAAACAATGTGGCTTTTTGAAAAATGTAGATTCAGATGAGCCTGTTGCAGCCTCCTTTCGGTCAGTAGCTTAATATTCACAGAATATCCAAGCGACCAGCAAAGACTCAGATTAGACTGCGCGTATGCGCAGGCTGATCTGAGGCTTTGCTGGTCGCATGGAAATCTCATGTCGCGGCTCAAATATGAATAGAATGAGCCAACATATATTTTGGTACTTACGCACTCGCAAGCAGTTCATGTGAACTTTATGCGGTGGTTCATTTGTTACCTGGGCATCCACGTTCCGTTTGAACAGGCCCAAATTGCAACTGAACACGTGCAGAGGGATGCCAATGCCTTGCAATTACCATGTACGGAGACATAAAGGAAGCGTCTGTGATTGTAAATTAAATAAATTAAAAAAACCCTTTTCTTTTGGAGATATGACGCTGAATAATCGGATCAAAACTCAAACTGGAAGAAAAGACACCCGGTTAACAGGGTCAATACAGAGCCCGTTTCAATACGATAAAACGTTTGTTTGTTTGTTTGTTTGTTTTACGTCCCAAGTCAACAGCTATGGTCATTGCGGGACGGTCAGTTCACCTAACCACACTTTTTTCCTGGGCAGTTAAAGCTGCATACTCTGTAACTATGAACATTTTTCGAAAAAAAAATATTTTCTTTTTAAATCATTTGTAAAAGTAGAATTAAGCTATGTTTTCACAATAAAAATGTTCAACACAGCTGAAAACTGCATGGAAAAGTGAATTTTCTTATCAAATAGGTGCGTTTTTCTCTTGTTGGGAATTATTTGCGTCCCTCCAATAATTCTAGACCGTTGAATTTTAACATAAATGCAGTTGTTTTGATAGTGATAACTTGTTAAGATTTACGAACATTGTAAAATGTTTACCTGAATTTGAGTATTTTACTGTGTTCTTGAAAAATAAAAACATTATTTTTAAAATTAGAAGATCAAAAGTTACAGACTATGCAGCTTTAACCAGTAATCGTGCACATACTTTCGCTTGTAACTGACAACAACCCTTCATGAATGATTCAGCGGAAGGGAGGAGAATGACCGTAGAAATTATTTCATGATCAATCTCCACGAAAGTATGGGACCGGGCCGGGATCGAACTCGCGACCCCTGGATCTGCAGTCAGCTTCGCATCTGTAACCAGACACGTTACCGACTGCGCTACGCGGCCCGGTACGATAAAACGTGGAGGTGCCCCTATGAATTAGTATTGGGGGCCTCACGAAGAGTCTTGGCGACGTTGCGATATGTGTTGGTGGCCATGTAAATGATCTATTTTCTGCACGAGGATTGATATTCGGCATGTAAAGAGCAAACATTTTACAAAAGAAGGCCAGTTATTTGGTTTTAAATTGGTTAAAGGCAAAATATTACAAAGTGAGACCATCAACGACTTCCAATGTCGCATTACTTATTTTCGTAGATTTAAAGATAAATTGGGCCCAATTTCAAAGCCAAACTGTAAATGACAATACTTCATCTCGTACGTGTACAACAGATAGAAATCGAATTATGGTGAGTTGAACGATAAAATACCGTTTATTTTAAAACTTTTTCTGAAGTGATGTGTATAGGTTACAGCCAGATTGCATCATGGTGCCTTTACGCAATTCGAGTGTATTTGGTGATTTACGACAATTTGCTATGGTTCTGCTACGAATTTCGCTTGAATTAATTGGTAATAAGGTAGTTCGATCACAAACCGTAGTTTAGTTCCGGAAGATCTATTGCGCATGCTTGAGCGGGTGATTGATCGAACTCAGTTTGGTAGATGTTTGATAGCACGTTTAAACGTACCTTCAATTGAAGAAATAAAAACATGGCGGCGTCCATAGACAACCATTTTTTGCAATTTAAACTTTATTTTCATATCGTTATAACAACGAAATAACACCAAAACTGCTATTCATTTCCTGATTTGATTACAAGCAACTGATTGACTCAAGTATGGGAAGATAGAGAGCTCGCAGCTTTCAAAAAATAGAACTTTACAGTTCATCAACTAACATTTCCGTACACTGTCGGCCATATTTGTTCAAGAGGACCCAGAGTGAAAAGCATGGCTAAACCACAGTTCCCGAAGTGCATCACTTTAGTTGGACCGAAGTGAGTTCGATCAATGTTTAGTCGAAATGCAGGTACTGCGGGTAATGATCGAACTACCTCAATATCTGCAGCCAAAAGCTTTTATGTACCTTCATGCCATAGCATGACACCATGGCAAAATTGATGATCAAACATGAGAGCTGAGTGGCTACATATGTTGTGTGCTAAGATTTACAAAATACACTGTGGCAAATGTTCTACTTGCCTGCCAAAAGGCCTAGATAAACAGGGAAGACCAAATTCAGACAGTTTATATGGCCCGATCCCTCATCTGCGTCCCTACTGTGTGTGCCTCAGTGAGCAGTGAATGCTTTATTGAAAATGCGCATTTGCACAGGCTCGTCTGAGCTTTTGTTCTTCACATATGATAAGTATCAAAATATGAAAAATTGGATATCTCGAAGATGTTAGAAAGAGTGCCACAGCGAGCACGAAACCATACACGACATGTAATACTTTAGGCACTTATCTTTTTTTTTTTAGATATAATGAAATACCCAGCAAAGTGAACCTCAGCCAATACATTTTCACAGGACAAAATTGGACATATGCATGCTGCAGTAGCCTTTTAGCTCTTGACGCGCTTGTTTGTCGTCTAGTGGGCACCTTGTATTTGCGCATTTTTTGCAATTAGCGATGATATTTTTGTGCACTTTTTGAAATTTCAATTGCGTACTCTTTTCGCACCCCATTCAGGAGCAATTAGTGATAAGTGGCAGTGAACAGATGACTTGTACTTGTTCAGCGCCTGTGCAATGAAGTCAGTGAGGTCTTCATTGAAGTACTATTAAATGTGGCGAAAAATCTTTCTAAAATGTACAATATACATGGATTTCTGCAATGGACATTATGTAGCTTTTCGTGTTCCTATTATTTCCTAGAAAATCAATTTACCATTGCATGTGGAGTGCTATAAGATCTTTTTGCGAAAGACGTATCTAACTCTTGAACCTATATGGACCACTGTTCATATATTTGCTTAAGAATGGTCAATGCACCTTAAAAACCAGTTATAACTAGCTGTATTGACTCTCAACCACCTTTATCAATCAGGAGTGAAAAAGTGCGCAAATGATATGCAGAAGGGGAATCAAAGTGTACAAAATATATTGGAAGTTTGCAAATGAAAAGTGCCGGTCTAGTGAATTGTTTTAATTGCCATTCAATGCATTCCTTCATTCTATTTCTGAAGGATCCGTTTTTCAGTCTGAGATTATTTAGAGGTCGCAACAGCTGGCGTTGTTTCTGTGTGGAGTTGTTAAAACTTCTTCCTGTGCATTGATAAAGTGTTTGTATTTTTTCATACTAAGTTCTGGAACTTCAGGAATATTGGGTTCTGACGGAAAGCAGAATATCGCTTAAGCTGGTGCTAGGAGCATGAGAATTGTTGCACTTTCCATTAATTCTCATGAGCAAACTCAATTAAACCGAGTCTGCTGTTATCTTATATTGTAGGTTCTCTCTATTTCTGAAGGATTCGTTTTTCCAGATTATTTAGTGATCACAACAGCTGTCCTTGTTTCTGTGTGGACACAGAAAATCCTGATATGTCATCAAAAACAGCCTGGTGTACCTATTGCACGAAGCAAGCCAATCTGTAGGGTTACATATCGCGCGAAGCAAACAGGAGTGAGTGCCAATATTGTTGCAGTCTGCTGCTTATATAAATTTCATGCAAATCATTGATCAATTTCAGATTTAAACGGAACTCAACTTAATCGTAATAGAAGAATAGTAAGCATACATGTTGTGCGTAAGAAATTAACAGTAAAACGTACCTAAGTCAAAACGACCTTAATTGGCAAACCGTACCAGCAACCTTCACACAAGTAAACGTACTTATGTGATTTTATATCATCCACACCATATTACGGAATTAATATGAATTCAGGCACTGCCTTATGACAGTCATGACAAACAGGTTTTTATGCCCACAAAGGGAGGCATATAGTAATCACACTGCCTGTCCTTAATGTCCCAAGTGTTTGAGTGTTCACATCATGTCTGGAGCATATCTCGTATATTGTTTGAGGTAGGAACGCCATAATTTGTGTGTAAATCCATCTTGGGATCGCGGAGCATCATGTAACCTATCCGATCTAAAAAATCGACAAAGGAATCCCAAATTTGGTTTGTGGACACATCTTGGCGTCACAGAGTGTCGTATGCTGTTTAGGGATCACTGTGGCCTTGATTTCTGGCCTCAGTTTTTGAAAAATATGGTAGAAAATGGGCTGTCTGTTAAAAATAATGTTCCATAAATGTATCACATGCTAGATCCATGACCAAAACATATCTTGCTCACTATAGTATGTACTATAAATGGTCATGCATAAGCCAGGTGCTTAAGATCCAGCAGACCTGTACCCGCTCGAAGCATGTATTAAATGGTAAACAAATCACAGCTCCCACATTAATAATCAGTTATCCCATTACACTATTCCTTGGCATATTCAGGGCTTTTTCCAGCAATTGTGGGAAAAGGCCCCTGGCCAAAATTGGAAAAGATGATCAACTTAACCTCAAAATCGGGACAAAATGACCACTTAGAACATAACAAGGGTAGCAAATTATATCCTCAAAATCAAGCTATTTTAGATTGTATTGTGTCAAACATACCACATAAGCACAAGTGTTTAAGTATCATTCTGATATGGGTCATTGTTTCTCATAAGTAGTAGTGGACGAAAAGTAAAGAAAAAAAATACTTTTCTTAATTTGGGAACTAGAAATTGTGTTTATGAAACACTATGCCCCCTACCATTAGCTTGTCTAGCATCCTGTTCACCAGGTAATCTATTCACCATCCTTCTTCAGCTGACCAAATCTGAGGCTACTAGCTTTAATAGTTGTCAAGATATCTTTATTGGAAGTTTTCGATGTCCAAATTTGCAAAGAGCATTAACCCAAAAAAATGCAAAGACGATAGCTAAAAAAAAAATTTTTCTTAATTTTCGCCAGGTAATCCACTCATTACCCTGTATCAGCTGTCCAATTTTGGAGCTCCAAGCTGTAACGTTTTTTGAGATATTAAGTTTTCTGTCGAATTTTTTTAAATTTTCACCAAGTAGTCTACCCGTTATCCTCTATAAGCTGACCAAGTCTGAAGCTCCTAGCTGTAACAGTTTTTGAGATATCCCGTTTTCTAGGTCAAAATTTGCAAAGGGCAATAGCTAAAAAATGATTTGTTTTTAATTTTCACCAAGTGATCTACTCATTATCCTCTATAAGCTGACCAAGTTTAAAGCTCCTAGCTGTAACAGTTTTTGAGATATCAAGTTTTCTGTCAAATTTGCAAAGGGCAATCCCTCAAAAAAATTAAAACAAACTTTTTTATAAATTTTCACCAAGTAGTCTACTCATTATTATCTATAAGCTGACCAAGTCTGAACGGTTTTTGAGATATCATGTTTTCTAGGTCAAAATTTGCAAAGGGCAATAACTAAAAAAATAATATTGTGATTTTTTTTTTATTTTCACCTGAAAATCTACTCATTATCCTCTATAAGCTGACCAAGTTTGAAGATCCTAGCTGTTATAATTTTGAAAAATCCTGATTATAAAATTTCATTACGACCCTTTAAAAGGGGCATAACTCCACAAAGGGAGATAATCCAGATTTAAAAAAATATGGGTCAGTTATTTTCTGATGCCGAGCCCATCTATGAAATTTCAATACCCTATCTTAAATTTGTAACGGAGGGACAAGCCCAAAGCAATATGCCCCTTCAACTTGTTCAAATTTGGGGTCATAAAAACGGACATGGTATTGGAGAAAAAGGTGGCTATTTTCGATTGGGAATGGTGCCGAAATTCGGCCCCTAGAGATGGGCAGAAAATCCCCTGATATATTGCTCTGATGCTGTTTACCAATACTTCTCATCAGTATCTACTTGAATCAGCGGTAGGGAGAACAAAATTACGTAGCTGGACCCGGGTTCGAACTCCTGACTCTTCAATTGGTCCATAGAAGTCAGATTGTCAATCCAACTCTCTACCGAATGTGCTGTGTGAAAGAAAATTGCATTAACTAACTTTTATCTCTCATTCTAACACACCTCGTCTATAGAGCAAATGCTTAAAAAGTGTGATATATCAAACAATAATTCATAGTTTTGAAATTGCGGGGAAAGTACATGCTAGCTGACATCATTTGTTACTGGAAAATGACGTTATTCATGGCATTAGATGGTGTAACGTCATTTTTACGCTTAAAAGACGTTACAAAAGCATGTAAACGTCAGGGACATAGTTTAAGTATTGACAGTTCTTTAGTGCAATGGCGAAAAGTTGGAAGAAACTGAATATTTCAAATGTGTTTTTGTCTTTTACTTAGTTAGAACCGATCAGCCCCAGTACGTGAATTGTTGAGTAATAATTCACTGTTTGTCGGTAAGCTGCGCGCTCATGATTTGATCTTCTTTTCAACTGACCTCCAGTGAATTATTACTCAACAATTCACTGCTAGAGCTGATCTATTTCTTAAGTATAACTCTTTGCCTACTTGTGTCAAACTTGACCACAACCTTGCTATACACTAGGATTATCATTCTCCTAACAAAAGTTTCGGTCTGATGCATACAATGACAAAGGGACACATAGGGCTATGACATATTCCCCCAGCAGGGAGATAATATGAACACTGTAACTCATAGTTCCAAGCATAGATGCAGATAAGGAAATTTTATTTGCGTAAAATCTTAATTATTTTCTTACCCATTAATTTAAACATGTGTTTAGGGTGCTCAAAAGAACCGTCTTATGAGATCATTGAGACGGTTCTTTTGAGTACCCATAACATATGTTTTGGATGAGAAAATTCTTTATTCTCCAATACACACTCTTATCTGGAGGCATGGTTCCAACTTCCAAGTATCGATTTCTATAGTGAATTGCCAGATGACTGGATGGAAAACTGTATGCCAAAGTCGCACTTGCTGATTCTAATGTAACAAACACATTTTTTTTCAAGCTTTTGTATTCATTTGTTCACATTGAGAACTCCGGGTAAAAATAAATTGACATTATAGAGGGCAACAACAATTATTATCATATGACTGCATCTGGGAGTGAAATAACACAATGCAATAAAATCGATAAATCACTAGTGGTTTACAGATTTTCGGGAAACGTTATGACATCAATAATAACGCTGCCTACATAACATGAAATGACAAAATTATAACAATTTTACAGCACTAATGAGATTTCAAAAGTAATCTTAATGTCATATGATAAATAGAATCTAACATTCATGCTCCTGTATTATTGAATCTATTAAACTGGTTGCGAAAAAGAGATAAAATGCTCGGCAAGCCTTGCATTTTATCTCTTTTCTGCAAATCATTTAATAAATTCAATAAAACATGAGCACTCATGTAAGATCCTCTATATCTGGTTCTAATGTAACAAAAACTTTTTTTTCAAACTTTTGTATTCATTTGTTCACTTAACAATCCAACTTTATAGGTCCAGAGTGATAAGGAATTTTTGAGCATAAAAGTGTTATCATTTTCATACCCATATAATCCATTTAAACATGTGTTTGGGTGCTCAAAAGAACTGTCTCCATAAGAGGGTTCTTTTGAGTACCCACAACATATTTTTTGTTGAGAATTGAGATTTTTTCCCCATTTACCCACTCTTATCTGGAGGTCTGACTTGATTATAATATCAAAAGACAAGCTCTCATGCTAGAGAACCACTGTACTCAAACAGCGCAGTCATGGCATGGTGTTTGCAGTCGACGAGTGCACAGAATAGTGTACCTAGCTGTTAAAAAGGGTAATAATTTGGTCAATAATTTACTTCTGAAAATATTCATGTGTCTGAATAAAATCAATATGATGCAGTCAACGACCCGATTACTGGGCCAGAACACCCGATATACAGAACTATGCATACAGTATGGAAAGCTTAAATAACTTTAAAAATGCTCTAGCCTCAGATTGCGAACTTTTTTCACATTAAAGTACTGTTATTTTGCATTTTAGCTAGGTTATAAGCTAGGTACACTATTCTGTGCCCTCTTCAACTGCTACCAACACACGATGTTTGTTTGTTTGTTTGATTTGATTCTTTACGTCCCATCAAAAATTTCAGTTAAACAGGGACCGGTCTTCCTGGGTTGAACCAGTCTCGAGTCAAGCACTCTACCACGGAGCCACTGTGCTCCCTACCAACACGCGATGACTGTGCTATTCGAGTACAGGATTCTCTAGCCTGATTTCTCAGTTGCCAGTGAATGAAAGTACTGGAAATTATTAGTCAAAACTTGCTCAATGTAGGCTATAAAAGATAAACTTGAACAAACAACAAACAAACATGTTGATGTATTCTTGTTAAGAAATTTCAGCCATTTGATTTTGCAATGCATGTAATGGCATTCCATTTTTCATCTTTTATTTGCCAATTATCCAGCTAATATCAGGTCCCCAGATAAGAGTGTGTAACTGAAAATTATTTTTCTTATTTCTCAACCTAAACATATGTTGTGGGTACTCAAAAGAACCGTCTCGATGAGACGGTTCTTTTGAGCACCCAAAATACATGTTTAAACTGATGGATAAGAAAATAATTGCAATTTTAAGCAAATTATGTTTCACTAACTGGCCCTATGTAATACCCACTGGGTTCATGATATAATGACTTTTCCTGAATTTTAGTTTGGCCCAACCTACTTAAGAAACTGGGTTTTTGTTTGCTTTGATTCTTTACATCCCAGTCAACAATTTTTCAATCATGTCAGGACAGAAATGGTTAAGCCAGCTTTGGTGAATGCCTTAGCAGTAATAGCACTCAGTTTAGAAAAGTAAGAGAAAAAAATCAAAATTCAGTTGAAGTTTATGTATTTTGATTTGAAAGAAACAATTAATACTACAGAAACATTTCAAGTTCCAAACTTTACACTTGTTTTATCTCTACTAGCCCATTCATAAGAAATTGGTGAAAAGAAACTTTAATTTGTATTCACATGGGTGAAAGTTCAAAATTTCCAAAATCCTGAACTTAAGAAATTCAAATTTTAAAACCGACAGTATGCCTACAAAAAGGAATAATTTCAAGTTTAAATGATTAATTGTGTTTAGATAGGGTAAAAAAATCGAACTTCGGACGCTTTTTCGCTGTGTCACTACTTCAGCACGGTTTGTGCTTTACTCCAGACATGCCACCAGTTTAATCTAACTGGTAGCTGCCAGACATGCTCGATTGACTTAATAAAGCTGTAATTTCATTGGTTAACACATTTAAATGTGTTTGATTAGCACTTAAAGTGACATAGGGTCAAACATGAAAATTCGGACGGCTATCGGGAAATTCGGACAGAGCTGAAGGGAAAATCGGACAGTTGTTTCTTTTTACTAAATAAGCTCTTTAAATGTTTTTATTCTGTCAAAAACAGTTAAACATGTTTCATTTATCATATGAGTAAACTACCGAGGTCTTTTAAGGTATCAATTTCATTTGCTTCAAAAATCAATTGCTGAAATGTCAACCTGCATGCAAAGCTACAGAATCTTTTCAACCCGACATCAACTTTTGCTCAATTTTTTGGGTCCGTGGTGATGCATTCCAGTCTTTCAATCGCTATACCAACAAGAATCTAAAATAATCTTATCTATAAAACGTAAACAGATTCAATGCATTTTATTTACAAACAGCTGGAAAGGAAAGAAAACTGTATGAAAGGGTCAAGAATCATCGTTTTGACGTCATGTTCAATGGCATGTCCGAAATTAAATTTCCTAAAGGGAAATACGGACACCCTTTATTTTATCTTCATTTCGTTTCAAATCTATGTGAATATGCAAAAACAACCTTTCATTTCATAAATATAATTATCGAAGATACTAGGGAGCAGAAATATCTCATTGTGCATCAATATTCAACTATAAAAGATGGAAGTAAAAATAGTTGTGACAAGCATTGAAACCACGTGCTCCCTAATCTGTGCGGAGCTGGAGGTCACCAGACTGGAATAGATATCTAATTGGTCGGTTATAATGTGACGTGTTCCATTTTCACTGTTAGGAAGTGGGTACGATGATATTTTGTCTGTACAGTTAACCTGAAATAAAACTTTATCAATTGCTCGGGAGTCTAGAGCAGGACGTTATGTCAGGGGAGGTAGAAAAGTGTCCAATTTTACATTTCCGTCCAAATTTCGATGTTTTTACCCTAATCTGAAAACTAATCAGAGATGCTTTTATAGTCTACCTAATTCAGCATTTTGAGACTGACTTTCTATGGAAAGTCAGCCTCAAAATCCTGAATTCAGGATTAATCCTGAAAACTTTCACCCATGTATTCAGAAATGAAAAAAGGGGGCGAAGAAGCCTCTAATGCACCCTAGCTTTTTGGCAATATCAACAAGAAAATGTAAAATAATCTATTTTTGGTCGAATATTAAGTATCTTCCTTCTTTGTGTCTTTGTCTTCTGCTGGTTCATAAGTTATTTTTCCAGCTTTGAAATCTTTTTCTATTTGTGGAGCGTAACACTGGTCAAACAAGTCTCTAGCGGTGAACTTTGATTGGTTGATTTCTGGAGCATTGTACGGAACATATGGCTTCAGCTAGAAAAGAAAATAACATACTACATAGGCCCAGAGAAGGAAATTTTATTTATGTAAAATTTGAATTATTTTCTTACCCATTAATTTAAACATGTGTTTTGGGTACTCAAAATAACCGTCTCATTGAGACGGTTCTTTTGAGTACCCACAACATATGTTTAGGATGAGAAATAAAGAAAATAATTTTCCATTACGCACTCTTATCTGGAGGCCTGATACTACATAGAGGATCTTACATGAGTGCTTCCATTTTATTGAATTTATTAAACAAGTTGGGGAAAAGTGATAAAATGCAAGGCTTGTCACTCTTTCACAACAAGTTTAACAAATTAGATAAAACAGGAGCATGAATCAGAATGCTAGATTCTATACATCATATGATGTTAAAAATTAAAAGTGTGACAACTCAGACAACAACACCAACGGAGTGGACAGAAACATGATCCCTATGCAGCCATCCACATATTATAGCATTTTACAAAGATACAAAAGACCTAAATCAGCACCATTAAGACGCTGCAAGCTATCCAGGCTCAGCACTGTTTGTATTCACATATGAGCCGTGACATGAGATTTCCAACAATGTGGTGTGTGCGGCCAGCAAAGGCTCAGACCAGCCTGCGCGTATGTGCAGTCTGGTCAGAGCCTTTACTAGTTGCTTTCATATTCTAAGAGTGTTAAGTTACTGACTGAACATCATTTGGAGTTTCTAAGCTTAAATGGAGGCTGCACAGGCTCGTCTGAGTCTACACTTGTGAAAATGCCACATTGTTGAAAATCACATGTTGCAGCTCATATATCATTTTTCAAAGATACGAAAGACGTAAATCAGCGCCATTAAGGGGCTGCAAGCTACCCAGGCTCAGCACTTTTTGTATTCACATTTAAGGCACCAAAAGTAGTTACCAGTCATGGATTCAAAATGCAAAAAGAACAACCAACAACGGGTACAATACAAACATCCTCAAGGTCATCAGATGAGCCAATGTCAGAGATACTAAACCAGGCCTTCAGATTTATGGTGGGCCTGGGTCATTGTCCCATGATTTCAAAATATGGCCCATCACTTTCCAAGGCAGTGGGCCCATTGGACCCATCCTTTTTAGTTGTGTACAAATCTCACTTTAATAAAAATATTCATCTTACAGCGAGTCTACGAACTTCACAAAACAGAATGTACATGTAGGTAGTCAATACAGTAAAACATGTCCTATTATATATGCTAAGCAGCAACTCAAAAGACAAAACAAAGACCTTAATAACAAATGGTAGCTTAATGAAGGTAGAAAGGATTGCAGAATGCTCCAAGTATGCTCCACTTGGAGCATTCTGCAATACTTTTGACCTGCATAAAGCGATAATTGGTCTTCTTTTTTGAGTGGCCTTACTGTATATGCATACAAGTGTAAGTGTCAGTGTGTAGGTAAAGTCCACTACCCTAATGTCAACTGTGGTTAGTTTGATATGCTTGGGCCCATCATTTCAGAAAATGACACACCATTTTTGCTCCATTGATCACTTCGGCCCACCAATCTTGAAAAAAATCTGAAGCCCTGCTAAACTGAACTGTTGTAGCTTTCTTAGTATACCTCACACTGGATAGGCGGTATGTGTCTGGCATGCTTTGCAGGCAACACGAAAACACTGATACAGACAATCAGATTCAACTCTTTACAAACTGGAAACTTTTTCATGAATTTTGTCCTCTACTGTTCTTTTTTTCTTTTCTTCAAAGTAACTTTTTCGAAAAAATTCTTTCAGTAATATAATCAGTGTCAAACAGTTTGGATCCACATCAGGAATGGCATTCTGTCAGGCCTGGTCTGGATCTATACCGTTTGCAAAGGTTACCAGCAGACAACAAAAATTGTCCATGTCAGGTTAAGTTAAAGAGGTAAAAATTTGAGCAATACGGTAGGTACCACTCATTATGACTCTCTCCAGGTGTCATACTGGGCAGATCAAAAGGACAATCATAATGAGGTGATTATGACTTCCTTACAGGGGCAATAAAGTGGTCCCATGAAGGGATTAGGTATTTTATGATAACATATTGATCTTTATCTTAGTGAAGGAAATTGTGTTGTATACGGGTAAGTCCCCTCTTGAGCACGCTTAGGGATGTCTGTTACAACGCAAGGTGGTTCTGGACGACAGTACGTTACGGGTACCGGACGAATCATTTCTAAATATTGGCTTGTGTTATTTAATGTATATCGTTTTCAGGAGACTTAAGACACAAAAACCCGCAGAATCTTTTTCTGACTTTGTATATTCGTCCAAGACACACATCTAAAGTTAATTAATCATATAGAGCATGGCGACTGTATCCAGTTAACGTGTATATGATACATGATTATTCATGAAACTGTATTTTACTACTACACATGTCGGCATATCCTTATTTAATACTTTCACTTTTGTTTTCTTTGAATATTTTATGACTTGATATGATTAAACATTGCATTATCCATCCTATAGACCAAGAAAGACTTTTCTTATAAATCTGCTTACTTTAGACAAACACGTTTTTCAAACTAAAACGAATATACTGCAGTCATTTTTCCATGTTACAGATATGTAACGACTACAAATATTTTGTAACAGGTTATTGTCGACAGCGTTGCAGGTGGAGACGACAGTGATGGATTTATTAAATATATCTTGCACTCAAGAATCTTCTGTTTTGGCCAAGGCTGAAATATAATTCAGTTATTTCGTTGAAGAGGGGCCCTCAGAAGAAGTTTTAGAATGTAATGAGAGTGAGAACATGGATTCGAACATGTGCGAAACCCTAAGTTCATGTACATACTTTGAAAACAGTGTTCCTGTCCCATTACATCTACTACAATCAATTCAGATACTTCCATTCGAAGTCGACCTGAGTCAAAGGCTTAGGTGACTGAGGTTATTGTATATCTATGCTCCAGCGTCTGTCCCTATGCTCTTGTCTCCATCTGCCGTTCACAATGCTCAAACATCTCTTAAACAGCTTGGCTAAAAAAGCAAAATTTTGTGTTGAGCCTCCATAGATAGTGGAAACGAACGTTTGCTCATGAAATCTGGGTCAAAGGAATAGCCGCTACGCCCATGTAAAAACACACTTCAAAAATCTTCTTCTCTGGATCCAAATACTTGAGTTCCATTAAACTTGGCCTGTAGCATCTAGGAGTCCAGCCTATCATAGTTGGTTCAAATGCTTGATCTTCAATACCTAATATAGTCTGCGTGACATAAAGTGGTGGTTGTGTCTACCAACTATCAGATCCCAGTCTGTTGTAGTTTTTAAGTTACAAAACTTGACCTTGCTGTAAAACAGGTCAAGGTCAAACCTTCATATTTTGATCAAATGATAACCCTGAATTGACATTAACCTATTTTACAGCTAGGTTAAATTTTTCAACTATCTGATCTTTGCCATCTTTCTTACTTTTATATATGAACATTTGACAATGACGAATTCTATGGAATTTATTGAACTTAGCGTTATATAATCAACTAAATGATAATGGAAGAATAATGCGTGAACAAGATCAAGCTTTGCTCAGCCATGTTAACCAGATGCGAGTTCAACAATGCGAGTGTTCACCTGCACTTGTTGTTCAATTACTTATTTTTATTCGTAATGACTAAAACCTGGCTCCAATACTAACAGCGCTTGCATCGTTAAACTCGCCTCTGTATTTGTATAGTTTGTAGGTATATCAAATCCAGATATCAGGTTAACTTTTACAGAGCCAGTGGTCGCCTGTTGTTTTTTATCTCCCTAAAACAATATTTCCCACCGTATATTTGGTAATATACCCTCTCAAATATTAAAAAAACTACGTTAATCCACTTCAGAGCAGTATTTACATCTACTCAAGTGTTCCTGAAAGAAAGAAAAATGTCGTCTCACACCTGTTACCGAAAAACTAACGTCGTCTATTGCCTGTTACACAGTCGTCTCTAGCCAGTAACATTAAGAAAATGAAATTTAGAGGTTTTCAGTTTTCTTTTAAGAAGGACATGTTAGAAATGACTGAAAAATCATCTGAGATCTATTGTCTGACCATTTATGCTTATTTCATGCTGGGAAAACAAGTAATTAATCACAAATTACACATTTCTGAAGTTTCTATTCCAGACCAGAGTTTTACAATTTAACTACAAATATCTATGGTGTTTGTACTTCTAATGATGAACTTACAAACACTAATATGACAGTAATGATTTGAAATAGCCAAACACACTGTATAACCCTTTTCTGCGACGTCTGTGTGTGTTGCCCCTTTCAACTGTCGTCCAAAACCCAAAATATGTCATCTAAAACCCGTTACCTGTCGTCCAGCACAGGTAAGCAGTCGTCATAGGCCCGTAACGAAATGTCGTCCAGAACCACCATGTGTTGTAACAGACATCCCTAAGCGTGTTGAGGCCTCTTTAATTTTGTGAGATATTGAAACTGTCCCTTATCAGTTAATCCTTCAATGATCTCTATTGGACAGTAATATACGTCTTTAACTTACTTTGAAATCCGTCAGATCAGGAACAATAAACTCTGGAACCATTTCTGGTATCCTTACAAACCTATGTGTCTTTGGACTCATGTAGCCAGTAGGCTCGACCGCTGTAACATAAAACATTCAGGCCAAATTAAAATAAAACACCTGTGTTTAGGGTAACCCGACCCTACCTAGAGTTATTGCTGAAACCTAGACTTTTTTCAGGTTTTCTGGGAAAAACATAATTTTATGCATTTTGAAAGGCATTTCGCCATTCAAAATGCATAAAATTATATTTTTTTTCAAGAAAAAAAATATGTGTGCCTACCCTACTTAAAATTTTCAGACCTGTTACCCGAAACACACTTTTTTTTCATCTGGCCCAAATGATTACAACTGTGACAGGGTGCAGACATGGGCAGCCACTTCTAAAGTGAATAATACAAATTGAAGCCCCATTGTTTGTGATCCAAATAAAGGCAGCTAGCCTACATGTATATAAACCACCTTTGGTGAGCAGGTATGCTTCTGTAGACAGATAATTTTTTCCCATTATAATCTATGGAGCTTTATGTTGCCATGGTAACCAGAGTTCAAATCCAGGTGAGCTAATAATGGTGACCAGAGATTAAAAGTAAACTATCCTTTTTAATTAAGGGGGAAAGAGCTCATTAACCCTTAGATTGTATACTAAAACCCCCTCACTGGATACTTTGGCAAACAGTGAGGACCCAGTTGAAATGCAGCATAATTGACTAGCTGTCTAGCGATACATGACCGTACCAATGGCGTAGCCAGAACGCTGAAAAAGTTACGCACATCAAAGGGAGACTACTGGATCAAGCAATGATTCTCTTCAATTGCATTTGAGGGAGCCAATTCTTTCCTTTATGAGCAGTTCCTTATAGTATGGAAAATCACTGTTATCACATAAAGTGACCTCCCTTGAATGTTACTATTTTTATTACACAAGTGCGTAACCAGCATAATGGGTGCTATGTCAATGCATACCCCTAGACTTGAGTCTAAAGGTACTGGTTGATACCTGTAGACACTTCCTTTGCAAATTCAGAGGTTTCATTAAGAGGATGGAGGCTGGGATTACCCCACCCCCACACCTTCTACTCAGACATGTTTCCCTGCTCTTTTGCTTAATTTGTATAGAGTTTATATGCAAGAAGTGGTGAGTTTAATAACTGGAATGGACCAGAACACACTGGAAATCGGCATCAAAATTAGTTTGTTTAATGCAACTAAAATTAAAAAATATATCAGCTCTAGAGGTGAATTGTTTAGTAATAATTCACTGTTTGGAGGTCAGTTGTAAAGAAGATCAAATCATGAGTGTGTAGCCCGAGTGATTTTTCTTCGTACAACTGACAACCAAACAGTGAATTATTACTAAACAATTCACAGCTAGAGCTGATCTGTCTAATGCCCTGAATGACGTCATTTTCCAGTAACAAATGACATCAGCTAGCACGCACTTTCCTTGCGCTTTCAAAACTGTGAATTATTGTTTGATATATCACACTTCTTTAGCATTGACTCTATAGGCGAGGTATGTTAGAACTAAAATTATACCCTAATCTATGTTGAGATTTCACAAACTAATGATGCTTTTGAAGATCATATGAGCACCATCGGGCGGTTTGTTGCATGGTTGATGAGTACACATTTGAATTGCATCGGATCTGTTGAATTCACATATGCAAATTCTACAAAAAGTCTGATCAAATGAAAACTGTGAACATAAAGTCCCCATATCAATGCTCATATGAGTAATCTTATCAAGGTGTACATCCCACATAATTTTTACAGATGCTGAGTCTAACCAGTATATTGCTTCAACATGAAATGAAAGTAGCAATGAATAATCTGACAAGCAAGCAGATATGTTTCACCTGGGCCTATCCAAGATTTCTGGAGAGGGGTTTCAGATGTATAAAGGGGTATCGATTTACTGATTTACCTCATTTTGTCTTAAATATCCACATGAAAATTGAGGGAGTGCAGTGGCTCAGTGGTAGAGTGCTTGACTCGAGACCGAGGGGCAGCGGGTTCGAGCCTCACCGGCGTCACTGTGTTGTGTCCTTGAGCAAGAACATTAATCCTAGCTTAGTACAGGTTCAGCCCAGGAAGACCCCTCCCTTTATAACTGAAAGATTGTTGATGGGGCGTAAAGAATCAAACAAAAAATAAATGAAAAATTGAAAATAAAATAATTTGGTCTCAAATGGGGGTTCAAGTGAATCCCACTGAACCCCTTCTAGATTCGCCATGCACTGTCTCTACAAATAATTTAGCATATATGTTAAGATATATGAGCCACCACAGCAAGGAATTGTTTCGTTGTTTCACTGCATCCAAAACGATTTTAAAACAAAAGAAAGACGTACAAACTATGTAATATGGATGCAGTGACCCTTATCACATGCATTATAGGTCACTGGTGGCCTTTGTGAAGATTCTGAAGAAAGCCTTTTGGATTTTTTTCTTTGATAGAACTGTCTGGACACCCCAGATATTTGATGTTTAACACCATTAAACCATGATTTCTTGTCAAGTTTACTTAAGACAAATAATCCTTTGAGGTGAAAAACTGAAAATGGAGATCTATTCCGGTTATGGAGGTCCATTTCGGTCATGGGCCATTCTGGTGTAACAGTTAATCTTGTTCCCCTCGGTATCTTGTCTCCGACACTTTAACCCACCCTGGTCTATCTTGCCCCAGGGACTCTTTACCCGGGGGTAAAGTGCCCCCCTAAAACATGTTATTTGCATGTCTTTTATACATGTTTTGTTAACTGATAGAGTTTTTTTTTATATTAAATAGGATCAGATTTGTGTAAAGTTTCAATTGATGAAAGGGATCCAAATTCATTATTAAGGTGTTAAGTAATAACATGTTGTAACTTGTAAGAGGGGGCACTTTACCCCCAGGGAACACTCTACCCAAGCTACAGTGTGACAGTGTCCCTCCCTACAGCATGTTATCTGCATCATTATAAGTGTTTTTATATTTAGTATAATAAGATTTGCATAAAATGTCAATAGAAGGTACCTTAATCCATTGTAAAGTGTCAACCCTGGTCTATCTGTCCCTGGGGACTTTACTTTGGGGTAAAATGCCCCTCCCCACACGGAAGCCCTATAAAACAAATTATTTGTGAGGGGAACGCCCTGGGTAAACCTGCCAGAGTCAACTCGTCGCCTATATATGAAATACCCTCCTAACTCGACGCTGGTCCTTGTGTGTGTAAGTGTGTGTTTCGGTGAACAGTCTGTTATGTGATCTTCATAGGTCAAACAATAAATTTTAATAATAGCAATCTATTACCAATAATTGTGTTTCCTTATGTATGTTGCTGTTTGCTTATCCAAAAACTAATTAGTAGTGTTACTTATACATGTAATGTTTGCAACTTTTAATGATTGGTAAAATGTGTGAATACCACAACAAGGTGGACACTTGATCATGTTCGATGAAGCTTGACTAATTGTGTGTATTTAGGCCTATAAGGGAAATGATTAAAGATCTAAAAAAAAAAAAAATGAATGCTTCCAGAGCATGTCAAAAACTTTTGGAGCAAATAAGTATACCTCGGATTGGAATGTATGCACTGACATTCACTGAAGGCCCTGGTCAGCCCTGAGTGAATGTGCAGGCTGGTGTGTTGTGTCTGAAGGTACCTCAAGTTTTGTCGTGTAAAGGTTAATGTAATTGTGACAGACCATGTTACTCTATGGAAGAACTGACAGGTAGAAACATTCATGTATAAAATAACATGGGCATGAATGACCTGCACGTAATCCTCACAAGTGGGTGTTGCAGAATCTAAAGAAAAAATGAATATTGTCCCTTACACCCGCCTTAAATTACATTCAACAATGTACAATTTTTATTACAAAAAAGTGTATATGCTAATCTCTGTTGATGCATGTATATAACGTCTCCCATACAGATAGAAACAGGGCGAGTTGACCCGGACGTGTTGACCCGAGAATGAGTTGACATAGGGGACGAGTTGACTCGGGAACGACTTGACCCGCTTCCTTAAAGTGTCCCCAGGAAGATAGACCAGGGTGGGACACTTTGTCCCCGGGGACAAGATACCACAGGGTTAGAAACGATGTCGTGACGTTACATAAATGGGTCCCCAATTAAAATTGCCCATTTGACGTGCAAACGATAGGAGGCTAAGGTAGTGATTTTCATTTCTACCACAGGGTGGGACACTTTGTCCCCGGGGACAAGATACCACAGGGTAAAATGTCCCCGGGGACAAGATAAACCGGTACACTGGTGAGAACACATCTTGTGAGAAGTGTTAAATCACACGCCTACTTTGCCTTGACAGCTGCCCTGGATGCCAAAAAAAGTTAGTGAAACACTTGTGCATTAATCACCTTGCCATGCCGTTTGCGGTGCAAGTAAGGGGAGCATTGTTGTGGATATATTGCTACAACTTACAGTGTAAAGCCATTCTTAATTCAATTGCTTTGGAGCCACCTAATCGACTTGGGCCAACATGTTTCGCTGTTAAGGGTAGCCTATGGTTGAATGGATGTTTAGGGATCATCCTCATTTTTAGTTTCATCCGCCGCACTTTAAGTTCCAGTAACTTCTTTCTTTTTGCTGCTTTGTCCTTGGGTTTGTAGAGGCATGTTGACACTGAGAAAGCTCTACACAGACTTGAAATATCAGCAGTTTCTTTTCCAGCTACCTTTAGAAAATTCATATTGGACCAAAACCTGCAACCGGCTAGCCGTGTAAAGTTCGTGTGGGTTGGGTATAGCCGTGTAAAGTTCGTGCGAGATGGGTATTGCAAATTACCGAAAAGGAATTTTGCTTAAGAAAAGCGCAAATGATCGAACAGTACCTAAAATTGAAAAGGTGTGAACGTGCACGCGTCTTTGGATCTAATCACACCTTTTACTTTTGTCGGTTATTGCACAGGCGCATGAAGTTTTGCCTGCAAAATGCTTTCAGATAGAAAGCGATATCAATTATAGGTTCGAGTTTGTGCAAATCAACAATCTATTCAGAACCTTCGCTGCTTAGCCTACAAATACAAAGTATAGGTACTTGCGAGAATCATTTGGAAAGTACATAGCAAGACATCATACGCAACAATACGTTAAAGTGATTGATAATATGCTATCAGCAAACATCCCAATAATACTCGGAAGAGGGTTCGGGATTATGAAGAGATAGATAGAATACTCATTTGGAAATACTAGAAATCAACCGCGGTTGCATGAAGTTTTTTTTCTTTGTTGGAAACTGAGCACTTGGCGTGCATGTGCATGCATCACATGCTCATACACTGATTGAGTAAGCCAAATATTGAGGAAAATTGATTTGAAAATTGTTGACTTTATTTACACTAATAAAATGAAAAAAATGCGATGTGATAACAACTTCTCTTTCTACTTATATATTTGTATAATTGTTCTGCGATCGCTAATCACTTGATAACGCCCTTACGTACAACTGGGAAATGTTGATTTTTTGAGAAATTCCTATACTTTCAAAAACGAGACTTTTGGCATTTTTTATACGTTTGCTATAGATTGGTTTGTTAAAGGAGCTTAAAATGTGTCTATTGGGTATGTTGTTTGCTTTATTTGCAGCGAATGACGTACGATGTATGTATGAAAAATATTCCGTTGGGCAAACAGGGGCGGATCCAGAATTTATAGAAAGGGGGTTTATATCTATAAATGTGTGTGTGTTTGT
The DNA here is from genome assembly GCA_964019695.1 of Loripinus fragilis. NCBI lineage: Eukaryota > Metazoa > Mollusca > Bivalvia > Lucinida > Lucinidae > Loripinus > Loripinus fragilis. The sequence goes on from OZ026523.1 coordinate 8,955,909, forward strand.
GTGTGTGTGTGTGTGGAGGGGGGGGGGGGTCGCTTTGCTGATTTTATCTGTTTTTTCTTAAATATCCCATGAACCTGAATTAATTTGGTCTCATTTCATTTTAGGATATTTAAAAACAGGGACGGGAGGTTCGAGCAAACCCACAGAACCCCCTCTGGATCTGCCACTGGCAAATTTAAATGTTGACTTGTTTTGTTCAGTATTCAAGAAAACTATTCCTGGTGCCATACTAAAGTGAGTATAATCAGGAAATACCACAATCACACACCGCAGACGAACCCACTGCACCGTGAGGAAGAGTCACAGAACATTTACAGTAACAAGACATCCGTAAGACAATAAAAGCAAAGCAACCAGCTCTCTCTTCCTCCTCAAGAAGATTGCAAAATTAGAAGAAAAAAACACAAAGTAATGCATAACAAAATAAAGACAAACACAGCACCCCCGCAAACAGTGGGAAGTACATTAAACAATAGATCAACAACAACAGAACCACCGCCTTAGAACGGACAGCAGCCTAAGCCACAGGAGGGCTTTAATGCATTTTACAGGCGCCAAACCTTCACCCTAGATTCTGGTGTTGTTAAATCACGAAACAAGAGTACAACAAATACACTGGCCACAACAAGATTATCCAAAGTCAAGCAACCAACTTCGCACATGCATAATATGATCACAAGACCAAAGACGGCATAATAATACAACCAAATCACAAAAATAAGATAAAACACCAACTGCCACACAATTGAAGCAGCAACAACTAATGAATTAACGACAACAGAACCACAGCGAGGGCTTAAATGCATTTTACTGGCGCCAAATCTTCGCCCTAGATTTTGTTGCTGTTAAAACACATATTTTTTAGCTCGCATGGAGGCTTCCTAACTAGTGCAATGTATCATCACAGAGAAACAATCGAGTCAAATTAACACACTATGATGAAAACAAAGAAAAAGACTCTCATAGGCTTTCCAACAATTCTTTTTAATTTATAAACTAAATCGCCATAGAATACAGGGCGGTTCTGATATGCCTTGTTGCAGAAGAGTCTTTAAGCAAATATTGTATTTAACAATCAACTCTGAGTGTCAGTAATATTTTTTTAGAAATAGCTTTACCAAATTTATGGTATCGACAACCTTGTTTTAAGTCAAAAATTTGTTTCTGTTGTTTAAGTCATCAACATTTGAACAAACTCTTGCAAAAGAATAAGTTGCGAAATGATTACACGATAGGAGGGGGAGCGAGGAACATCTCCACCAAGAACCACTATTTTCAAGAAGTGGAAGGGGCAACTCATTGTACTGCATGGATAATTGTTAAGAGTCGTCTGCCCTTTGTTACAGTTCTTATAGGAGCATTTCAAGGACAGCTAAATAAACTGTGCTTGATAAAAAAAATACCAACGCTGAACAAGTTTAGACCTTTGCGGTTATGTATTGAAAATATATGCGTTGTGACATGCAATTTTCAGTCAAAAAAAATAACGCATTGCCATGTATACCGTATTTAGCTAGGAGAATTGACAAAACTCAGTCTTTGCTTGTATAATACTTTTACCATATCATCGACTACAAAATGGTGAAAAATCATCTAATTTCATAAAATAATGTTAATTTTATACACACTTTTCAATAACATGAGATGGCCCAAATAATATAAAATCTACAAGACATCTAAGTAAGTAGCTCTTAAAAGTGTCGGATAATTCAGTTCATGTCTTGTGCAGTGGCAAATGATATTACATCATTGTAATATAAAACATAATCCTCAAAATGCTTTGATGATACAGGTTATAGAAAAGATTGCGAAAATAATTTTAGAGTTCTAAAGTGTCTGTTCTAATTCCATACATATTCTTAGCCTTATAATGTATCAAACGTTATCACTTCTGTGAAATACATAGATCTACTTAAAGAAAAGGAATTGAAAGAGAAGGCAGCACATGAAAACCACATCTTAATTATTTTGTTGGCAAAAGTCAAACTATTATTAACAAGAAAAAGCAGCAAAGCTGCGGGAATTTAAAGTCTTTTCTCATTCTACACGTACAGTTCTCCATGTAGTAGCTGAAATTTCACATGGTAAAGACAGAGGGTTCTTTCAACTTAAACCTAAGAAGCTTGAAGTTTGATCCTTAAATCACCCCTATAGCCTCAAAACCAAAAGTTCACAATGTCATTACAAAATGACATTATGAGATTTTCGGTTTTAGGACTTATAAGTGATATAAGGATAGAACTTCAAGCTCCTGTGCTTATATGGCCACCTTGGATTTGTGAAACGGTCCTATTATCTTATTTTGAAAGGTTGCACAGCCCTGCAATCTTATATTGCAGTTGGCAGTAGTGGTAGTGGTCGTTGTAGTGGTGGTGGTCGTCGTCATCGCCGCCGACGCCGAGTAGTAGTTGTAAGTTAGTTATTTAGTAGAAGTAGTAGTAGTACTGAGTACTCATATGAATGGGGCGTGCAACGGCAATTTTTTTTTGCCCCGCCCCCTGCGGCCCTGGGGAAGGGTCAAATGGTCATATATCATTTGATTTCAATTACAAAATCAATTTCAAAGATGTTTATACCAAATTGTGTGTGTGTTCTCACAAATGAAAGAAAAAAACCATATCAGACAGGGTTTTTATTCTGTTGCCTGGGTCATGCCCTAGGGGTGTGACTTGGGGGTGTTTAGGGTTCAAGAATCAAATTCTGTCCCGTCGTCTGTCCGTTATATCTCCTCCTGAATCATTGGACCAAATTTAACCAAATGAAGTGTGTGAGTTACTCACATGCATGGAGCGTGCAACAGCAAAAATAAATTTGGCCCTGGGGAGGGGTCAAAAGGTCAAATAATTTCAATAACAAAGTCAATTTCAAAGATTTTTATACCATATTTTGCGTGTGTTCCCACAAATTAAAGATACAAAACATATCAGACAGGATTTTCTTTCTGTCACCTTGGTCATTCCCTAGGGGTGGTACTATGTGGTGCTTAGGAATCAAAAATTAAATTCCATCTCTCACCGTTGTGCTATCTCGTCATAACATCATTGGAAAAAATTCAACCAAATTTGGGGCGTGAGTTACTCACATGCATTGGGCGTGCAACAGCAAAAAAATGACCCCGCTCCCTGGGGAGGGGTTAACAGGTCAAATATCATTTAATTTCAAAGTTTTTATACCAAATTTTTGTGTGTGTTCTCACAAATGAAAGATACAAAACATATAAGACGGATTTTCTTTCTGTCACCTGGATCATGCCCTAGGGGTGTGACTAGGGGGTGCTTAGGGGGCAAAAATTAAATTCCGTCTCTCACCATTATGCTATCTACTGCTAAACCAATACCAAATTTGGTGTGTGAGTTACTAACATTAATGGGGTGTGCAATAGCAAAATAAATTTGGCCCCGCCCCCTATGGCCCTGAGGAGGGGTCAAAGGGTCAAACATCATTAACTTCAATAACAAAGTCAAATTCAAAGATTTATACACCAAATTTTTTGTATTCTTACAAATAAGATATGAAATATATTGAATGGGATTTTTGCTCTGAAGCCTTGGTCATGCCCCAGGGGTGGGGCTTGGGGGTGCCCGGTGTGCCCAGGGGTCAAAATTTTCTTTTTTGAACATGGTCATGTGGCATATCAAATTGAAGGGGATAACGAGCAGAACAGAATGGCAGTAAAAAAATTTACCCTAGGGTCAAACTGGTAACCTTGGGGTGAGGTCATAAGGTCAAATATCACTAAATTTCACTTACAGAGTCAATTTCAAAGATTTTTATCACAAACTTTGTTTTTGTTCTCGCAAATTAAAGATATAAAACATGTCTATAGGAATTTTCATTCTGTCATGCCTCAGTGATCTGACTTGGGGGTGCTTAGGGTGAAAAACTTGAGTGTGAGGATTTGCGATGACGCCCCATCGGCTGCACATTCTAGTATTGTTAATTTCTAATTGCTAAAAAAAGATATGATATTGCAGTTATCTTAGCAGCCTATATGGAAGAACTCCATATCAATAATTACTCGTCCCAACATATAAGTAGGAGCCGCTGTGGTGTAGTGGATAAACCGCTTGCCTTGTAAACCAGGGGTCGCAGGTTCGATTCCCGGCTTCACCAGTCTGTCGGATGAGACTTTAAGCCGTGGCCCCGTCTCCACATGACCTTAGCTGTTGGTGGGACGTTAAACACAAACGCAACAACAAACCAACATATAAGTCTGAAGTTCTTTCCTTTCTAGAATAGTCCCATGACATGTATGTCAGATTATCATAATCTCATTGATCTAAGTTTAATGTCAATTTCTAATTACTTCAATTGATGAAAAAAACTGGCGATATTGCAGTTATCTCAGCAGCTTATACGAAAGAACTGAGTATCAATAATAACTCGTCCCAACGTATAAGTCTGAAATGATAACTTGCTAGATCTCCTCTTCTCATAATTGACATAGAATATACCTATGACACTATTTTCGGATATTCAGCTCATGATCTCATTTCTGATACAAATCCCTACTTAACTCATGCTTTACTGTAAGCTATACTTTTTAAATAGTTATTAATATTCCAAATAAAGATTTCCTATATTAATTGAAATAATCCCCCATCAAAATAATCTATGTACTCAGACAATATTCCTCCTCCATTGATATACTCTATTGATTCATCCTCCATTACTCTTTGAAATAATCCTCAATAGATACAATCTCCTAGGAAATCACACAATATCCATCCTCCATTGAAATAACACTCCATTAAAATAAGCTTAAATGAAATATTTTCCATTTCATCTTTTCTAACCCTGAATTAGCATATCCATTGAAATAATTCTAAACTTAAATTATTTCAAATGAGTACTATAATCACATATATTGAATAATCAATAAAATAAAATTATCTTCTTGTACTCACACAATATCCTTTCTCCATTGAAATGACACTCCATCGAATTCTACTCTATTACTCCTTGAAATAATACTCATTATGTACTCACACAATACCCTACCTTTGTTGAAATAATCGTCTATGGATCAATCCTCCATTATTCCTTGAAATAATACTCAATTGAAATATTCCATATGAGTATCCATTGAAATATTCCAAATGGGTATAATTTCTATGCAATCAAACAATGTCCATGCTCCTTGAAATAATCACCCATTGAAATAATCTCCTATGTACATTTGCTCATGCAATGTCCTTCCTCCATTGAAATAATACTCAATTGATCCATCCACCATTACTCCTTGAAATAATTCAATATACATCACACAATGATCCATTCCCCATTACTACTTGAAATTATACTCCATTGAAATACCCTAAATGAGTATTATTTCTACGAAATCAACTAATGTCCATCCTCCTTGAAATAATCACCCATTGAAATAATCTCCTATGTACATTTGCTCATGCAATGTCCTTCCTCCATTGAAATAATACTCAATTGATCCATCCACCATTACTCCTTGAAATAATTCTCCATTGTTACCAAATAATATACATCACACAATGATCCATTCCCCATTACTCATTGAAATACCCTAAATGAGTATAATTTCTACGAAATCAATAAATGTCCATCCTCCTTGAAATAATCATTCATTGTAATAATCTCATATGTACTCACACTTTGTCCTTCCTCCATGAAAAAGATATTGATCCATCCACCATTACTTCCTTGAAATAATTCTCTACTGAAATATTCCAAATGTATATTTCTATGTAATCAAATAATATCTATCCTCCTTTAAATAATCCCCCATTGAAACTACAGTAGAACTTCAATGGCTCGAACTCTGATGGCTCATTCACCTGGGCTGGCTAGAACTATGGCTATGGTCCCTACATGTCATTTTATGCATAATCCACCCTGGATGGCTGGAACTACCCTTGACTAGAACTATTTTCCATGGTCCCAAGCCTGTTCGAGCCATTGAAGTTCTACTGTATCTCCTACATGTATCTACACAACATATTATTCCTCTAATTATACTCCAATAAAGATGAAATATTCTAAATGTGCATATTTTTCTGAGTAATCAACAATGTCCATCTTCCTTGAAATAAGCCACCATGAAATCATCTAATTCTATATATCACACAGTAGCCATCCTCATTGAAATAACCATCCATTGAAATAATCGCTTATGTACTCACACAATATCCTTTCTCCATTGAAATAATACTCATGACTTAAATATTTTAATATTATTTGTTGTGTGTGTGTGTTGTTTTTTTTTTTTTGGGGGGGGGGGGGGTCAGGTTTTTTATCTAAGCATCTTGGGAACATTACCATGCAGACCCTGAGAATTATACAAAGGTAGGAAAAAGTAAGTGCTGTAGGCATGCATCATCCCTGCCTCAAATATTTTCAAACAAAGACAAATTAATCCACAAATCAAGGACCATAACTCAGTTGAAGATGTATGAAAAATTTAAATGCAATTGTCTCAACCTAGTTCTTATTTTTTTACAAAATTTCATCATATTTTCAAATCAAGGACCATAATTCTGTAGTTATTTAAATAAATCCTTCCCAAAATCAACTGTCATGCAAAGTTTAAAGAAAACTGATCAAATAATGCTCAGGATAGATCACCAAAACCAATGTTCAACATTAATTTTGTAAATAAAAGGCAATTACTCTGTGCTTATTTGGCGAAATTACCCATTTATGATCCCAAACTACTCCTCCCCAATATCAACTCATATACAAAGTTTGAAGAAATAGGACATAAATTGTTCAATATAGTGCTGGAAACAAATTTCAACACAAATCAAGAGCAATGACTGTGTATAGTCAACAAAATGTACCCGTCTACAATCATAAACCACTCCTTCCCAATATCAACTATAAAACAAATTTTTAAGAAAATTGGTCAGAAAATGCTCAAGATAGAGAAAGGACTCCAAAATACACCCATCCACTTGTATTTACGAGTGCCTCAGGCTGCAGGGCAGGGCAAGTGAAATTTTTGATATTTCTAAACTCTAGTGCAAATTATTGTTCTCCATATATGCCAATATTTTTTTGTGATGCAGGCAAAGTGCCTTTTTTAAGATATTTCCATGCATGTATAGAGCAGAAACAAAGCGGTGACAGATGGACAGACATTTGTGCAGACGGACGCTCAAAAGTAAATTTTTGAACGGTGGGTATAACATGATACCCCACTCTTTTTAAAGTTGCGTAGTATAATTACACAGTTTAATATTATACAATTATTTACTTCAATGAGGTAGACATGAGGTTTAATCTATTTGAAAAGTGATAATTAATAATTCAGTGAGAGCGCATTTTGGCTACTGTGCAATGTTCTGGGCTGTGCTATGTTAGTGGGCAGACCTGTACTCATGGTACAATTACACTATCATTATATTAACTGCTCACCTATTTCCAACTATAAAATTGACAGAGCGCTAGCACCAAAAAATATAAATATTGACCCTTTCGCTGCTAGCAGTGACTTTTGTCATCTGCTGATAACCGGATCCAGAACAGGACCTATAGAATGGAGGTCCTGATCTGGATCCAAATTCTAAACCATAACTTTTCACATTCTGCTAGGGTTTCAGAAAGATTTATTAAAAAGTTAATTCTGGACAAAAGAGGCTCTGATCAGACTGTTCCTGTTTGTTACAGTTCATTTGTTACAGATTCCATGCACTTCAACTGTACTTAACAATGCCAGCCATGGCAGTTTATCAATTATTCTTTCCTGAGAGCAAATAGCAAAGGCGCTGATCAGTCTGTGTGGATGCACAGGCAGGTCTGCTTGTTTGTTGTTCGCATGCAACTTAGTCAAGATTTTCTAGGGACACAGCCCAAATCAATAGTTTAGCGATTATGTTTTGCGGTTGGAATCTGAAATAATCGAAACAGCATAGCCTAAATGTGATTCAATTGCTCTCCAATAAAAAAAAGCAGGTTTTAATATGGGGGCACAGACCAAATCATTCATCAACCAGAACAATGGCTGAGAACATTATCTGTGGTCTTACATCATAAACAGAGTCTGGCATGCCAGAGGCACACTGAAAAGTGTCTCTGCCTTTTGCAAGAACAACCATTTTATTTAAGATGTCATGCTGTTATTACCTACAGCAACTTTAAGACTAACTTGCTATTCTAAGTCACTCAGTGACTAGTCCGAGACTTCTTGGATGATAAAAGCCTTTTAATAATTTCTTATTTGGCAGCATTAATGCTAAAGAAAAAATAGTAGCCAGAGAAAGTTCTGGTTATCCTTGGTGAATCCGGGATGTTTTCCCCCCAAGTCCAGTTCGCTCACTAGACGTTTCGCCCCAGGTCGATTCGCCCCTAAAAATTTGGGAAGTCTCCATCTACATCCATACTTTGTGTGTGCGAGCTGGGATCCAGTAAATACGGACTGGACACTGACGGCAATTAAAAGTTATGTTGTCGAGGCTTTATTTTAGCGCTATTTTAAAGTACTACAGCCAATAAAATTTATTCAGAACAGACAAAATGTATAAGAGGTTACTCTCAGTATGCGAAGCTGAAATATCACGAGTTACATTAAAAAGAATTGAAGTTTTTCCCATTTTTATGTTGATTTCTGACGAGTTTCGGCTAAAAGTGCCAAAATAGCTAAAAAGGGTACCTAGGTTGCTTGCTGATGTTCATAAAGACAGATAAACTTTCAATGAATACAACAATACAGTCTTAAAAATAGTATATTGAACCATTGCTTTTAGAAGAAATTTCAAAGATATGTAGAGAAATATAGTAGACATGATAAGTTCATACAGAACATACATCAGTTTTGAAAGCTCAGCCACCGTTGAGCCACGACAACGTATTCCCAATATAAACATTTACCTGTATGTAAGTGACTTGTCTGTGCTTATTGGGTCCGAGGTGCGAGCAACATGGCCCTGGAGAGTGAAATTTGCTTGTCATCAGTATCTACATTGCCTGTCATGATATACATGAAATAACTAAATTATCTTAAATCTAATTGACCCTATTCTAACCATTATTGGTCGTTATCTACTGATGACTATTGCATATTGCATCAGTTGATCGGTATCTACACTGGTTTTAATGATATACTTGAAAATACTAAACTATTTGAAATCTAATTTACGCTATTCTTACTATTATTGGTCGTAATTGTGTTAGTGTAATCGCATATTGCCACATTCATCAGTATCTACAGACTCAGTGCCTGTTATGATATACATAAACTTACTAAATTATCTTTAATCTAATGAATATGAATCATGTTAATCAATGCAGATACCGATGACATACAAAGGTTTAGACAATTTTTTTGGACTTAAAATTGTAAATATTTTCTTACCCATCAGTTTTAACATATTTTTTGGGTGCTCAAAAGAACCGTCTCAATGGGACAGTTCTTTTGAGTACCCACAACCACAGGAGCTTGAAGTTCGGTCCTTATATCACCTTTATAGCCTCAAAACCAAAAGCTCCCAGTGTCATTACGTAGTAATGACCAGGAGTGAAACTTAGCTCTCGGTAGCCATTCCGGCTCCAGTTTCCGGTCAATCGGCAGTGTATGTTGCGACGGCAACGTCAAAGTGTTCGATAACTTTTCTTCTACCTTATGATCAAGATGGCGACGTTAAGATAAAACAGGACAATGTCATAAATATACTTTAAGTCGATATAGTACCGGGAAACCTATTTGTTAGGGCATAAACAACGAGACAATGACATTTTCATCTACGGAATAAGCCCCAAGACGCTATAACTTGACGTTACGCTTTGTACGCCAAATCGTGCGCGACGTCAACGTCACACGATCTTTGAAAATCAACGGTTTCAGTTTTGAATTTCCGCAAAGTTTATGAAAAACAGAACTTTTCATGATAAGTAAATGTCAGGGTTTGATTTATTTAATATTCTGAACACATTTAACTGATCGTTTCATTTTTTGGTTGAAGAGTTTGTAAGTTTTGAATTGTACTTTCTCCAAGTGTGACGAAGGCTCGGATTCACTGCGTCAAACCGGATACTGGAGCCGGAATGGCGACCGTTATTTTTTCCTCATTTTAAACGCTAATTATTTTGACTCAGCGATATGTCAGAAAAAGTTATTCATGCCACGCATGACCTGTTGACATAGTTCTTATGGCTAAATGTTCAGTTTTCGCCAAAACCTCCTGGTAACGGCGATTCAAAGGTGCCTGAAATTTAGTTTCACTCCTGGTCATTACTACGTAATGACATTGTGAGCTTTTGGTTTTGAGGCTATAGGGGTGGTTTAAGGATCGAACTTCAAGCTCCTGTGCCACAACATACGTTTTGGTTGAGAAATAAGAAAGTAAATATTTTGGTACGCTCTCTTAACTTAAGGCCTGACATATATTGCATATTGCCACATGTCCTCCGAAATGCACTGACTATCATGATGTACAATAAATTCTCAAATACTTTAAATCAAATTGACACTTATTGATCTGATCGAAACAGACCCATGTTCATCCTAAAAACACAAATGAAATAATGGCTCTCTATAATGAATATATAGATGTTTAATTTATTTTGAATAAGGCTTTGATTTTGAAGGGATAACATTAAGTGGGGCGAAACAACCATGGTTTTGGGGGGGGGGGAATTGACTTGGGTGTAGGGGCCAAACATCAAGGCATCAGATTTGGGGCATAACCACTCTGGGCGAACCGGTCATGGGGCGAAACACCTTGTTACCATCCCTCCAAGTTGGTACAGAAATGCCTACAGTGGAATCTCATGCTTCGACAGTAAAACTGATGTAGTGTGAAATGACTGAAGTATTTATTGCACAAGTTACAAGTAGGAGTTGTTATTGAGAAAGCCGCGAAAATAGATAACACTTGACTACTTTCACTTCAGATCCCGAATCCCGCGCTTATGCATTATCACATCATTTCACCTGGACAAATATCAATTTAAGCTTTCGGCATCCGATATAAACACTGTCTGATGCACAGGGAACGCTCGCTTTCTGTTATTATGACAATATCAATGAATATCGATCATTGTCGTTCACAAAATGGCGGATCACTTCGAAGCTTTTGACAGTTGCTAAGGACTGGTACCCGCATTAGTCTGTCCTCAAAAATCTATAAGCTGGCGAAAAAAAAATATGATGGAACCTGTAGAATAATTAGTTTCCGTGATCTCGGGTGGTTTCGCTAAATTTTTCAAATGCCAAATATTTCCAATGTACACAGATATACTCAAATATAATGACTTTTCTGTGTACATATTCTTGTAATTAATTGTTTTAAACACCTTCGGTGTTAAGTTACAGTTGCCTGTGACTTTTGCTTTATGTCGTCTATCTTTGACATCGGGCGGAAACTGCCGAAGGCATTACGGAAACAGAAAGTGTTTACAATCTATAGACACCTCGACCACCCCCTTGGGGGGTAGTCGAAGCCGCCTTCGGCGGCTGGTGTCTATAGAAAAATGTATGGCAGTGTCCTTTATCAGACTTAAAACAGTTGTACATGCTTATCTTCGACATAATTACTTACATTTTTATGGTGTGGCTGAACTTCGAAATAGAAAAAAATAGGATGGCAATAGAATAGCAACGGGTGTAAAACCTTGTACTTGTGATGTTGATCAGCACTAACACATATTATCATATGACGTCGCGTCTGGGAGTGAAATAACGCCATGCAATAAAATCTGTAAACCACTAGTGGTTTATCGATTTTCGGGAAACGTTATGACGTCCATAACAACGTTGCGTACATAATGACAAAATTATAACGTTTTTCCGGCAGAAATGAGATTTTATCATATGATAAATAGAATCTAACATTCGTGCTCTTGTATTATTGAATTTATTAAACTCGTTGCAAAAAAGAGATAAAATGCTCGGCAAGCCGCGCATTTTATCTCTTTTTTCCAGCTGGTTTAATAAATTCAATAAAACATGAGCACTCATGTAAGATCCTCTATTTATGTGCAGTGACATATAAAGAGACTTGTTGAAAACTTTGATGTTAAAAGTCAAACTAGCATACACCATTGAAACATCATACATCAGTGACCTTTATTGCATTTTTGGATTATTCACTTTTTCGATTGGTCCTCTTTGCTGCTTGGGCTTACATAAGTTTCATCTTGGTGCTTTGCCTATGGAAAAAGACAAGTGGTTATCTCCTGTTCTCATTTCGAAAGTTACCAGGTCATCATATTGCGCACAATATTTCAGATACCAGACATGCACTGATGCCCTGAAGAATTCTCCCCAAACTATTCCAAGTTGCAATATCCCCCGGTGGCTTGGGCTGCTGTCTGTTCTAGGGTGGTGGTTCTGTGTTTGCTGATTCGCTGTTTATTGTTGTTCCCATTGTTTGTTGGGGTTCTTTGCTTGGTCCTTGTTCTGTTATGTAATAATTGGCGTCATTTCTAAGTTTGCGATCATCTTGTTGGAGAAGAGAGAGAGGGCTGATTGCTTTACTTTTATTTCTTCTGAGTGTCTTGTAACTGTAAGTGTTGTGTGGCTCTTCCCTTGCAGTGTCATGGGTTTCTGGTCAACTCGTACTTAAGTCTTCTCGCACCCAGTTTTGGTCAAACGTCGTACCTGAGCTTTGGTCAACTAGTACTAGTCCAACATTTAAAAATTGCACCATTGATTACATGTATTTAATTTGCAGCTTTACCCGATTAAAGTAATATAAGTTTGATTAGATAAAACGAAACAAATAAAATCGTCGCTGAAATTGTCGTCGCTGAAGTAAAGTAACGTTTTTTTTGTTTTGTCCTCTATCAGTTTCTCAATAATAATTATTTCTGAGTCTTTGATGAGCGCATATGCCAACTTGTACCTTTTACTGAACACTGGCCTAGCTATACTTGAATGCCACTTGGCAGTATTATATAAAAGTGTGTAGAATTATAAGAAGCCTTCTTTAGATGATCATGTACATGTATCACGCGTAGCTTGAAGTCTAACTGCTAATCTGAGTCTTCATCTACATTCTCATTTTGAGTATGCGAGCAGCGATGGCTCTGGCGAATATATGCATTTGTGCAGACTCGCTTGTGCCTTTGTTGTTTGAAAATGTGATAAGCACTAAACTCTCAAGTGTTGTTTCAAAATTTCAGACATAACAGTATTTTTTTTCACACCCTGACAATCGTCAGCACGTGGATGTGATTAAACGACTTTATGTAGACGACCCGCCTCTAGAGTTGGTCTGCAGCTAGTATGTGATGCGTTATTTCCTGATCATGCGCAGTTACACCTTCTGCTGACACAGTCCAGTTTTGAATAGTTTGCGTGCGTGCGTGCGTGCGTGCGTGCGTGCGTGCGTGCGTGCGTGCGTGCGTGCGTGTGTGTGTGTGTGTGTGTGTGTGTGTGTGTGTGTGTGTGTGTGTGTGTGTGTGTGTGTGAAGATAAAGATAAAGATAAAGAAGCCTTATTTAACGTCGCTTATAATGTAACAGACAACATTAGCCGATGGGCTATTCTGCGACATAACAATCATATCTTTAACAGATACTTACCTGTCTTTATCTCCCTAGCACACCCTTTTTATGCGAGCGTCAGCAAGGGAGCTGCTAGTACCATTTTTTACACCTTTGGTATGGTACGGCCGCGGGATTCGAACCCACGACCTCCCGCTCCGAAAGCGGACGCTCTACCAACTGAGCTATAGAGGCGGTGTGTGTGTGTGTTTGTGTGTGTGTGTGTGTGTGTGTGTGTTCGTGTGCCCCCACCCGACAAAACAATCAAAATTAGCACTTCATGGCGTAATGATTAGTTTTCACAAAATCGGATTATTTCGCGAAAATACGTTATTTCGTAATTTAGTGAAGAAATCTTCAACCAATAGAAAGGAGCCAAATTTTCTACGGGTCATGTGACTAAACGTCAGCAATGGCTGTCAGGAAATTGTAATTTGTAAACAGGGACACAAAAGTCGTAATAATCATGTTTTTCAGCGTAAATTGAACACTTAAGTATTACAAAGACTAATTAAGACGTGATGCTCAACTAGACTGGTATTGCCAAAGCACAGGAATTGCTATTTTTCGTGACTTAGCTTAATTTTACTCGGTTGCAATTTTGATTTTATTTTGTCAAATTTGTGTGGTTACATCAGCTGTCTTGTCAGATTCAAAATGGACCTAGCAGGGGTAGATTTGCCAGTCACCCTGGTCATCAAAGCTCCCAATCAGAGAGTTGGAGATCAAACTGTAGAATGTATGCTTGGATGGACGGTTAGAAAGTTGAAAGAACACTTGAAAGCTGTATACCCCAGCAAGCCGGTGAGTTTCATCGGTTTCTAGTCAACTTGTACTTATGCAACTCATGCCTGTATGGTAGGGCAGGACGGACATGCAGTTAGGCCAACCCTGTTCAAAGGTTTTTACTTAAACACGGAACGGAACTGTGTGTCGGAGCAGAATATTACTGAACAAAAATGGAACACTGCGGAACGGAAACTACGGAACGAAAATGATCATCGTGGAACGCAATGGACCACTGCACAATGCAGCGTCAAAACGAGACACAGTGATGTTGCTAAGCAGCGTCATAGTGTACAGACCAGACGCCCATGCTAGACCCATAGAGGGAAAGAACCCTCAGCTAATTGCCACTTGGGGCTATTTATCGTCTTTAAATCAAGTCAACTTGTCTTCGAACATTTAATTTGTTCCTTCCTGGTGGCAAGATACAAGAAACTCTATTTAAAGGTGGCATTCAATTTTAACATATCAAAACATTAGCCATCAAGGCTATTTCACCGACAAACAAAGTGAAAGACTGTACAAGTATAAAACATTTAACAAATCACAGGAAAATTGGGTTGATATCACAGAATTTACATTTCTATAGCACAGATATTTATACATTAAGATCATATGTAAGATAAAATCTTATAAAGATAAAAAAATTAAAAAAAATGATAATTTTCTATTTTTAAAATTACATGTTATGAGCATCCAGAGGATCCTTTATTTCGATCTATCTAGGGGGACGAAATTACGAAACTCGAAAAGGTGGGATAAACGGGGCTCAAAGAGACCCTGATCGCCAAAAGACCCTGACCGGGATTTATTTAGCATGGAAACTCAAAGTTGGGTTAATTTAGGTATGAGTTGACCAAAATGGGCACGAGTTGACTAAGGTACAAGTTGACCAGTTACCATTTCAACAGTTTTTTTTGTTTGATTCTTTACGTCCCAGTCAACAGCTAGGCCTGGATCAAACTCGCGACCCCTGGATCTGCAGTAAGACACGTTACCAACTGCGCTACCCGGCCTGGTTTCTCATCAGGGTCATATCTATCTTTTGATATTGCCAACACCCTCTGTCTATCTGTATCTACTGGCTCGCTCCATTCAGAACATTATGGCAGGGAGTACGAATTTTGAAAAGTTTGGTAGAAAAATCTTGCAGGCATTTTGGCAAGGTGACTGCGCGTCTGACCTTGAAAACAAGGGAAAGTAAAAGAATGACAGTGAGGCTTTATACAAGATGATAGGTTAAAAACTAGATCGAAAATAGAGGAAAGGAATAAAAACAACTTTCTTGGATTGATCTTTAACATTCAACTGCTGGTTTTGCTGTTTAATGTTTGTTGCAGCTCTAATTAAGTCATTATCAATGCACTGATTGCCCTCCACCTTAAATTGAGCATTAATATCTATCTCCAAGTCCTGCACCACAACAAATGTTAAATTATTATAGGTTTAGATAAATAAAACTTTTCTGCTTAAAATGTAAATATTTTCTTACTCATAATTTTTAGCATATATATGTTTTGGGTGCTCAAAAGAACTGTTTCAATTGAGACGGTTCTTTTGAGTATCCACAACATATGTTTTGGTTTAGAAATAAGAAATTTATTTTCCTGTTACACACTCTTAATGGGAGTGCATTGGCTCAGTGGAAGAGTGCTTGACTCGAGACTGAGGGGCCCCGGGTTTGTGCCTCAACAGCATAACTGTCACAGTTGTGTCCTTGAGCAAGAACATTAATCCTAGCTCAGTATTGGTTCAACCCAGGAAGACCTGTCCCTTTATAACTGAAAGATTGTTAATGGGACATAAAGAATCAAATCAATCAAAAAATCAAAAACTAAAGGCCTGACACTTCAAGGCTCAAGCATTTTATCTCGTTTTTGCAACAAGTTGAATAAATTCATTGAAAAAGGAGCAGGAATGTTAGGTTCTATCATAAGACATCAAAATAATTAAAAATAAATTTTTTGGCATGAAAACATCAATATTTTGTCATTTTTAAGCAACATTATAATGGACTTCATTGCGTTATATTGCAAAATCCGTAAACGACTAGTGGTTTGCAGATTTTATTGGATGGCATTATATCACACTCCCAGATGTGACATAATGTGATAAATTTTTTATCATACAAAAGGCTTGTGGTCTATAAGCCAGGGAAAAACATGGCACATTAAGGTACTCACATTAAACAGTAAAAAATCAAATAGAATAGATATGAAATGTCTAGCCAGTTTGCACAATCGTTTAAACCTCATGGGCTATTCACGTTAGACATCACTGATATGACAATGTCCTAAAACATATAATGAACAACCCAAATGTCACCCTTCAGTGGAAAATGCAGGGCTTTATCCAGCAATTTTGGGAAAAGGTCCCTGGCCAAGGGAAAAAATGATTGACTTAACATCAAAGTTGGGGAAAAATTACGACATAAAACAACAATGGGAGCAAAATTTATCCTCAAATTCAAGAGTGTTTAGATTGTTTTATGCCAAGCACAAGTGTTTAAGTATCATTCTGATATGGGTCATTGTTTTCCATAAGTAGTGGCAAACAAGTAAAAAAAAAAAAAAATTTTTTTTACTTTTCTTAATTAGGAAAAACAGACATGGAATTAGGAAAAGAAGGGGCTATTTTTGATAGGAAGATGGGCCGAAATTCGGCCCCTAGAGAAAGGCAGATGTTTATTATAGTGTTGTATTGCAAAGTGTGTTGTACATTGTTTAATTGGATTGGCACTAAATATGTTAAGAGCTGTGCATGTAGGTATTCAGAGTTTTTTTTCTTTATTTTGCAGAAAGAGACTCACCAAAAGCTGATATATTCAGGCAAATTATTGGCCGATCACATGACATTAAAAGAAGTTCTCCGACAGGTAATTATAGACAGAAATACCATATTTACAGTACTAATATTCATACTCATGAGCGGATCCAGAGTGGGGACAGCGGGGCCGTACCCACTTGAAAATCTTAGGTGGCTATAGGTTTCCATAGAAATTCTGGGTCCAATTGCTTCTAGAGGGTTGTCTGTATGGCCCTCAGTGAAATATGTTAATGACTAAGACCTTGGGTTAAGGAGCCAACCGCCTCCTGACATAAAGTATTGTAGATGTAACAGAACACACAGGTTTAGATAAGCAAAAATTTTCAGTGTAAAATAGTAAATATTTTCTTACCCATAATTTTTAGCATATGTTTTGGGTGCTTGAAAGAACGGTCTCATTAAGACGGTTCTTTTGAGTACCCACAACATATGTTTTGGTTGAAAACTAAGAAATTATTTTTCTGTTATGCACTCTTAACTAAAGCCCTGAAAACATAAAACATTTACATGTTTACAAATCTAGGGAGCGCAGTGGCTCAGTGGTAGAGTGCTTGACTCAAGACCCAGAGCCTCACCAGCGTCACTGCGTTGTGGTCCTCGAGCAAGACACATTTATCCTAGCTTAGTACTGGCTCAACCCAGGAATACCCGTCCCCGTTTAACTGAAAGATTTTTGATGGGACAAAAAAAAACAAATGTTTACAAATCTGGGTGTGTTTTTTTTAGATGTAAGTATGAACAAGAGGGAAGGACACACAACAGTCACTGGTCATGTGCATTGATTATTATTGATGTAATGTATCATTATTCAGGCCATAGTGCAAGAAAAATGCAATTGACATGGGTGAAAGCTTTCAGGATTATTCCTGAATTCAGGATTTTGAGGCTGATTTTCCACAGAAAGTCAGTCTCAAAATCCTAAATTAGGCAGATTCTTATGGCTTCTTTGATTTAATTTCAGTTGATCTAAAGACAATTGACCATTTAAACTCGAAATATGTTGATATTTTCGGCATACTGCAGGTTTTAAGATTTGACTTTCAAAAGTTCAGGATTTTGGAAATTTTGAACATTCACCCATGAATTGAGTAAGGCTCACTCAAGCATGCCCATACCTATAGATAAGAAATTGATTTTCTTATTTCTCAAACAAAACATATGTTGTGTGTACTCAAAAGACCATCTTAATGAGACTTGAACACCCAAAACTCAAGCCTTATTTGCTAGAAAAAAGAGGAAAGGTGTCAAGAGAGGTGCTACATCATCATCATATCATAATCAGATTTTTTGTTAACGTGCAGGTGCAGAGGCATCATCAACATCAGTGGGCCCCTTTCCAGGTAACTGGCTAGCTGCACACATAGCAGATCTCACACCTGATCTCCAGGTGCTCCTTTCTTGAGGGTCAACTATCGTTAGCTTCCACTACATGTTAATTGATTTCCTTTGCAGTTTGAAGATGGGTCCAATAAACACACAGTGCACCTGGTGTGTGCAGCTTCACCTCAACAGTCTGACAACAGGCACAAAGACCATTCACAGGTAAGGCCATACATCGACACTATTTTTTAATGTGTAATTTTGATAATTTTTGTATATTACAGCATTTTCTAAACTGTTTTAGATTGAGAATATATCTAGTTGCATACTGTTTTCAAAAGAGTTTATATATGCTATCAGCACAGCATTTACTTGTCCCTTGGCAAGTATAAAATTTTGATAATTTCACACCCCTGCATATAAATGATATTATGCACTGCTTGAGTCTTGAGAAACTCAATTGTTTTAATGTTTATGTCTGGCTAATGGGCAAAGTCAAAAAATTCTCATGCTAGGCCCATATTTGAGGGGGGGGGGGGGGTGCGTAAAATAGCTGGGTATGTAGGAAATAGCAAACAATTTTATATTTTAGGCCTGGTACATGTCACTAATTAGAAGCTGTTGTGGTGAAGTGGATAAACCACTCACCTTATACCCAGGGGTCCTAAATTGGACCGCGGTCATCTCCATTTGACCTTAGCTGTTGGTGGGACATTAAACACAAGCTCGCTCACTCATTCACATCATGCCTCCAGATAAGAGTGCATGCTGGAAAATTATTTTTTCTTATTTCTCAACCAAAACATATGTTGTGGGTACTGAAAAGAACTGTCAATGAGACGGTTCTTTTGAGCACCCAAAAGACATGTTTAAACTGATGGGTAAGGAAATAAATGCTATTTTAGGTGCACAAACTATCCTTATCTGAGCCTATGTCACATGTAACTGATTACTTTCATTTTCAGTCTCCACGCCCATCACTGTAAGGCCATTGTAGAAGTAGTATGAACCACTCCAGAGAAAGCATCAATGGTTATGTCTCAGAGACAGAAGGCCAGGGGATTTTATGCCCTTCTCTAGGGGCCGAAGTTCGGCCCCAATCCCAATGGAAAATAGCCACCTTTTTTCCCATTTCCCAAATAAAGAAAAGTAAAAAAAGAATTTTTTTTTTTACTGTTTTTAGAGATCACTACTACTTATGAGAAACAATGACCCATATCAGAATGATACCGGCTAAAACACGGTATTGGTGCTGATGAGTGTCTCACTATGCAAAAAATAAAGCACTCTATACGATAATATATTATCATTTTCTACATTGTTTATTACACATCTTACCTAAAACTAGTCTTTGTTTTTGAAATTAACCTTCATTTTATTTTTATTATACTTTTACTTCTGCCTCTTAATAGGTTACGGACACTACACCTAAGATATAACATGCAAGATAAGAGCAAAAATATAAATATATGCAGTTCTTTTTCTCTGAAACAACAATGGGAGAAACTGGTTAGCATTATGAGAGGCCAAACAAAAAAGATATACACTTAAATATGCAAAATATATGCATATCTTTACGACAACCATTGGCTGAATTTGTCATAAATTGCCCTCTATCAGATTGCATCTCTTCACTTTTACCAGAGGTATATCTCAATGCTTAAAATCATTTTCTGAATACAGTAAACCATACTTTAAGACATCAAAGTAGTTACAGTAGTCAACTATCAAAAAAATATTTTTTGTCAAAATGCGCTTAAATCTGGTCCAATGTTCCATGTAGTGTCTGTAACTTTTTCTGATGATAATTTCTCATAGATTCAAATTGTCATGACAATGAAACTTTGTCTATCTGATATTTATGTTGAATGACATAAAATATTAAAAGGAAGTTATTCTGAGATTGAAAATCTTCAAGATTTCGCTTCATGAATTGTCATGGTTACAGACACTACAAGATTTACTTTTTTGTTCATGATAGAAATGTTCTATGGTACGAAGCGTTGGACTTGCCTGGAATGCAAACTGCATTTTTTGGAAACTATAGTCTTAAATGATATAATGGAAATGAATTTTACTTAAATTAACACATGTATTGTATCATCATGGGTATAGTACAGTGTATTAGTGTCATTCTTGCAGGTTTTATCAAAAACATTATATTTAGGAATTTGAGGAGAAAATCCACAATTTTTGACCAATTTCTTTAATTCAAATTGCAAAATGTAGAAGATAAGTGGCTGAATTATTTGGACTTTAAATGATTTGATTTTCAGAATGAGACTGCATAACGCTTATAAATGGCCATTTTGGGAGCACATTAAAGACCATATCTCCAAAATAGGCAATGTTAGCAGCTTGAAATTTTCGGGCAAACAAGATCTGACAATGCCTTTTTGCATAACTCTTATAAAGTGTTCCTTTATGACAAAGTTCTTCTGTAGCATAGATATAACATGAAAAAAATTTAATCAGCACCAATAACGTGTTTTAGCCATGCATAAACACTTGTGCTTAAGTGGTATGCTCTAAAATAAATTGATTTGGAGGATATATTTTGCTACCCTTGTTATGTTCTATGTCGATAATTTCTCCCAATTTTGATAATAAGTCGATTATTTTTCCCAATTTTGGCCAGGGGCCTTTTCCAAAATTGCTGGAAAAAGCCCTGGAAGGTCTTAGATACCAGGGTTATTTCAAATCTCCCCAATCCCTCACATGTAACTAATTACTTTCATTTTCAGTCTCCACAATCATCAAAGTCAAGCCATAGTAGAAGTAGTATGAACCACTCGAGAGAAAGCAGCAATGGTTCTGTATCAGAGACTGAGGGTCTTAGATACCGCGGTCATTCTAACACAACTACGTCACAGTCTTCAAATTCTCAATCTCCACAACCTCAGAATGTGTTCAGCCCTTATCTGTAAGTTCAATTTATTAGGAGCTCATCATTGAATGTAATTGGTATGCTTGAATTTAGCCAAGGCCTCTAGTTTAATAGAGTGGGTAATAAAAATATTTATTTTTACATCTCTCAACAAAAACTTGTTATGGGTACTCGAAAGAACCATCTTAATGAAACGGAACTTTTTAGTACCAAAAACATACATTAAAACTGATGGATAAGAAATTTGTTACATTTTTACACTTGAAAATTGTGTTTATCTTGACGTTGGTGACCTGTCATCTGTCCACATTTTCTTCTCTCAGCTATGAAACCACAGGGCTAATTAAACAGAAGTCACTGTGTCCCCTGATCATGTTGGCTTTGGCATTACTGTACAAGTATGTACCTTGACACGAGAAAACCTGACTTTGATGCATATGAACAACAAGGTTTCAGATCAGCTTGTGAATCTGCACAGTCTGATCATCACCTCTGGTAGTTATGCAGAACGTGTAAATAGTGCAAACAAATTGTATTGCGCTGGAATTGCTGTCATTGGATATATTAAAGTTTGGAAATAAGAAAACATTTCATATTTTTGCTTCCAAAAGATGCCAAAGTTAAAATGGGTATCCCATGCATGTTGATCCCATTTTCATTTGGCGCAAGGCCTGAGCTATATCAAAAATCAATAAGATATTCTAGAATTGTCCAGTAAAATTCTGGAATCAGAGAACTCCCACTTTGTGCAGGTACTATTCCAGAATTGTGCCGAATCTCATTTTGCGCTTATAATATGGAGATTTTATTGCTGTCATTATCTAACATATAACTAAATAAATATTAGCCACTAGTGGTTTATCAATTTAAAAAAAGATTAAACCATGTTCATTTATATGATGTGAATACATGTGGCCTTATGGGTCAGCAAGTTTAAAAATTGCCCTTCTTTAACCTGGTTATTTTCAAACAATTTCAGTGGTCAGCCCCAAAATTTTACTGCCTATCCTGGAGGAGTTATGCCCCCTGAATTATCCATGATGTTTGGTGGTTCCCCAGAGGCGGGTGTAATATACAGTCCAGAACAGTATATGTGGATGCAACAAATGTACGCACAGTATATGGCCCAGTACATGCAATAGTAAGTATTTTTCTTTCTAATTTATATTATCACTAATGATTTCTAGGAAGTGAAGTGGCTCAGTGGTAGTGTGCTTGAATCAAGACAGATTGTTGCGGGTTCGAGCCTCAGCGGAGTCGCTGCGTTGTGTCCTTTAGCAAGAAACATAAATTTTTGTTTAGTAATGGTTCAACTTAGGAAGACCTGTCCCGGCATAAATGAAAAATTGTTGATTGGGATGTAAAGAATCAAATCAAATAAAACTAATAATTTCCTAAACCAATCACTACTGTTTTCCTAAAACAAATGGCCATATTCAAACTTTCAGCACACATACTCCTGTAAGTTCATACTGAGTACTTTATATAGGAGATTTTACATGAGTGCTCTTAGATTACTAAATTTATTAAACAAGTTGGGGAAAAGAGATAAAATGCCATTTGTCGTGATAACCCAAATTCTGCAAATGCTATACGCTCTTTCCTACCAATTTTCCTGGTTTGGGCCCTGTTTTAAGAAAGATTAACGTAAATGCCATATTTATAAGACCTTGTTTTGATGAATGATAGTTTTCTTTGAAATTAAGCATTTGACTTCTGTAAAATAAGCTGAGGACTAAAAAAAAAATACGTTGTCAGACCCCCCCTGACGAAAATTCCTGGATTTGCGCATGGGCTGGGTATAAAATATTTAAAAAAATATATATACATAAGCAGGCCTCGAGATGATAGCACATAATAAAAAATAATTTTTCTGATTTCTCAGGCAAAATTAATTTTGTGGTACTCAAAAAAGGAAATTTGTAAACACTCAAAACATGTTCAAACTGATGTGCTCAAAAAGTTTTCTTATCTGAATGCATTCGGTAGGACCAAAGCTAAGTAATGTTTATGTTGGTTATATTTCACAGTTACCAACAAGGGATGTACCCAAGTCCTCCAGGTACTCCAGCCACACCTACCACTGAACAGCCAGCCAATCAGGATGTAGGAGACAATCAGCAGGAGGCTCCAATGAATCCTGTGGGCGGGGCTGACATGGATGATGATGATGAATTCGGACAACGTGATTGGCTAGATTGGGTGTACACATTATGTAGATTTATGGTGCTCATGGGAATTGTCTATTTCTACTCAAATTTTACAAGATTTTTCTTGGTGTTTGCATTTTTCTTCATTGTTTATCTGTAAGTATTTTATCTTTTAGACCTAGAATGTTTTTTGGGGTTTTTTTGCATATGAGTAGTCATTTTTTAATTCTGCTTACAAGTGTCATCTGCTGATATCCTTTGCAAGCTGTTTGGACCAAGATCAGGACCGACAGAACATCGGTCCTGATCTGGATCCAAACTGTTTGACACTCAAATGGCATTCCTTAAAGAATTTTCGAGAAAGTTGACTTTGGAAAAAATCAGCGGACAACAAAAAAGCACACAAAATTACCCAGTAGGCAAAAAGTTAACTGCGTAGCCTGCCTCGCTATAATGACAAGCTAGAAAGTTGACATTTTTGCTTTTAGCAAGATAAAGATAAGCAGAGTGAATTGAGGGGGAGGGTGGTTAGACTACCTTTATGCTCAGGCTGTTCTGTAACTATGTTGTTTGCAAGCATAAATATAAAGTTTTAAAGGTGACAAGGGGCATCTGTATCAGCTGGCTCATTTGTAATATGGGCCTTGACGTCAAAAAATCTGTCTTCTGGTCTGTGCCTTTGTTGTTCACAAACCCCTGAAGACAGTTTTTCTGGGGTTAAGGCCCATATTACAAGATAAGCCCGTATTCCTTTCACTAGACTTCTGGTCTGTGCCTTTGTTGTTCACAAACCCCTGAAGTCTAGTGAAAGCAGAGCTCACCCAAAGTGTGTATGTTTGAGTTAATGAAAAGTTGCATTTATATTTCACCTGTGAAAATATAAGCTTTGAAATATACATTTTAATCAATTTTTTGGTATTTCATTGCTTTATATGTAATACAAAAATGAAACATCACCCAGCTGATCATACAAATACATCAGTTGAGATAAGCAAAACTTTTAATATTTTCATATCTATCCATTTTAACATGTGTTTTGGGTGCTGAAAAAAACTGTCTGATTGAGATTCACAACATAGGTTTTGGTCAAGAAAAATTTGAATACACACTCTTAGGTGTACGTGTTGGCTCAGTTGCCTTTTCAGCACCCCCCCCCCCCCCCCAAAAAAAAAAAAAAAAAAAAAAACGTTCATGCTCAACTCATCTGAGCATGAAACTTATCCAGCTCATAAATGTTAAAATGCCAACAATTGTTGGCATTTTAACATATATAAGCTGAAACGCTACTACATCTGAGAGTTTTCAAGCAAAGAATGTCTTTACTTTTCAGCATTTAGTTTCTATGAGCAGTTAAAATTTGATGCTTAGCTGAGTTGATCATGAAAAAAGTTGTATAGCCTTGGGGCTTGATCCATTAGCTTTAATGTAACATCTGTACACCAGCCTCATATCACAATCGATAGAAAGGGTGATTGCAGATCCAGAGGTCATGAGTTTGACCCTGGCCCGGTCCCATACTTTTGTGGAGATTGATCATGAAGTATTTTCTACGGTCATTCTCCTCCTTCCATTGATTCAAGAAGGGTTGTTGTCAGTTACAAGCAAAAGTATGTGCACCAAGTACATGTACTGGTTAACCATTAGTTAGGTTAACTGACTGTCTCTACATGACCATAGCTGTTGACTTGGATCTCAAACCAACAAACAAAATGGGCCTGCAAAAAGATCTGCTCAAAGCATAAATGTGACAAGCTAACATAGTTATACTCAGCAAAGTAGAAACCTGAGCTATTTGCTACATTATAACATTTCATTTTTTAGGTACCAGACTGGCTGGTTCTGGTTTCAGCGGCACAGAAGACAAGCACCACCACATCAGCAACAACGGGAAGAAGAACAGAATCCTCAAGAAAATCAACAGGAAAATGTTGAAGTAAGGTTTTACTTGAATCTCACTGAAGATGGGTTGGGATAAACAAAACAAAACAATTCAATGAAAGTTTGCATTGTTGTCACGGGGGTCATCATAATGTTACTTGTTCCCACCATCAGTGTTATGTAACATGTTAGTTGGTTTGATGCTTTACATCCCAGTTAACAGCTATGGTTATGTCGGGACGGTCAGTTCACCTAACCACACTTTTTATCTGGGCAAGTTTGAACAAGCGGTTAACCAGTACTTGGTGCACATACTTTTACTGGTAACTGACAACAACCCTTCTTGAATAAATCAGCAGAAGGGAGGAGAATGACTGTAGAAATTATTTCATGATCAATCTCCACGAAAGTGTAGGGCCGGGATTGAACTCGCGACCTTATGTAACCTGTGGTCTTAACATTATTTATGACATGACAATCATTATCTTCTGAATAATAGTAACACCATAAAATAAAATGTATTGATGATTTTTTTTAAAGGAATATCAGCTGACAAAAAAGCATGCATCGCAGTAAAACCTTTGTAAAACGACCACTCTCAAAAAGACCACAAAATGGTTTTCAAGACTGATTATCGCTTAATGCAGGTCAAAAGTATTGCAGAATGCTCTAAAGGGAGCATTCTGCAATACTTTCGACCTTCATTAAAGAGACTAGTCTGCAACTATGAACATTTTTCGATTTTTTCATTTTCTTTTTAAATCATTTGTAAAAGTAGAATTACGTTACGCTTTCACAATAAATATGTTCACTATAGCTGAAAACTGCACGGAAAAGTGAATTATCTTATAAAAGCAGGTGTGTTTTTCTCGTGTTGGTAATTATTTGCGTCCCTCCAATAATTATAGACAGATAATTTTAACACAAATGCTGCTGTTTTGATACTGATAATTTGTTTAGATTTACGAAATTGGGAAAATGTACACCTGAATTTTAGTTTTTTTACTGTGTTCTTGAAAAATAGAAACATTAGTTCGAAAATTAAAAGATCAAAAGTTACAGACTATGCAGCTTTAAGCTACCATTTGTTATTAAGATATTTGATTTGTCTATTTTTGTGTGGCCATTTTACACAGGTTTTACTGTATCACCTTGAGCATACAGAAAGACCAAAAAATTTTTCAAGATGGATTATCACTTAATGCAGGTCAAAAGTATTGCAGAATGTTCCAAAGGGAGCATTCTGCAATACTTTCCACCTTCATTAAGCCACCAGTTGTCATTAATACCTTTGTTTTTGTCTATTTTTGAGTGGCCATTTACACAGGTTTTACTGTATCACCACATTGTCTGCGCAGGTATGATACTAAAGAATCAACCTGTCTGCTAAGGCATATCACGACTGTAAAGTCAGGTTTGTGTCAAAACGCAGTGTGCATTACCCGAAACACTACGTTCAAAAGTAACAAGCACTGATTGGCTATAAATAATCTGTTTATGGATACATCAAGTAATCTTTGGTAGCTAAACAATAACAGTGATTGTTATTACAGTATTTAGCGATACAATGATAAGATTTTCTACACTTTAACATTTTTGGAAACATGTCCGGTCAAAAAATTGGTTTCAGTGACGTGTGATGACGCAGATTGATAACAAGTTTGAATCAACCAATAGAGCAGATCACAAGATGTGATTACGCATTCGGTAAACAAGTATGTGGCATGCACCCACAATGCTCAAATCAGATAGGTCAGTATGCGATAGTCATGCCACCTATTGTTAGATATTGGTATCACCAAGCATACCAAGAATTAAGGTTTTACTAGTTTCTTTGTTCCATTTCAGCAACAAGACACACCTAATCCCAGTGATACATCAGAAGAACAGAGCCAGTCTCCTCCCCCTGAGCCTCCTGGTCCCGGCGTTCTACAAGTAACATGGACATTCTTCTCCACTTTCATTACATCATTGATACCCCAACCCCCTCCTGCTGTCAATGCTAACTGACATTGATACCACAACCCCCTCCTGCTGTCAATGCAAACTGACATTGATACCACAACCCCCTCCTGCTGTCAATGCTAACTGACATTGATACCACAACCCCCTCCTGCTGTCAATGCTAACTGACATTGATACCACAACCCCCTCCTGCTGTCAATGCTAACTGAAATCATTGATAATCCTGCTGTCAGTGCTAGATGACTGTGTTTGCTTCTCAAAAGAACTGAGCAGAGAAAATAACACTATTGCATGCAGAATGTGGCTCAGGCTTCTAAACTCTTTACATGCTGGATAATATTTTCTCATTTGCTGATTTTTTTTTCAAAACTAACATTTTCAAAAAATTATTTAAAGATTTCAGTCAGACTATCCAACAGATTGAATCCAGATCAGACAGGGCCTGATCGGTTCATTCTCTTTGCAAAGATTGTCAGCAGACGAATGTAGCAGGTAATTAAAGAGTTAAAAAGTTGAGCAGATTGCACTCTGAATGGCCCATGATTAGTTGGGGTCATTCTTATTGCGGTAAGAAAGAGGAGTATTTGATGATAATTTGAGTCATTTTATAAAAATAAAAAAACCTGCCATGGTGTGGCTCATGTGGATCAAAAACAGTGTCAATTCAAGGAGAGCATGGAGAGGGAATGAGGAATTCCACCATTTTTCCTTACCTTTTTAGAAATCGTAATTTCAAAGAGACAAAGAGAAACTATTAAATTTGATGTAAAATGCTTGCTTTTCATTACAAATCTCCACTTGGTTTTCAAATCCTAGAATTAACACACAGAGTGGATCTTGAACCTCCGTAGACTTCACCAGCTGATCAGGATCAAAGTGTGAAATTTTGAAAGGTAACTGTGGGTACTATGCTCACTAGGTTAATGTGGTATTTGTGAAGATGTGCGATATACCCGAGTTTAGCAGTATATGTTTTAACTTGAAATGGAAAAGCAATATCCTATATTATCATTAAATAGTCATCCTTAGCTCTTTGACTGCTAAGTGTCGTCTGCTGTTTAACTTTGCAAACAGATTGGACCCAGATCAGGCCCGACATTTTGTCGGACCTGATCTGGATTCAGTCTGTTTGACACTCAGATGGTATTCCTGAAATAATTTTTCGAAAAAGTTGATTTTGAAAATAATCACCAGATGACAAAAAAGCATGCAAAATTACACAGGCCTTGAGGTCATAAAACTTTTTCTCATGCTCAACTCCACTGAGCACAAAATTTCAACTGCTCCTAAAAGCTAAAATACCAACAAATAAAGAAGTTTCTTGCTTTAAGTCTCTCAGATGTTTTATTTTTCATTCTTATAAATATTAAAATGCCAACAGATGTTGGCATTTTAATATTTATGAGCAGGATAAATTTTGTGCTCAGCTGAGTTGAGCATAATAAAAGTTTTATAACCTGGGGGCCATGAGTCAATGAGTTAAAAAGCCATGTGATATGCTATGTAGATAAAATACTTACAATTTGGTGAATGTGTATGTGAGAAAAGGGCCTTGTCAGGAGAAAACCTGATTTTGTTGGATGCAAACAACAAAGATGTGGGTCAGACTCCGTACAATCTGATCAGTGCCATTGTTATTCGCTCACTGGAAAGTCCGATATCTAAATTTGAGGCTTGCAAAATTAGCAGACCAGACTGAGCCTTACTCTGTTGCAAACCGCAAAGACTGGTTTTTCTCAGGATGAGGCTCAAGTATTTCAGTTAATATTCTTATGTTGTCATGAAATATCATACCTTATTTGTTATTTTTGAAAAAAGCAAAAACATTTGAAATTGTTGTCTGTGGCAAGTTATATATATGTGGCGCTTTATGGGCTATGGCAACTACGGTATGCTCATGTTTTTGTTGATTTCACCAGCGTCACTGTGTTGTGATCCTTGAGCAAGACACATTTATCCTAGCTTAGTACTGGTTCAACCCAGGAAGGCCCATCCCTGTTTAACTGAAAGACTGTTGATGGGGCGTAAAGCATCAAATCAATCAAACAAATGTTTTTGTTGACATTAATAATCTCCAGACTTCTAGAAGGCAGGTGCTGGCATCCGTCTGCTTAGTAGTTCTTCAAAGCTGTTTATTTTTTTCTTTTCATAAATTTTGCTTGCAAGTTCTTCCTTTTACTTTCGACCTGCCAGTCAAGACTTTTCTTGTCTGCTCTCTTATCTGGTAATGTTCTTATGTAGCCTATATTGCAAACAATATGAACCCGGATCAGACTCCGATCAGGGTTAAAGTTGTTTGCTTCCATGAATAAATCTAGTCTGAAGTGCACTTGAATATATGCAGCAGACGTAAAAAGCAGACAACATTTTCTGGCCAAAAATAGTTGTCGAATAAGGGTTAATAAGGCATAACAATAAAACCGGTCTTAAGCGGCCGCTCTAAAATAGACAAAACAAAGATCTTCATGACAAATGGTAGCTTAATGAAGGTCAGAAGTAGTGTAGAATGCTCGCCTTGCAATTCTTTTGACCTGCAAAAGGGGAGCATTCTGCAATACTTCTGACCTGCATTAAGCGATAATCAATCTTGAAAACCAATTTTTGGTCTCCTTCTTGATTGGCCGCTTAAGACAAGTTTTACTGTATTATTGATGATATTTTGTGTATTCTATTTTCCTTATCCTTTGATTTATGATGCAAAATTAAATTTTTGCTTTTCTTTTCCTGTTCAGTATAGTTTGATTGACAGTCTTGCTGTTAGAAGTGTAGGGAAAGATAATCTGTGATATCTTTTATAAAATGGAGGAATGTTTTATATTACTGCACCAGTCTGTTGTAACCATTGAAGCCAACACACGTGAATGCAGAACTTATCATATAGGCAAGTGCATGGGTGAAAATTTTCAGGATTATCCCTGAATTCAGGAATTTGAGGCTGACTTTCCAGGCTGGCTTTCCATAGAAAGTCAGCCTCAAAATTCTGAATTAGGCAGATTATTATAGCTTCTGATTTATATTCAGTTCATCTCAGGGCAGTTGGCAATTTTCCTTGAAATGATTTATGATTTGTAGGTACTTGAATTTCAAAGTTCAGGATTTCTGAAATTTTAAATATTCACCCATGCAAGTGTCACATGCTGAGAAAACGTGAACTTATCATATAGGCAAGTGCATTGGTGAAAATTTTCAGGATTATTTCTGAATTCAGGATTTTGAGGCTGACTTTCCATAGAAAGTCAGCCTCAAAATTCTGAATTAGGCAGATGATTATAGCTTCTCAGATTTATTTTCAGTTCATCTTAGGGCAGTTGGCCATTTTACTTAAAACTATTTATGATTCATACTTTCGTAGGCACTTGAATTTCATATGTTCAGGATTTTGGAAATTTTGAACTTTCACCCATGCAAGTGCCAGATGATGAGATAACCTTCCTTCAGGGTTGTACATCAAGAATGGCTCAGTCCAGTCTGCTCAGCTACAGAGACTAGTCAGAAAATGGAAATTTTCTGGTAACAGGTCTAGATATGCTCTATCCAATAAGCAAATAACAAAGGTGCTGATCATACTGAGCAGATGCACAGGCTGGTCTGTGCCCTTTTTAGCTCACCTGAGCTGAAGGCTCATTGGTGAGCTATTAGTATACCAGTGACTCCGGCGTCCGTCGTCCGTCCGTCCGTCGTCCCTCAACATTTTCAAACATCTTCTCCTCTGAAACTACTGGGCCAATTGAACTCATATTTCATATGGAGACTCCTTAGGATGGGGGAACGAAAGTTTGTTCAAATGGTCTTGGTCACATGACCAAGATGGCCGCCATGCCCATATATGGTAAAAACCCTTTAAAAATCTTCTTCTCCAGAACCAGAAGGCCGATGACCTTGGGACTTGGTATGTAGCATTGGGGTTGTGGGGCCTACCAAGTTTGTTCAAATGATGATCCTAGGTTGACCTTGATCTACTTAACGTCAAGGTCAAATTTGCTTCCTAATGCATTTAAATGGGAAAATTTCTGAAAAGTTGATTTTTTTGAAAACTGTGGAAGCTTTAGTCATTATTCTCACTGGATATGTTTAACCTAATGAGACAATGGCTATAAATAAGTTCAAAAGGTCAAGGTTGAACTTTGACCTTTCAGCTTAGGCGCTCATATTGGAGTCCCATCAATATATTAAAACATAGTTTTCTCACAAACCATTGGCCCAACTGAATTCAAATTTCATGTGAGGACTCCTTATGATAAGTAAGCCAAAATTTATGCAAAATATTTTGGTCACATGATCAAGATGGCCGCCACACCCATATATGGTAAAAACCTTTTAAAAATCTTCTTCTCCAGAACCAAAAGGCCGATGACCTTGGAACTTGGTATGTAGCGTTTGGGATGTGGGGCCTACCAAGTTTGTTCAAATGATGAACTTAAGTTAACCTTGACCTACTTAACGTCAAGGTCATATTTGCTCCTAATGCATTTGAATGGGATTTTTTTTTGAAAATTTAATTTTTTGAAAACTGTTGAGGCCAAAATCATTATTCTCACTTGATATGTTGAACCAAATGAGACAATGGCTATAAATAAGTTTCAAAGGTCAAGGTTGACCTTTAACTTTTCAGCCAAGGTTGCTCATATTGGAGTACCATCAACACATCAAAACATAGTTACCTCAGAAACCACTAGGCCATTTGAACTAAAATTTCATATGGAGACTCCTTATGATAGGTTAGCCAAAATTTATACCAAGTGTACTGGTCACATGACCAAGATGGCCACCACGCCCATATATGGTAAAAACTCTTTAAATGTCTTCTTCTCTGGAACCAAAAGGCCAATGACCTTGGGACTTGGTATGTAGCATTTGGGATTTGGGCCCTACCAGATTTGCACAAATGATTAATCTTGGTTGACCTTGATCTACTTTATGGCAAGGTCAAATTTGATTCCTAATGCATTTATTTGGGAAAAATCTTGTATTAAGTACCAAAAGCCAAGCTGACCTGTGACCTTTTATCCAAGGCCACTCATTTGGACTGCCACATACCTATCTAAACATCTGTTTCTCAGGAATAACTGGGCTGTTTGATGGATTATTCATTAGATTTTTTAAGTCACTTCTCCAAAATGTCTGCAACCCCCATATATGGTAAAACAAAATTTGTTCCATTATAAGCTGTAGTTGACCTTGACCTATTTTAACATTATTAAGGAGATCAGGTGAGCGCCTCAGGACCTTCAGGTCCTCTAGTTGTTTCTCAATTCCCAGAAGAAAGGTTTTCTGGCATTGAGGACATTGCCTTGTCTTCAGGGTTGTACATCAGGTATGGCTCAGTCCAATCTGCTCAGCTACGGAGCTTTTGGTGGTTACCTCAGTAATAATAGTTATTTTGCATTGGTAATAAGTACTTTTTTGCATTGGTAATAAGTACTATTTTGCCTTGACAATAAGTACTATTTTGCATTGGCAATAAGTAATATTTTGCATTGCTAATAGGTACTATTTTGTGTTGCTAATAAGTACTATTTTGACTTGGTAATAAGTACCATTTTGCATTGGTAATAAGTACTATTTTGCCTTGGTAATAAGTACTATTTTGCATCGATAATAAGTACTATTTTGCATTGGTAATAAGTACTATTTTGCAGGTGCTGAAATGTTACATTTAAGAGATGTCTTAGTGGGGAAGAAATTGCAAAAATTGTCTTTTATGCAAAAAAAAAGATTCATTTATCCATCTTTAGCTTAGTCACTTCATCATAATGGAAACGTTATCAAGTCTCGCTTTGAGCCTGCACATGATATCTTGGCTCTATTAAGAAATTTGGACACTTATCACATATTCGGGACACAATTTGCCACGATAATGGTTATTGTGGCAAATTGTGTCCCGAATATGTGATAAGAAAAAAGAGCTTTTCGCATATGCAGACTTTGGGTTATTAACCCAAAGTCTGCATATACGATAAGCTCTTTCCGGCCAACTGGTTATCCGCCTGCCATGATGATAACCGGAAGTCATGTATTTTGAACGGAGAGGTTATCATGCCCGAGACGAGATGTTGTTCATTAGATGACCTCAGATGTAAACAAGTGACGTAACATACAGTTTACGTCAATCCTCTGTTTTACTTATACTTTTGTCAAAAGTATTAAAACAGTGAATTGGAGTATTTGATAAACAGATTATAACACATAATTTTGGTTATAACCCTCAGTATCAACCCTCATCCATTATCAGCCTTATGGGCTGAAAAAGTGATAATGGCTCTCTGGTTGATTCGGGTGATAACCAAAACGCTGTGTTATAATCTCTAATTATCACATATGCTCAAAAGCATCCAACAAACAACCATGCTTATGTATCCAGCAGGACAAGAGGTCTTAGTTTTGGTCTGAGTTTTCATCTACATCTCTACGTTTGGTCGACAATTTGATAAGTTCTAAAATATCATGTGCTGGCTCATATATATTCATATAAAACTTGATGAAATTCATCATTCTTGGGGCTGGTTCACATAATTATAGTAATATCGATAGTCAGAGAAATCCATATGATATATTCAATCACAGAATGTTGGTGTGTAGGAGATGGTATTTATTAATTTAAAGTGCTCCATATTAATTCATTAAGATTTTTACTGTTACCTACTAGCATCATCTTCTATTAAATGTCTTCTGCAAACTGATTAGAACCAGATTAGGCCCGACATAACGTCTGGCCTAATCTGTTTGACACTGATGGTATTCATAAAATAAATTTTTGAATGAAAATATGCAGATGACAAAAAAAACATGAATAATTACCAAGAAAGCAAAGAGCTAAAGTGCTGTATATTAACCTTTCTTTGGATGACACACAGCTTTATGTGGCTTGCATTTAGGACGTGATTGCAGAAGTGCATTAGAATAGGGGATAACCATAATCAAAATTTTCATTTGGGGAGGTACGTGTATCGTCCGATATATGTTCAGAAATCCTGTTTTACGGCTCTGCTCGCGTGTCACTGTAAAACTCAATTTCCGACAGTTTATCCGACAATATACCTCTCCAAATGAAAATTTTGAATACAGTTATCCCCAAATTGATCCACAACTTATCAACTCATTCCCAGTATAAAACTTGAGTTAAAACTTTCCAATGTTGAGGAAATTGTGCAAAAAATTGATTCTGTTAGGAATGAATGTTATATAAACTGTAGAGACCACTGAGCAGATCTGACATAAAAAAGATGCTTGCATAAGACATGTGTCCACGCGATACAGGTTTATCAATGAGAGATTTTATTGACAAATCAAAAGATATAAGACCCTGAGTCTGCACCCCCACCACCCTCCCCCCTCCCCCCATCTTTCAATCTCCACTCACCTCCAAATAGCAATATCCATTTTTACAAGGTGATGCCGAGAACTTTTTGTTTACTCCCCCCCCCCTATCCCTAACCATTTTATTTTAAATGACCCCCCCCCCCAAACCTTTACAGATAGTTCATTGGAATTTAAAACTTTCATAGAAAAGGTTATGGATTTACAAATGTAATGTAAAGTGATCAAAATTCTGTAAACATGTTTGTTTTGTTTAAATATACAGTAAAACCTGTCTAAGCAGCCACTCAAAATACCATAAGTTTGATATCAAGACCGATTATTGCTTAATGCAGGTCAAAAGTATTGCAGAATGCTCTAAGCATTCTGCAATACTTTTGATTGAGGGAGCGCAGTGGTAGAGTGCTTGACTCGAGACCGAGGGGACGCGGGTTCGAGCCTCACCGGCGTCACTGTGTTGTGGTTCTTGAGCAAGACACATTTATCCTAGCTTAGTACTGGTTCAACCCAGGAAGACCCGTCCCTGTTTAACTGAAAGATTGTTGATGGGATGTAAAGAATCAAATCAAACAAACAAAATTGAAATTTTAAACTTTCATAGAATAGGTTATGGATTTACAAATGTAATGTAAAGTGATCAAAATTCTGTAAACATGTTTGTTTTGTTTAAGTATAAGTAAAACCTGTCTTAAGCAGCCACTCAAAAGACCATAAATTTGATTTAAAGACTGATTATTGCTTAATGCCAGTCAAAAGTATTGCAGAATGCTTAGAGCATTCTGCAATACTTAAGACTTGCATTAAGCTACCCTCTGTCTTAAAGACCTTGGTTTTGTCTATTTTTAGAGTGGCTGCTTAAGACAGGTTTTTCTGTAGATAATTCTGTTTCTGTTGAGCTTGTAAATAGAGATTTATCTATTATCACTGTGGTCATACCACTACGGCAATTTGGGTTTCGTCACTTATTGCGGTGTTAAGGTAACTTTCTGATCATGTTCAATTTCTTCATTTTATCACAGATAAACGCCCCAAAATACTTGGGTTCCGATTGATTTTTGTTCATCAAATTCACATTGTTTCTTTTAGCTTTAAAACTATATGTAAACTTTAACGTTTGATGTCTAGGCATGAAATAACTAAATACGGTTTTGTCATGGTGGATAATTAATCAATGACAAAACTGTATAATTATGACTAAACCATAATTGACAATTTTTAAATATATCTGTAAAAACACACATTCAAAATCTGATTTTATCTCTGTTTTGGCAAAACAACATAGAGGTTGTTAACTATAGGATGCAATATCAGAGCAAACATACTGAAAGTTCTCATTTTTTGTTAGCCTTTATTTGAAGGTAATTTTACTATAACACCAGATGGGTGGCGAACCCCAGATTGCCATAGAAGTATGACTACAGTGATTATGTACATTGTAAAATAAAATGCTAAATCAGTCTGTGAATTCCAGGCCCAGGTTTTAGAATATTATTGTCTTATGGAGCTGAAACCTCTATTATCCCTTTACTCCACATTAACCCCTTTTGACGCCTTTGAAATATCATGCATTTGCAAATATTATGGAAAATGGAGCATTTGCTCTTTTGGAGCAAATGCTCCATTTTTCATAATATTTTCAAAAGTATTCAAAACTTAGCTTAAATTTTTCTTGATTTTTTTCAATGTTGTCTAAAAATAGAAAAATATGTCATGGTCTAAAAATTGCATATGGAGTAAAGGGTTATGCTAATAATCTCATTGCCTTTTGAGTGTCGTCTGCTGATGACCTTTGCAAATGTCGGTCCTGATCTGGATCCAAACCATTTGACACTCTGATACATGCTTCTAAAAGAATTTTTGAAAAAGTTGATTTTGAGAAGAAAGAAACAAACGCAGACAACAATGAAAGCACTAAGGAGATAAAGAGTTGAAAACATTAAGGATGTGCTCTATTTGGGATAAATGGATTAATTTTTTTATAAGATCAAAGTTAATATTGGTAGCTCAGTTTCATTAAGACAACAATGTTCTGAACAGCTGGGCCAAGGTGCTGTTATTGCATAATGCTTGTCTGTTAAAAGAAATAAACCACAAACTCATACTATCTTGTTTACAGTGTTCGTCTCTGGCCTCTACCTCCTGTATCACATGCACCAATCCATCTCCTTCATAGCATAAAATCATTACTGTGTTATGAAGAAGAGGGGCCTGTTTCCAAGGTTCATACAGGCAAGTTTGTGTAAAATTTAAGGACTTCTAAAAGACTTTCCTATTGTTTTCATTGACTGAAAACATATGAAAAATACAGATTTACATGTTGAAATTCTATTTTGAAATGCTAGACTGCATTACTAAAGATATAAATTTTAGAAAATTTGTATAAAATTGTGGTGCCTTTATTTGGTGCAGCTCATGCTGCACCAAATAAAGGCACCACAATTTTATACTAATTTAGGTCCCCTAAGACAGTGTTGAATCCTCCTGTAAATGGTAAAATTCAAGAACTGTTCAAGGCCTTTGAGTGTTTTTCAAGTACTTTTCAAGGCATTTTAATTTTCAAGGACTTTTCAAGCCAGTCCTGTGAAGAGGAGCCCAGTAGCTCATGGGTAAAGTGCTTGACTCGGGACAGAGGGGCTGCGGGTTGGAGCCTCATCGGCATCACTGTTTTGTGTCATTGAGCAGGACACATTTATCCTTGCTTAGTACTGGTTCAGCTTAGGTAGACCCGTCACAAAATAACTGAAAAAGTGTTGACTGGGAAGTAAAGAATCAAATCAAATAAACAAACAAGCGAGAATAAAAAAAAAGCGGGTGTACTTTAATTTATAAGCTCATTCATTGTTCTGTCGCCTTTTCCACACCATAAGATGGTGACACCGGTGGCCGTAAACCAGTTTGTTAGCAAGCTGAGATTGGCGTATCAGAAATAATGGTTTCTATTGTTCTCTTGCCTTTTCCACACCAGTAGACGGTGACGCCGGTGGTTGGTCTGGTGGTCGTAAACCCCTTTGTGAGCGCGCTGAGATTGGCGTATCAGAAATAATGGTTTCCTCTGTCGATTGATGGCTACGATTCCTAGCTGCATCTTCAGCTGCTCTCTTGTGCTTACCGAACCAGAGGTCCCTCTTGATGAATGACATGGGTATACGGTCGGACGCCTTGGAAAGCAGCTTCCGAATGAGATTTTGGCATTTTTCCGACACCGCTGGCTTGGAAGGGAAGATAACTCCGTGCACAGCTTGTTTGATCAGCTTCTTGTGGTCACTATCATCAAAAGGGAGACGACCATAAACCTGAGAAAATAATAAATACTTAGTTAAAAATCAGGCAATACCTTTTTTTTGGGGGGGGGTGGGGGTGGGGGGAGCTGCGTGGGATTCTCTGGTAATATGTCTTGACTGCTGGTCTCGAGGTCATAAAACTTTTTTTTTCATGCTCAAGTCAACTGAGCACGAAATTTCAACTGCTCATAAAAACTTAAATACCGATAAACGAAGACAATTCTTGCTTTAAGTCTGTCAGACGTTGTATTTATTATGCTAATAAATGTTAAAATGGCATTTAAATGTTAAAATGGCATTTTAACATTTATGATAAGGATAAATCCGATGCTCAGCTGAATTGAGCATGAACAAATATTTGTATAATTGTCGTCTGCTGCAAATTATAGGTGGCGCTTTATGGGTTAGGAAAAATCAAATGTAATTAAGAGATTAAGCTAAATCCATGGCATGGCCCTTGCATTTGCATCTTCAAAGTCTCAGCACACCTAAGACTTTGCAACCCGGCATGAGTTGGGAACTCATTGGCTTAAAATCAAAGCGAGTGTCGATATACTGAACAAGAAAAGAAACGCTACATGTAAATTCAATGCTTGTTTTTTTTCCCAGATAGATATACACTTTTGGCATAATTCTTTAACGGATCAATAAAGACATGTATCGACAGCCTCAAAAATGAATATCACAACAAATGTTTGAACTTAGGAGGGGTCAAAATTCGAAAACGCAAACTCACTCATTGTATAGTCCGACCAGCAACAGAGACTGGGCGTATCAGACAGAGGCTGTCATACACTGTCAAATAAGACTAATCTACAGTAAATCGTGTGTTATAGCCTATGTATGCTTTACTCGTGAACCAACTGAAGCGCAGACGACAAGGGTGGCCAACTTTATACGTAATAATGCCTGGTAGACGTTTATCTTTAGTATGCTGCTGAGGACCTGCTGCATTTCATTTACCGGGATAGATATGTTGTGAAATTTCGGGGGAGGGTAGGTTTGCACTTTTTTCAAATTCTGTCTGTATGGCAAAACTAGTTTGGTTTTTAAGCTGGAGACAATAACAATAAATCACCAATTAGAATTCAGCGGGACAAGGGTTAAGTATCTGGATCATGAGAAAAGGGCATACAAACCTGAGATCTGGTCTTATAGCATATCCGCAAAAGCCTCAAATAATCGCTCATTCTGGCGTGTCCAGAGGAACTAGATGTCTAAAAGTTGTTCGGAGTCTTCTTCAACTTGCAAACTTTGTATATGCGAGATGCGAAAGCCCTGGCGAGGTCATGCATACATGCAGTCTCGTCGGAGCCTTCGCCACACGCCGATGTAACAAGAACCATAATCTCGTGTGCTGATTAATTTATAGTAAAACGTGTGATTAAAATTTCATTGCGGACCATTATTTTATTTACTTATTCAGTATGATAATTTGAATAGTTAAAATTTCGAACATTGTCTGAGCACATACATCTAGACTAGTCAGTCTCCTTGTTATCCACATTAATTCGAAATGCCTTCTCAAAATGGGGCTCAAAACTACTACAGGTATAATTCACAGGTATACAGGTGTAAAGCGTTTCACAGGTGAATAAATACAGTCTGTCTTACCGATTTTTAAATGGAAATGTCCACGGGTGGATCTTAGCTAAGAACCTCCCAGTCTTTCTTTTCTGGTCGAACTATACATGTCGAAGAATATCATATATCTCACCATGCACAATGTGCTTATTCATCCTGGCGCAATAAGCATGTTATCGTATGCTTTCACGTCTGTCACTGACGGATAATAATATAAAAAAATCTATCG
Organism: Loripinus fragilis; assembly: GCA_964019695.1. Taxonomy (NCBI): domain Eukaryota; kingdom Metazoa; phylum Mollusca; class Bivalvia; order Lucinida; family Lucinidae; genus Loripinus; species Loripinus fragilis. The sequence continues at coordinate 8,995,590 of OZ026523.1, forward strand.
TAAGTGTGAGGGTAGGATAGAAAAATCCGTCCCGAGGATCGCCGTTTGGCATCACGAGGCTTGCCGAGTGATGACAAACGGTGATCCCGAAGGATGGATGATTCTATCACATCCTCACGCGAATAATACATTCTTTTTCTTGGTGACCACTGTTTTTATTTATTTATTAATTCCCTGAATACGCTAAGATGCACTTTCACATGATGACGTTACTTGACGTCCTGGGTAAGATAGCATGGGTAAGATAAGATTGAATGTACTTTGAGCGTGAGCAAGAAATTAATAATCCACTCCTGAAGTCTTCCTCTTAAGACATACACAAAATGTTGTCAATTTTACTTTACTTTTCATATAGCTAGTCTCATCTCTTCTCTCTTTGACATCAATGTCTGATATCCTCACCTAATCACAAATTTTGCTATCAAAGAGGGAAGAAAGAGAATAAGGAAATTATTGATTTAAAATTAAATTACCATTCATTAAAAATAATATGATATCAGACCATTGGCTAGTCTTTTGATACAATAACTAACGTTTTCATAACAGTCTTACCATTGTGAATAATACAACTCCCATACTCCAGATCTCAGAAAGACATGGATCGTAGGCAACCCCTTTCAGTATTTCTAAAGTCTCTCCCCCTCCCCCCATACAATAACTAACGTTTTCATAACAATCTTACCATTGTGAATAATACAACTCCCATACTCCAGATCTCAGAAAGACATGGATCGTAGGCTATCCCTTTCAGTATTTCTGAAGTCTCTCTCCACCGCCCCCCCCCCCCCTCATACAATAACTAACGTTTTCATAACAGTCTTACCATTGTGAATAATACAACTCCCATACTCCAGATCTCAGAAACACATGGATCGCAGGCTATCCCTTTCAGTATTTCTGAAGTCTCTCCCCACCGCCCCCCCCCCCCCCCCCCTCATACAATAACTAACGTTTTCATAACAGTCATACCATTGTGAATAATACAACTCCCATACTCCAGATCTCAGAAACACATGGATCGCAGGCTATCCCTTTCAGTATTTCTGAAGTCTCTCTCCACCCCCCCCCCCCCCCCCCCTCATACAATAACTAACGTTTTCATAACAGTCTTACCATTGTGAATAATACAACTCCCATACTCCAGATCTCAGAAAGACACGGATCGTAGGCTATCCCTTTCAGTATTTCTGAAGTCTCTCTCCAATCCCCCCCCCCCCCCTCATACAATAACTAACGTTTTCATAACAGTCGTACCATTGTGAATAATACAACTCCCATACTCCAGATCTCAGAAACACATGGATCGCAGGCTATCCCTTTCAGTATTTCTGAAGTCTCTCTCCACCCCCCCCCCCCCCCCTCATACAATAACTAACGTTTTGATAACAGTCTTACCATTGTGAATAATACAACTCCCATACTCCAGATCTCAGAAAGACATGGATCGTAGGCTATCCCTTTTAGTATTTCTGGAGGGGCGTATGCGTAGCTTCCGCAGTAAGTCTCACTAAGTAACGGTCCTCCATTCTTATTCCTGGCTATCTTTTTGGCGAACCCGAAGTCTGTCACCTTGATATTGTTTTCTCTGTCCAGGAGTATGTTCTCACACTTGATATCCCTGTGTACGAACCCTTGCCTGTGGAGATGACAGAGTCCGTCATGCAGCTGCACGAACCATTTCCCAGCCTGTGTTTCTTTTACTGTCTCGTTAGCTTTAATTGCTTCCAACAGATCACCGCCATCAGCAAGCTCCATTACAAAGAAATAGCTATTAGTTGTTTCTATGATTTGATAAAATGTTACCAGGTTAGCGTGTTTACCGATGTTTCTCATCGCGTCTATTTCTCGAGGAAGAAACTTATTGAGGTACTCCTCAAAAGCTTTCTTCTTGTTAATAATCTTCACCGCTACTTTATGTTTTCTGTTTACATCATACGCTGATTTAACCGTCGCGTAGGATCCGCTGCCCATGGTCTTGCCGACGATGATGCCTTGAGATTCTAACAACTGGTAGGTTTTATTTGCGCGACTGCTCCGACCGGACGACGATCCTATTTTCTGTACACTCTTGATCTTGTCTTTCTTACTCATTTTCTCTTCTTCGTTTATTCCCGTTTCTTCTTTCTTTTTTTCCATAGTACCATAATGACCATTTTAGAAATAATTATATCCAACTTAACATTTTCCTAAATCACCCAGAACGCCAGGCAGGCGTCCTGAGAATGAACGTCAAAGCGTCATGGAAACGACGTCGACGTTATCGACATATGCGACGTCTATGTGTGATGATGTCATATGTATGCACCCGAGCGACGTCGAGAGACAGAATTTTAAAAACCCGATCCCTAGGTTATACAATTTTTCATGCTCAACTAAACTGAACATAAACGGTTGTCATTTTAACATTTATTAGCCTGGTAAATACAACAGCTGACAGTTTCAAAGCAAAAAAAAAACTTTTTTTTTAGTTTTTATAAACAGTTGTCATGTTCAGTTGAGTTGAGCGTGAAAAATACAGCCTCTGGGCCAGACTGCACATGCACATACTTTTGTGTTTTAAGTTATTTGAGTATGAGCCTCCACGCGATATTGCATGCGAACAACAAAGGCACAGACAACCCGCGCATCCGCGCCCGCACATCTGATCAGCACCCATGTTATTCGCTTTCTGCATTACGGACCTGGCGTTTCGCGGGCGGCCTGTTCGTACTTAATGGGTGGAAAGCATACATCTGATCAGTACCCTTGTTATTCGCTTTCTAGAAGGCATACTGACTCCACTGGCTAGGCGCACAATTTCAATACTCTGTGAAGCCAAGGCATAGTATGTGCCAATTCCTGGCCAAATTCTTGCTTCCTCTGGGTGGCGAGGGATGTTCCGCGACATGTGTATGTGACCATTCTTGGCCAAATTCGTGCTTCCCCTAGGTGTCGAGAAATGATCTGCGGTCTATGGGTGAGACATTTCCTGGTCTAATTCTTGCTTCCTCAGTGTGCCGAGGGTTGACCTGCAGTATATTAATGTGACAATTCCTGGTCAAATTCATGCTTCCTCTGTGTGCCGAGGGTTGATCTGCGGTATGTGTTTGTGACAATTCCTGGTCAAATTCGTGCTTCCTCCAAGTCGGTGCCGAGGGTTGGCCTGCAGTATGTGTATGTGACAATTCCTGGCCAAATTCTTGCTTCCTCTAGGTGCCGAGAGTTGACCTGCGGTATGTGTATGTGACAATTCCTGGCCAAAATCTTGCTTCCTCTAGGTGCCGAGGGTTGGCCTGCAGTATGTGTATGTGACAATTCCTGGCCAAATTCTTGCTTCCTCCATGTTGGTGCCGAGGGTTGGCCTGCAGTATGTATTTGTGACAATTCCTGGCCAAATTCCTGCTTCCTCGTGGTCCCGAGGGTTGGCCTGCAGTATGTGTATGTGACAATTCCTGGCCAAATTCCTGCTTCCTCTTGGTCCCGAGAGTTGGCCTGCAGTATGTGTATGTGACAATTCCTGGCCAAATTCTTGCTTCCTCTGCGTGCCGAGGGTTGGCTTGCAGTACGTGTCTGTGACATTTCCTGGTCAAATTATTGCATTCTAAGGATTGACTTTCAAACAAAGGCATTCCTTTATTTAACCCTTATTGTACTAATGAACTCTTCCTTCTGCTTTGATACAATAAACTTGGAATAGCCTATTGTATATATCAGTGACCTTTATTAAGTTACATAGGGCTTTATTTGGAAATTATAACCTAAGACCCTGTCCTGCCAGCCAAGAGTGACAGTTACGTCATGCTTTGTTTGCAAAATTATTGAGGACTTAGAATCGATATATCACTTGTTTATTAATCCTATCCGCAGGATAGGATTAATACACAAGTGATCTATTGATTCGCGTTAGCTCAAGTGGAGTGTACATTGCTATGTTTTACTTAACAATTGTAAACAAAACATGATGTCATTGTCACTCTTGGCTGACAGGACAGTAGGTAATAGTTTCCAAATAAATTGTATGTCTTTCTCTGAATATCGTTTTTGTCTTAACAATCAGTTTAGACCCTGATTAGATGTCACGTTTCATCTGGGTCTTCACTGTGTGTCAAAGTACTCATTTAGAAGTCACCAGTATACAAAGAGTTAATACAAAAGGGTAACCCTTCAAGCGCCAACAAAACAACAGCATCTTAAATTGTCGTCTGCTTAAAGTCGTCTGCTGCAAATTTTTACTATCATTTTTGATGAATGTAAGTATAGAGGCAAACAATGTGGACCCAGATCAGTTCTGGTCTGGATCCACACTGTTTGACCAAGGGGCTTCTAAATCATTTCAGCAGATTACGAAAGCAGACGACTTTTATTGTAATTGGCGTTTTAGGTAAGGATTAATTTTGGGCCAGGGTTTTTTCGCCGAACAAGGAAGAAACTACAAAGAACGCATTTTATACAAGTAATTAAAAATCTTTATTTGGCAGAAAAAGGCGAGCACCAAAATTCTTAAACCATTGCATGAGAAAAGGATACTTATCGCATATGCTCAGAAACTTTCGGTTTATGGCGTTGTTTACCGACTACGGACGATTTTAGCCGATTCGACAAAATCTGTTAAAACGGGAAACTTTTTTTTTTAATTTTTTATTGTATACATGATAGATACAATGAACTGACAGTCATATGCTCGACAGACTGGCCAAGGCATGCAAGAGTTACCCTTCTCTCATGACAGGGTTCGTTTGATTGTAACTTGTAAACATTCTAACACTCCAATCTGCTACAAAAATGTAGATATCGACAAATATATGGATATCAGACAAACACTATATCAGAAACAACGAAAAGAGATAAGAAAAATAAGACAAACATTCTGTCGTTATTTACGAACGCATGGACAAACAAATTGTTGATTTTAAAACTTTTTGGCAATCAGAAAAAAAACATCAAAAATGTGGATACACTAATCAGTATAAAACATGGATAGCAACAAAATAAAGATAACAAACAAAATTTAGATATCACATTACTGGTATATAAAATCCTAAAATCTTTTAGGGCGACTAAGAAACACCATCGAAAGCAATAAGCCTTTAAACTATTTGAACGCTAGGACCAAATTTCTCTGATGCAAAACCATATGCAATGAAAAATAGTCCCATACCAGCCTGCTCAGAGCAGTCTGATTAGGCACCATTTGTTAGCTGTCTTCTGTAAATTATTATTATATGGAGATAATGGATTTTTTCAACTCCAACACAGATTCTTGTATCAGTTTATGATTGGATAAAGGTCAAGGCCATCAAATGGCATTTTCGGAATTCTAAAATTTTCTATTGAGGAGGTAAAAATAACGATTTTTTATTGAATTTAAGGTCCATCTCATTAATTGGAAACAGGTCCCTCTTCTTCATAACACATCAAACGAACTCCTTCTTAGGGTCCATTATTATTTTGGCTAAGTTATAGCATGTAATAAACACGATTCAAGCCAGCACGTGAAATGTAAGGTATTTTTCGCAAATACATGTACGACAGAGAAGATTCTGACCAGGCTTGGCGCAGCCTCTCGAGAACCTTTGCTGCTTGCATGCACAAAATATAGGAGACACTGTTTGATCCTAACAATAGAGCTGTTTCCCGAGCATTGGTTAGCTGCTCATGCACGTTTAAAAAGTGAATTTCCACAATCACCAAAAATAAGTATCCCCTGGCCCCGAGGTTATACAACTTTTTTCATGCTCAACTCAACTGAGCATGAAATTCACCATGCTCATAAATGTGGAAACGCCAACAATTGTTGGCATTTTCACATTTATAAGCATGATAAATGCAACATATGAGAGTTTGAAAGCAAGAAAAGTTGTTGTTTTTATTTTTCAGTTTTTTTTTAGAATTTGAAATTTCATACTCCAACTACTCAGTTGAGTTGAGCATGGAAAAAGGTTTTATAACCTCGGGCCCCGTACTGACCGAAACACAATGAAAAAGCATCAAGTACAGAATACACTGAATAAAGAACGGATTCTAATATTCTTTAAAGACTACATTACAAAATAAAACTGGTGGGTTGATTAAAAAGACTGTAAATAGTAGCAAAATTAAAATGTACAAAAATAAAACAATATAATGAAATAAAACGTGGAGGCACCGCATAATTAGAGCTACTGTCCTGCCAGCCAAGAGTGACAATGACGTCATGTTTTGTTTACAAAGTTATCAGGGACTTAGAATCGATAGATCACTTGTGTATTAATCTTATCCACAGGATAGGATTAATACACAAATGATATATCGATTCGCGTTAGCTCAAGTGGAGTGTACAAGTTAATATTTTACTTAACAACTGTAAACAAAATATTACACCACTGTCATTCTTGGTTGGCACGACAATACAGAACGTGATTGCACAGCATAATTATAGCCACACCACGTGGATGCACAGCATTAATGCAACGCCACATGGGACACACCAAGTAGACTCAAACCAGCCTGCTCAGTTACAAAGACTAGCTAGAACTTTGGAATTTGCGATGTACACGTATCAAGAATAGCTATCATACCATCAAACCAGCGAACAGCAACTGTGTGGATAGGTAGTAGGATTAGCGCATTTGCTATTCGCATATATATGACATAAACAGAATTGCTTTGATGACGCAGCTCAAAACTTCATAACAACTCAAATACAACATCAAGAGCGTCGTTTTGACAATGAAATGGGAAAATTCAAAATCTCAATGCTAATGTACGCACTGTTCAACTAAGATTATTGCTCGATTGACTAGATATTTAACATAAAAAAAAAAACGAGAAAAAAAACAAGTTATAGTAGCCGCGGCGTAAGGTAGACTATCGGGTTTTTGATTTTCTGGCTGATTATGAACGACAACTTACCTTTAAGTCAATCAATAGTTCAATATGGTGATCTGGGTATACAAAGATTTCAGAAAAGAGATATCTAGATTTTGTAGGACAAGGTTTAATGTTCACTCATTATGATTTTATTCTGTTTTGGCAATAGTTTAATATTTTACCAACATGAGGAGAAAGGCCCTGCTTTCGTTCATGTCAGTTCTAAAATGCCAAAGTGATTACAAAGTGATTACACGTCTACTAGTCTTACAGAAGCGATACGGTACTCTGTTGATGAATTGCCTAATAACCACAGCACGTGGGATAACGTCAGTATAATTCGACGTTGTCTCAGCATTGTGCCGTCGCTCAGTGGTATTCATTAAATCACTATACTCTAACCAATCCTTTTTTCTTTTGTTTGCTTTTTTAATATTTTATTCTTAATATCCAAGTGAACAAATATCGGTCATGTCGGGACGGGCTATAATAGAGTACCTTCACCCATTCAAGCCTAATGGAATTTTCCAATCTTATCAAGTGGGCCAACCAATTTCCGTTGTAAGGGTGTTGGGTGGTATTTTTTCTTTGGATAGAACATTCTTTAAACAAACAGTGAAGATCCTGATCAGACACTGCATTATGCGGTGTTTGATCTTGGTCTACACTGTTTGCGTATGCCCCATAACAACTATGCTAGGCTAAATGGGTTAAAACAGACACAACTGCTCAATATTGCAGTAAAAGATCAAGCTGAAGACCAAGTTTTTTTTCAAAATGTCTGACTCAAGTTATGCAGAAATGCACTGCATGAAATGTGTTGTTAAATAGTCTAGTCTCCAGGAAACATCAGATAATTACCTATCTGGCATTTTCTTTTACTTCTTAACGAAAATAAATATGCTTAGATAACATCAGGTAATCTCGAGAAGATATGAATTGTGCTACCGGAAAAAAATATCTCTCATGTCTAGATAAGTGAACTCTTTGAGCTTATAATTGCGAGTTTTTTTTCTCAGCCATTAGTTCTAACATGCGCTTTGGGTATTCAAAGGAACCGTCTCGTACGACGAGACGGTTCTTTTGAGTACCCACAGCGTATGTGTTGGAGTAAGAAAGTTTTTTTTTAAATTAGGAAGTCTTATCTGGAGGCATGCTGGCAATCTGATATTTTCACTTCATGTTTTACAATTTTGGTGCTGCAAGAATTTGCTGTGATTGAAGGAGTTAGGGCTTAAAGTCCCAGACAACAGTATTTCAGTCATGTTAGGACTCTTCCCCGAGAAAGGGAGGGTGAAAGAATTTTGGAATAGATTACTAGGCCCTGCCCCCTCCTAAATTTGCCTAACGTGAATGTATTTTTCCTGCCAACAAGTCAAATATGACAGGGCCATCTCTGAAAGCTGCAGCAGACGGATTTGCTGTGATGATCAGACGTTGAATGATCTTCAGTAAATAAATAAAACATACTTTGAACACATTGAAAATATCCTCTTCGAAGAGGCAATTCTAATGAGTTCACACAGTTCACGTTTCTTGCGACTAGGGGAGTGGGGGGGGGGGGGGGTGATGAGATTCCAGATACTGCACACAATACGGCTTACATTAATCAAACGTGGGATTCGAGTGATTTTACACTATTTTGCCTGACAATTTCACACTGGTAAATGTATAGGCTACGTTGATTTGCTGGTATTTACGCTTTAACATGCCATATGCCAAAGGGACTATAGAATTAGATCATATTAAGTATTCGGCATGCACATGGCGATTTATGTAGCCATTTAGGAATAGATTCGAGTACCGATCCGGATGATCGGTACTCGAATATACTCCTAAATGCTTACATAAATCGCCATGCACATACTGAATACTTAAAAATGATTGAAGTCTATAGTCCCTTTGGCATATGATATGTTTTTCTATATAGTATTAACACCAATATCTACCACTTCCAGTCTATGAAGTACCGGCAATACGCGTAAATACCAGCATTTCGACGGATACATATACCAGTGTGAATTTAGACTAACTTACTTTCTACAAATACTGAAGATGCCTGATAGCGAAATCTTTGAAGGAAATTTCATCCTTCAACTTTCTTGGCAAGGGCAAAGACGGAATTCTATCCACAATGGAAGAATCTCCCGAAGCCCGATTAAGCCCTACCCTGATGGAGGTTTTGCAAAGAGCTTGGAGGGAGAAAGGATTGTGAGCGTGTTTATCAAGGAAGCGCAAGATTTCTATGCAACGACCGCCCCTTCCTACTTCGTATCCGGGGAATGCAAGCCTCAGGAAAGACAAGGAAAAGGTTGGTATCCGGCGCTGACATTGTTCTAACTCATCCGGTGTCACTTGGTACCCGGCCATGACTAGAAGCTTGACAACGTAGTGATCGCATTTGGTGAAAGCGTCTACCAGAAGACTTTTGCCATACAGTTTTTGTCGTTCTATAAGGCAGCCGTTATAAATGAGCTTTGAGGCTATCTTACTGTTGTAAACAGCAATGGCCGACAGTAATGGCGTCCACTGGCCGTCTGAAAAGCTGAGCTGACAACCGCTATCAATAAGGAGTCTAAGCATGGGTTCAAGTGAACCGTAGGAACTCTTATGTGCGATTCTGTAGTAGAAGACGGTGGTAAGAAATGGCGTAGAGTTACAGCTAGAAATTGCGTTCACGTCTGCTCCAAACTTGATCAGTTTTTGCGCCACGTATTCATTTCCGACACGTGCAGCCTCGTGGAGAGGCGTCCATTCCGATTTGTTTTTGGCATTAACGTCAGCACCAAGATTACACAGCATACATGCTATTATCTCCAAGTTTGTATGTATTGCACGATGTAATGGAGTATTCCCATTGATATCCCTATTGTTTATTTTACAGCCTTGTGATATGAAACAAGCTGCTATATTACCATTATGGTGGTCACAGGCGACATGGAGCGGTGATTGTTTCTTTCTGTCCAACAAGTCAACATTCCACCCTGACTCCAACAGAACATACACTATCTTAATGTAACCATATTCCGCAGCCCAGTGAAGTGCTGAACGTCCGTCTTCGTCGACATATTTATTGCTGCAACCGTTTATTATCAGTCTCTTTACTTTAGAATCTTTGCCACTTTTAGCTGCTTCCAGCAACTGCTCATCTTCGTCCAAATCTGTTTGCTCGGCAAATCTGTCTTCCGCTGGGTGAAACAATTTCTTCTTCTGTGACACCCTGTTTAACCGAGCCTTTGCGAAAAGAATTCTTTCCGAGAGACACAGCCGTTTAGTGGGCCCCTTCGGCAACGGTTTCGTCTTACTAGCTGTGTTATGGATACCATTGTAGGTTGAGGGGCCAGCTTGTACGTTCATCATCTTTCTAATTAATCAGATTTACAGTTAGTGTACTAATAATTTTTCATTTACAGTCAAATATGCTTAGCCATATCTTTTCGAAATACTGGTTCCACACTTATCAGCTCTCTTTGTGTATTGTTTAGCGCCTAATATTGCTGATTCCCATTTAGATACAAGTTTCACTTAGATACATGAGCTGTTAGATAAGCTTCCACCACGATATGTCTAAGATAAGTTATCTCATGTTATTCAACAGCCGATCACCTATATCTATGGTCGTTTCTGACACTTGCTAATCTTGAATCTTAATGCTTGTTACCGAAAAGTAATTTAGCTTCACTAATCTCTACTGTATATATTCTGGTATTCTGAAACTTGTTCCCCCATGGTGGCCTCGAACATAACCCTCGGTAATCCCATTACTATTTGTCTGGTTAGTAGTAAGTACTGCAATTAGCTCTGCCCACCTGCAATTAAAACCATGAAACAATTAGGTGATTAATCCTTTTCCAGCAAGTCACAAGTTTCGCCGTCTGCTCCTCTCGTCTGATTTGTTCTTAGGTAGCCAATATGTATATTGAAAAATATATGGAACCAGACCAGACTGCAGGGAAGCAGTCTAATCAGGGTTCATACTGTTTGCTTGCATGTTAAAATCTTGTCTGATGTGGAATGGAATATAGGTAGCAGACGTGAAATGCAGACGACATTTTTCAGGACAAAAGTATATTGGTGGGATAAATAGGGGTTGTGCAAAGCAGGTACTAAGTATTTGTCAAAGATATTGTTGTGTTACAGAATACATGTAGCGAGCGAGCTGATGTTGTCTGCTTCAAAATGAGCGACGTTGATTAAGGCTTCTTAATCTCTCATCATAATATTTATCTTAATCTTTATCCGTATTTTGAGTTTGCGAACTTGTGAGACTAATAATAATAATAATAATAATAATAGTAATGGTGCTGGCGTTGAAGTCCTCAATATTAGAACAATGGACATGTATGTCCTAGCCCGTTTGCGCCCACACATTCTTCGTACAATTCAGCAGATTGTTCCACAGCCGAATGTTGCCAGTGACGTATATATATCGAAGGGTCACAGGTAGACTGGCTCCAGTCCTTAAAACAATTTTTCATCAATGTGTCATATCACATACTTGTAGCAAGTCTTACTCTGATGGCTCTGTTTAAGCTTAAAACAGAGCCATCAGAGTATGACACATTGATGAAAAATTGTTTTAAGGACTGGAGCCAGTCTAGGTCACAGGTTATACTTTCCAAATAACATATCAATCTCTGAAGATCATTTTAGTCTTAGCAAGCAATGTAGACACTGATGAAATGCCGCATTATGCGGCATTTCATCTGGGTCTACACTGTTTGGCAAAGTATGTATAAGGAGACACTAGTATTCAAGGGGCTTAACCACTTTGAACATTCAAACGCAAACTATCCTTATAGATTTAATTACCTTGGCATGTGATTTTTCGCTTTTTCAGCACAATTTGAATTTCTACATTTCTTAGCAAAGCACGTTCGGCCGATATTTAATCTTGAAGTACCTGAAAACTCGACATGTAAATGCGCAAGCACAACGTGTAATCGTTATCGACCAGACTCATGCTATCACGCGCATTATCTCTCACAAAACTAAAAGCTGTAGGCGGACAGATTATACTTTGGCACTAGCTCACTCTTTGTTGCTACACGATCATAAGAAAACCTGTTAGGACAAAAATATAACTCGCCTGTTAACCACAAAAGCTCATATCAACCTGCGCCATTGAGGAGCCTGGTCAATGTTTGCAGAAAAAGGAGAATGCTTGGGACATTCTGATCTCCGAGACTCTCTAGATTGTCTTATTCAAACAGGTTCTTATTCAAACAGGTTGGTAATGGTAACCTGGTCCATTTGTTCCTTGACGCAAGAACACCTGTCTTCGGGGTTTGCGAACAACAAATGCGCAGAGCAGCCTGCGCATCCGCGCAGACTGCCCAACGCCTTTATCATTCGCCTCTTGGAAAGTACCATATCTAAACTTGCTACAGCCAAAATTTCAATTTTCTAGCTAGTCTCTGTATATGAACAGGCTGGTTTTGAATCTAATTTGTCGGGAACCCCATTGACAGGTTTTGTCGCGTCGAGGTCCATTTTTTCATGTAGTGTTGCTCATATATCAAGTCAAACAGAAGCTTCATCAGTAGCAAAAAAATTCTGAAACTTCAGAGCTCTGCTAGTCCACAGTTTTATATCTTGTAAAATGTATAATTAGATAACTACGATATCGTATAGCATTATAAATGTTTTATTACATGACATCGCGTCTGGGGATTGGTGATTAATCAACGTCACAGACAGACAGTGCTAAATCAGAGACACAGGCACACAGTGCTTATCCGACGTCGCAGGCACACAGTGCTAAATCGACGCCGCAGACGCACAGTGTTCAATATACGTCGAAGGCAAACAGTACTGAATCAACGTCGCAGGCGCATCGTGTTTAATAAACGTCACAGACACACGTAGATTGCTAAATAATCACAGGCACACAGTATTGAACCAGTCTCACAGTGCTAAATCAACATCACTAAACCAACATCATATTTACACAGTGCTAAACCAACGTCAAAGGCACACAGTGCTAAATCAACGTCTCGGACCGACGGTGCTAAACCAACGTCACAGGCACACAGTGCTAAACCAACGTCACAGGTACACAGTGCTAAACCAACGTCACAGGCACACAGTGCTTAACCAACGTCACAGACACACAGTGCTAAACCAACGTCACAGGCATACAGTGCTAAATCAACGTCACAGACACACAGTGCTTAACCAACGTCACAGGTACACAGTGCTAAACCAACGTCACAGGCACACAGTGCTTAACCAACGTCACAGACACACAGTGCTAAACCAACGTCACAGGCACACAGTGCTTAACCAACGTCACAGGCATACAGTGCTTAACCAACGTCACAGGCATACAGTGCTAAATCAACGTCACAGACATATAGTGCTAAACCCACGTCACAGGCACACAGTGCTAAACCAACGTCACAGGCATACAGTGCTAAATCAACGTCACAGACACACAGTGCTTAACCAACGTCACAGGTATTCAGTGCTAAACCAACGTCACAGGCACACAGTGCTTAACCAACGTCACAGACACACAGTGCTAAACCAACGTCACAGACACACAGTGCTTAACCAACGTCACAGGCACACAGTGCTTAACCAACGTCACAGGTACACAGTGCTAAACCAACGTCACAGGCACACAGTGCTAAACTAACGTCACAGGCACACATTGCTTAACCAACGTCACAGACAGACAGTGCTAAATCAGAGACACAGGCACACAGTGCTTATCCGACGTCGCAGGCACACAGTGCTAAATCGACGCCGCAGACGCACAGTGTTCAATATACGTCGAAGGCAAACAGTACTGAATCAACGTCGCAGGCGCATCGTGTTTAATAAACGTCACAGACACACGTAGATTGCTAAATAATCACAGGCACACAGTATTGAACCAGTCTCACAGTGCTAAATCAACATCACTAAACCAACATCATATTTACACAGTGCTAAACCAACGTCAAAGGCACACAGTGCTAAATCAACGTCTCGGACCGACGGTGCTAAACCAACGTCACAGGCACACAGTGCTAAACTAACGTCACAGGTACACAGTGCTAAACCAACGTCACAGGCACACAGTGCTTAACAAACGTCAAAGGCACACAGTGCTAAATCAACGTCTCGGACCGACGGTGCTAAACCAACGTCACAGGCACACAGTGCTAAACTAACGTCACAGGTACACAGTGCTAAACCAACGTCACAGGCACACAGTGCTAAACCAACGTCACAGGTACACAGTGCTTAACCAACGTCACAGGCACACAGTGCTAAACCAACGTCACAGGTACACAGTGCTAAACCAACGTCACAGGCACACCGTGCTAAATCAACGTCACAGGTACACAGTGCTAAACCAACGTCATAGGTATACAGTGCTAAACCAACGTCACAGGCATACAGTGTCGAATCAACGCCACAGGCACACATTGCTAAACCAACGTCATAGGCACACAGTGCTAAACCAACGTCACAGGCATACAGTGTCGAATCAACGTCACAGGCACACATTGCTAAACCAACGTCACAGGCACACAGTGCTAAACCAACGTCACAGGCATACAGTGTTGAATCAACGTCACAGGCATACAGTGCTTAACCAACGTCACAGGCACACAGTGCTAAACCAACGTCACAGGCACACAGTGCTTAACCAACGTCACAGGCACACAGTGCTAAACCCACGTCACAGGCACACCGTGCTAAACCAACGTCACAGGCACACAGTGCTAAACCAACGTCACAGGCATACAGTGTTGAATCAACGTCACAGGCACACAGTGTTGAATCAACGTCACAGGCATATAGTGTCGAATCAACGTCACAGGCTCACAGTGTTGAATCAACGTCACAGGCACACAGTGCTTAACCAACGTCACAGGCACACCGTGCTAAACCAACGTCACAGGCACACAGTGCTTAACCAACGTCACAGACACACAGTGCTTAACCAACGTCACAGGCACACAGTGCTTAACCAACGTCACAGGTACACAGTGCTAAATCAACGTCACAGGCATATAGTGTCGAATCAACGTCACAGGCACACCGAGCTTAACCAACGTCACAGGCACACAGTGCTTAACCAACGTCACAGGCACACCGTGCTAAACCAACGTCACAGGCACACAGTGCTTAACCAACGTCACAGACACACAGTGCTTAACCAACGTCACAGGCACACAGTGCTTAACCAACGTCACAGGCACACAGTGCTAAACCCACGTCACAGACACACAGTGCTAAACCAACGTCACAGGCACACAGTGCTAAACCAACGTCACAGACACACAGTGCTAAACCAACGTCACAGGCACACAGTGCTAAACCCACGTCACAGGCACACCGTGCTAAATCAACGTCACAGGCACACAGTGCTAAACCCACGTCACAGGCACACCGTGCTAAACCAACGTCACAGGCACACAGTGCTAAACCAACGTCACAGGCACACAGTGCTAAACCAACGTCACAGGTACACAGTGCTAAACCAACGTCACAGACACACAGTGCTTAACCAACGTCACAGACACACAGTGCTAAATCAACGTCACATGCACACAGTGCTAAACCAACGTCACAGGCACACAGTGTTAAATCAACGTCACAAACACAGTGTTGAATGAACGTCACAGACAGACAGTGCTAAACCAACGTCACAGACACACAGTGCTTAACCAACGTCACAGACAGACAGTGCTTAACCAACGTCACAGACACACAGTGCTAAACCAACGTCACAGACACACAGTGCTAAACCAACGTCACAGGCACACAGTGCTAAACCAACGTCACAGACACACAGTGCTTAACCAACGTCACAGACAGACAGTGCTTAACCAACGTCACAGACACACAGTGCTTAACCAACGTCACAGACACACAGTGCTTAACCAACGTCACAGACACACAGTGCTAATAACGTCAGAGGCACACAGTGCTAAATCAACGTCACAAACACAAAATCAACGTCGCATACACACAGTGCTAAATCAACGTCGCAGACACATGGTTCTAAACCAACGTCACAGGCACACAGTGCTAAATCAACGTCACGGTCATACAGTGCTAAATCAACGTCGCAGGCACACGGTGATAAACCAACGTCACAGGCACACAGTGCTAAACACACGTCACAGACATACAGTGCGAAACCAACGTTACAGGCACCCAGTGCTAAACTAACGCCACTGGTACACAGTGCTTAACCAACATCAGAGGCACACAGTGCTAAGTCGGCGTCACAAACATAGTATTAAATGGACGGCACAGACACATAGTGCTGAAACATAGTCACAGACACAAAATGTTGAACAAACGTCGCATGAATACAGTGCTAGTTCAACGCCACAGGCACACATTGCTAAATTAAAGTCACAGAGACACAGTGTTGAACAAACGTCACATGCACACAATGTTGAATTATATACACAAGCACGGAGACACAGTGCTGAATCAATGTCAAAGACGCACAATACTAAATCGAGGCCACAGGCACACAGTGTTGAATAAACGTCGCGGGAACACAGTGCTAAATCAACGTTACAGACACGCACTGCTTAATCAAACTCACAGACACACAATGTTGAATCAACGTCTCATGCACATTGTGTAGAAACAACGTCACAGAAACACAACGTTGAATCCACGTCACACGCACACAGTGTTGAATAAACGTCACAGACACGCAGTGCTAAACCAACGTCTTAGGTACATATTGTTGATTCGATGTCATATAGACGCAGTGTCGAATCATAAAACACATGCACACATGCATATATTGTTGAATCGACGTCACATGCACAAAGTGTTGAATCAAAGTCACGGGCACATAGTGTTGCGTCGACTCACTGGCAAATAGTGTTGAACCAACGTCACGTGTACACAATGTTAAATCAACGTCACATGCACACAGGCACAGTGTCGATTCACCCTCACAGGCACACGGACAGTGTTGAATGAAAGTAACAGACAGACAGAGCTTTACCAACGTCACAGACTTACGGTGTTGAATTAAAAGGTCACAGGCGCAGAGTGCTAAATCAACGTCATAGGCACACAGTGTTGGATTAACCTCGCTGGCATACAGTCCTGGATCCTATTCACGGGCATACAGGTTTGAATCAGCGTTACAGTCACAGATTGCTAAATCAAAGTCATAGACACACATTGTTGAATCATATATACAGAAGTACAGTGTTGAGTCATTATCACAGGCACACGGTGCTAAATCAATATCACAGACACACATTGTTCACATTCATATAGTGTTGAATCAACGTCATACGCACATAGTGTTGAATCAACCTCACAGACATGCAATCTTAAATCATATCCCCAGACATACAGCATTGAATCGACTTCACTCAGTGTTTAAATAAACATCAATAGCACACAGTGTCGAATAAGCGTCACATGCAAACAGTGTCGAATCAACGTCACTGGCATACAGTGTTGAATCAACGTCGCAGGTGCATAGTGTTGAATCAACGTCACAGGCCCATAGTGTTGAATCACTGTTACATGCATACAGTGCTGAATTAACGTCACAATCACACAGTGTTGAATCAACGTCACATGCACACAGTGTTGAATCAACGGCACATGAATACAGTGTTGAATCAACGGCACATGCATACAGTGCTGAATTAACGTCACAATCACACAGTGTTGAATCAACGTCACATGCACACAGTGTTGAATCAACGGCACATGAATACAGTGTTGAATCAACGCCACAGGTACAAAGTGTTAACAAACGTCACAGGCATATAGTGTCGAATCAACGTCACAGGCACACAGTGCTAAACCAACGTCACAGGTATATAGTGCTTAACAAACGTCACAGGCATACAGTGTCGAATCAACGTCACAGGCACACATTGCTAAACCAACGTCACAGGTATATAGTGCTTAACCAACGTCATAGGTACACAGTGCTAAACCAACGTCACAGGCATATAGTGTCGAATCAACGTCACAGGCACACAGTGTCGAATCAACGTCACAGGCATACAGTGTCGAATCAACGTCACAGGCACACAGTGCTAAACCAACGTCACAGGCATACAGTGTCGAATCAACGTCACAGGCACACATTGCTAAACCAACGTCACAGGTATATAGTGCTAAACCAACGTCACAGGTATACAGTGCTTAACAAACGTCACAGGCATATAGTGTCGAATCAACGTCACAGGCACACAGTGCTAAACCAACGTCACAGGTATATAGTGCTTAACCAACGTCATAGGTACACAGTGCTAAACCAACGTCACAGGCATATAGTGTCGAATCAACGTCACAGGCACACAGTGTCGAATCAACGTCACAGGTATATAGTGCTAAACCAACGTCATAGGTATACAGTGCTAAACCAACGTCACAGGCATATAGTGTCGAATCAACGTCACAGGCACACAGTGCTAAACCAACGTCACAGGTATATAGTGCTTAACCAACGTCATAGGTATACAGTGCTAAACCAACGTCACAGGCATATAGTGTCGAATCAACGTCACAGACATATAGTGCTTAACCCAACGTCACAGGTATATAGTGCTAAACCAACGTCACAGGTATATAGTGCTTAACCAACGTCATAGGTATACAGTGCTAAACCAACGTCACAGGCATATAGTGTCGAATCAACGTCACAGGCACACCGTGCTAAACCAACGTCACAGGTATATAGTGCTAAACCAACGTCATAGGTATACAGTGCTAAACCAACGTCACAGGCATATAGTGTCGAATCAACGTCACAGGCATACAGTGCTGAATCAACGTCACAGGCATACAGTGTCGAACCAACGTCACAGGCATACAGTGTCGAATCAACGTCACAGGCATACAGTGCTGAATCAACGTCACAGGCATACAGTGTCGAATCAACGTCATAGGCACACAGTGCTGAATCAACGTCACAGGCATACAGTGTTGAATCAACGTCACAGGCATACAGTGTCGAATCAACGTCACAGGCACACAGTGTTGAATCAAGGTCACATGCACACAGTGTTGAACCATTGTCATAGGTATACAGTGTTGAAATAACGTCACAGGCACACATTGTTGAATCAACGTCATAGGTATACAGTGTTGTATCAACGTCACAGGCATACAGTGTCGAATCAACGTCACAGGCACACAGTGTCGAATCAGCGTCACAGGCACACAGTGTCGAATCAACGTCACAGGTACACAGTGTTGAACCATTGTCATAGGTATACAGTGTCGAATCAACGTCACAGGCATACAGTGTCGAATCAACGTCACAGGTATACAGTATTCAATCAACGTCACAGTCACACAGTGTCGAATCAACGTCACAGGCACACAGTGTCGAATCAGCGTCACAGGCACACAGTGTCGAATCAGCGTCACAGGCATACAGTGTCGAATCAACGTCACAGGCATACAGTGTCGAATCAACGCCACAGGCATACAGTGTCGAATCAACGTCACAGGCATACAGTGTCGAATCAACGTCACAGGCTCTCAGTGTCGAATCAACGTCACAGGCATACAGTGCTTAACCAACGCCACAGGCTCTCAGTGTTGAAGCAACGTCACAGGCATACAGTGTCGAATCAACGTCACAGGCTCTCAGTGTCGAATCAACGTCACAGGCATACAGTGTCGAATCAACGTCACAGGCACACAGTGTCGAATCAGCGTCACAGGCACACAGTGTTGAATCAACGTCACAGGCACACAGTGTTGAACCATTGTCATAGGTATACAGTGTCGAATCAACGTCACAGGCATACAGTGTCGAATCAACGTCACAGGCATACAGTGTCGAATCAACGTCACAGGCATACAGTGTCGAATCAACGTCACAGGTATACAGTATTCAATCAACGTCACAGGCACACAGTGTCGAATCAACGTCACAGGCACACAGTGTCGAATCAGCGTCACAGGCACACAGTGTCGAATCAGCGTCACAGGCATACAGTGTCGAATCAACGTCACAGGCACACAGTGTCGAATCAGCGTCACAGGCATACAGTGTTGAATCAACGTCACAGGCATACAGTGTTGAATCAACGTCACAGGCACACAGTGTCGAATCAACGTCACAGGCATACAGTGTCGAATCAACGTCACAGGCATACAGTGTCGAATCAACGTCACAGGCATACAGTGTCGAATCAACGTCACAGGCTCTCAGTGTCGAATCAACGTCACAGGCATACAGTGTCGAATCAACGTCACAGGCATACAGTGTCGAATCAACGTCACAGGCTCTCAGTGTCGAATCAACGTCACAGGCATACAGTGCTTAACCAACGTCACAGGCTCTCAGTGTTGAAGCAACGCCACAGGCATACAGTGTCGAATCAACGTCACAGGCATACAGTGTTGAATCAAGGTCACAGGCATACAGTGTCGAATCAACGTCACAGGCATACAGTGTTGAATCAACGTCACAGGCATACAGTGTTGAATCAAGGTCACAGGCATACAGTGTTGAATCAACGCCACAGGCATACAGTGTCGAATCAACGTCACAGGCATACAGTGTTGAATCAACGTCACAGGCTCTCAGTGTTGAAGCAACGCCACAGGCTCTCAGTGTTGAAGCAACGTCACAGGCTCTCAGTGTTGAAGCAACGTCACAGGCTCTCAGTGTCGAATCAACGTCACAGGCTCTCAGTGTCGAATCAACGTCACAGGCTCCCAGTGTCGAATCAACGTCACGGGCATACAGTATTGAATCAACGTCACATGCACTCAGTTTTTTAAGCACAAAGTGTTGATTATTCTCACTGTCTCATAGTGTTGAATCAACGTCACAAGCATATAGTGTTTAATCAACCAAATGTGCTATGTTGACGTTGATTCGACGTCACTCAGACGTCTTGCGTCAACCGAGATAGTGCATCATTATATGTATGGTCAAAGTGTATGGTTTCCCTTATTCCTTTTTTTTTGCTTTTTTTCTTTCCTTCTTTCTTTCTGTTTTCTCTTTCTTTCTCATTCTCTTTCGTTCATTCTGGTATCGTGTAAGTATAGATTATCCATATAAAAGTTGTTTGCTGGAACACCTGGATATTTACAGACAAAGAAAACGTACGAACGTTATTTACATTATAAACAAAGGGTATATCGGAAAGTTATTAAACTGTATCCCCCAATCATACATATAGCCAACCTTCCTTTGTTTTCCACCGATCACCAATCACTATTTTGCTGAAATCGAGTACCAATTGCCACCGGCAGATCATTTCCATAAACAACAAAGAACGGCGTAGAACAGCAGATTCGCTCCATTCTAATAAATGGTCATATATACGAATGAATATGGTTTATTACAAAATCCAAAAGGCTATGAAGCCCATGAGGATACAAAGTTTAACATTTTCAATTCATTTAATTATAACCTGTGACAATGGGCCATCCCAAGTTTATTTATCGAACCAGAGGGAAGGATCTATTATTACATAAAGGGTTATTGAAACATAACGAGAAAACCGGTTATCGCATTTTTCTAAAACGTATTAAACTCAAACCAGTATGCTCAACAACAGAGACCAGCTAGATTACTAAAACTTCACACAGTGAAGCTCGGATCCATACTGAGTCCGAGAGTGAAGCAACGGTTAAAATATAGCAATTTACAGGGGCGCGGATCAGACTGCATGCCACAAAAGCAGGTTTCCTTGCTACGAGATCTATCTATACTCAGCGTCAGTTAAGTACCTGTATCTAAATTTTGGTATTTTGGAAAATATATAATACAGCTCTATGGCTACTTGAACATTCATGTTTCTGATCATCGACGGACTGGTTTTGGAGGGATTAAACAGTTCCACCAGTCCCTTGAACTATGGTGCACGTGATACAGGTGCTTTTTTATGTTTTTCACAGTTTTTAAGAATTTGAAATCATCATTTTCAGAAGACAACTTGTCAGTACTTGCCCTGGACGTTTCCATTGAAAACCGTGGCCACCAAAATGGTTTAAATTATCCCATTAACCACAAAAAATGAGGATCAAACTTTAAGGTAGCATCAAAACTTTGCATTTTCCTATACAATACAATGAGAACCACTGGGGTCCGTCAAGCAATGGGTATAATGTACGCGGGTGTGATGGATACCGTTTTCTATAGTGATGATGCATGGGACTCTATGCCATAAAATTGAGAGCTGAAGTATCCAGAATGAGCTAAATATTGGGTTCAGAATGAACTTAATTATTTTCCTTTGTTAAGTGTATGGGACTTACTGGTAACCTTTTATTGACGATGAGTATAGCTGTATAGAATAATGCCTCGGCAACAGATTAGTCTATACAGACATTTCTGTTACCGCGGAGTACTTTGCCTGTGAACATGTACATTTTCCCATGACCAGGTACTCCTGTAAATTGCGTTTCTTTCTGATTTTGCGCAGCTTCCTAAGTAACTGCTAATATCATATCAGAAAACGTTCGTCTAAAAAATAGATAATTACGAGTTTAAAAAATACAGTAGTTCGCAGTTTCTAGCATGTACCATAGAATGGTAAATAAATGTGCGTGCACACGTCTAAGAATAAACTAGGCATAGCAGAAACTCTCACCTGTTTGTACCAAGCAAGCACATGACGTCGAAACAACGTCGTATCACGACGCATCGACGTTGATACGACGTTGTTTTAAGGTTGTGTGCCTGCTGGGTAGGTCTTGGTCGAATTACTGTAATTTCGGAAAATTTTCGCGAGGGATTTATTTTCGTGAACTGGCGAAATCACTCTATCGTTTACTGATATAGGTAAAGCATGCCCTAGTCGCGCGAATATTTAACGTCGCCAATATATCTTTCTAAAACTATTCGCGAACATAACACTCTCGCGAGTATATTCGATGTTATTATATATTATATGGAAGACTTACTATATGACAGACTTATTATATGAAATCCTCATATAGGCTATATTATATAATAAAGAAATATTTTTATAAAAAAACGTTGCCTGATCAATTCCTTCAATACCTAGGTGTTTTATTAGCACGTGAGCACAGTGTTTCAATGAGTCTACGCTGGTTGACAAACATGACATTGGTTGTCTCTCGTTCTTTTCGCAGTCAATGCGAAAGATTTTCTTCCTTTAAAACTTCCAGATGTAAAAATGTTAAAATGCCAACATTTGTTGGCTTTTAACATTTATGAGCAGGATAAATTTCATGCTCAGTTGAGTTGAGCAAAACCACTGATAAGGTAGCCTCAAAAGTGCGCAAGTCACTTTACCACAAAACCAACGATCTGCACTTTGGTCTTTGTTTACTGTACTCTGATATAGTACTGAAGTTGAAACACGTTCAGACTGTTCGCCAATTTTGTTTCGCTTCGGCTGTGCCCGCTGAAGAACGGTAAAGAATCCAGGTACAAAGTGCATATGGTTTAAATGCACCTATCATGCAAAAAAATCTCACAAAAAACATTACCATTACATGCGCAAATAGCATATAATAATATGGCAATTATTAAGGCCTCATTACTGGGAAAGAAAGTAGCACGATTCTCAAGAAGCTCTAGACTGCCCCCTGTCCTTATTGCAATTGTTTTTCCTAACTTGTTTCTTAATACAAGCTCACTTTGTTAACAGTGGCTGAACAATAAGATCTCTTTTCAAGCCTGTAAAATATTTAGAGATGTTCAATATTTGTGTTCCTTCTTAAGAAGAAATAAAATAATAAACAGAATTGTCAGAGAATCTGACTGTGGCCCCGCTACAGCACTTTTCGTGCAAGAAAAAGGCCAAGTTCTAAAGATATTTAGCAGGAAAATCTAAAGATATTGAGCAAGAACAAATTCTGACATCAATCAAGGGTCATAGCTCGTTATAAAATAGAATTTGTCAGTATGAAAGCATATATAAAATTTGGTGATATTCTGTCAATTTGTTCCCAAGATATTGAGCGGAAACGAAATTTTGGAATAAATCAAGGGCCATAACTCTGGTACAAATGTGCGAAAAAAGACGTGTAACAATCCCAAGATAGATCTTGTCAATATGAATGCATATATAAATTTGGTGAAATTCTGTCAATTTGTTCTCAAGATATTGAGCGGAAACGAAATTTTGGCGTAAATCAAGGGCCATAACTCTGGTACAAATGTGCGAAAAATGACGTGAAACAATCCCAAAGCTAGATCTTGTCAATATGAATGCATATATAAAATTTGGTGAAATTCTGACAATTTGTTCTCAAGATATTGAGCGAAAATGGAATTATGACGGACGGAATGACGGAATTAAGGACGGACAGAGACACGGAATGGCGGACAACCCAATCCAATATAGCCCCACTTTTTCAAAGCGGGGCTATAAAAAGAAAGATAGGGTCTGGGACCAGACTCAAGTAGCTCATGAGTTCTTGGTTTCTTGTTTCTGAACAATTATGGTATATATGCTGGTTACAGAACCCGGGGATCAGCATGAGTGGATCAAAACAGTTTCGTCAGAGGGCCCGGGACCCCGAGGTTATAAAGCTGTTCTTCATGCTCAACACAACTGAGTATGAAATTTCAACTACTCATAAGACCTGAAATGCTGACGTGAATTTTATACGCTTACAAAATAGCATGCGACGGTACACTATGCGTCTGTGACGTTGCTTTCGAGTGAGAATCACTTCCATTTTAGTAGCACCTATAGCAGCAAGTAGGCAAACTCTTTAGCACCAGAGACAACTCAATTGACAGCAGTGCATACCGAGATAGGGGGCGCTCAATATCAAAATGGATAGGGGCATACCCCATTCCCGACACGACTTGATGACCTGACCGACAAAACCATTAAACTATTTGACACTCTGATAGTGTCTTGCAAAAAATGACGACAGCATAAGCATGAAAAATTCCCAGCATGCTGCCGTCCAGGTAATGGGGTTGCCATGGGGTGCCATTTTCTTTCTCGTAAACAGTAGACCTTGATGACGACACACCATCAGAGTATTCAGTGTTCCACACATTCCAAGCGTAACTAGAGTAGTGTTCTACATGTTCCAAGCGTAACTGGATTAACCTATTCCGAATAATTGAAATAACATTGTAAGGCCGTAAATCCATATCACATCAATGAAAATTTGGAGCACAGTGGCTCAGTGGTAGAGTGCTTGACTCGAGACTAGGAGCGGCGGGTTCGAGCCTCACTGGCGTCCCTGTATTGTTTCCTTCAGCAAGACACATTTATCCTTGCTTAGTACTGGTTCAACCCAGGTAGACCCGTCCCGACATAGCTGGAAAATTGTTGACTGGGACGTAAAGAATCAATTCAAATCAAACGAACAATCAAATCATTAATACATGTATCTACATACATGTCAAGACCTCCAGATAAGAGTGTGTAATTGAAAATTATTTTCTTATTTCTCAATCAAAACATATGTGGTTGGTGCTCAAAAGAACCGTCACGAGACGGTTCTTTTGAGCACCAACAACATATGTTTAAACTGATAAGAAAATAATTACAAAAATCCTTATCTGTAGCTGTTATCTTTGAAAAATACATTACCTTCAATGGGTTATGCAAATATCCATAGTATATACAGCACTAGATCTAAGAAGCTGTGGAATCTACATGATGTTGTAACGCATCTTATCTACCCATGATTCTGGCATACTTACATGAAATACTGCTACCGAGGAAATGTATTGTCAGTCCGCGATTAGCTTTCGGTTTTGCCAATATAATATACCTGTAAAATTTTCTCTGCCAGGTAGATCGTATCTTTGCAGCGTTTACTCTAATTATTCGGACAAACAGCTAGGCCATTTTTGGTTTGGTTTGGTTTGATTTGGTTTTCGTTGGTTTGGTTTGGTTTGATTCATTACGTCCATGTCAACAATTCTTGTCATGTAGTGAGTCTTCCTGGGTTTAGCCAGTACCAGGCAGATGATAATATGTCTTGCTCAAGGACACAACACAGTGCCCCCCCCCCATGAAAATAATAGGCCGCCAATAGAAAATGTCTTCAGATTGGCCACAGATTAGCAATCGTACGTCACCGTGATCTCATACGGCCACGTTCTGACGTAAAATGACTTGGCAAGAGCAGATAACTTACAGTCGGACACAGACAAGTACCTCATACTCAAACAGTTCCGTTCGTGGACTTTTGTTCCGCGTTTATTGTTTCTGATTTCAATTGCATACAATATTTACCCTAAAAGTTCAGACTGATGAGGATCCCCAAAGGAAGTTTGGGAAACAAGGGGAAAATGCCATTTGTTTCTAGAACAAGGAAACAAAGGCTTTTGATGCGAACAAGGTCTTAAAAACATTATTGGTGAACAGGAAACAGAAAGCTTGTTTTGATATTTAGGGAACAAAACACGTACCAATTTCTTTCATGGGGAAATGGGAATAGGTACTTATTGGATGGGGTGGGGTGGGGTGGGGGGAGGGGCTCATGGATAGGCCAAGGATACCATTGTGAATAGGGTTAAAATATGTTTGCAGTTTAAACACTTCTTCAGTGCGTTAAATCGAATACCTGTTGGCAGTACGGGATGCATTTATAATAAAAAGTACTGACAACGAAGTTAACATGTTGACTGCAAGAGAAGAATCTGAAGTGAGAGAAAAAAAAATCCAATTCAGACATTAACCTTTAAAACGCCGACGCATTGAACGGTTTGATTCAATGGTAGTTGTTGAGCCAGCACATGCAAATTTGCTTCTTATCAGTGTATACCCAGATCAATCTGATCTCTGACTGCACCTGTGCAATCTGATCTGAGTCAACACTGGATATAATATCAAGTAACGAAAGCTCTGGATTGCGCACACCCGCAAGTTTTCGCGTTTCGCACACACAACGTTTAAATGTAGATGAAGACCACTTAGACCTTAATATAGACAATACCTCAGCATGGGCGTTTATTGGGTACTTTTGTACATATGCGCTCAGTACCAAAATAGCATGTGCATGCGCGGATCCAGAGGGAGTGCAGGGGGTCCACACCCACCCTCCCCCGCGCCCCCTGAAAAATCCCAAAATAAAGGGTTTCTGAGCAACCTGAAAAATCACAAAGCTACCAAGCCAGCATTCAATGATGGGCTATCATTGACCCGCCAACGAAACGCCATTTAAACGGCGTTTAGCTGGCGGGCCGATGATGGCCCGCTTTTACTGTTATTTTAGGGTCCTCTTTCCTCTCATAAAAAACGCTGTCAGAATTGGACCCCCTCAGGAAAAACTTTCTGGATCCGCGCATGATGTGCTGGTACGTTTATTATCTGAAATACGCTATAGAGTGCCTGTGTTCCTCAATCAGCCCAGATATATGCTCAAACATCACAATTCCACATTAAATCGAACTTGTCAATTGTGCACACTTAGCTATAAACCCTAAACTTTAGGGTGGTTGTTACTCGTAGCAATACATTCAATATCTGCCATATGATGGTGTATAAACTAAAAAGAGTGCAATACCTGCATGTGCGCTGCCACCAGTTGCTCCAGTTATTATTCCACAATAAAAAAAGAATATCCTTTGTTCATTATTCGAATTGCTAATAAGCCAATACATTTAATTGTACTTTAGTTTTCCAATAAAGGCAAACAATTATGATATAATTAGCCTCTTAAGGAAATATCCGGCTCTTAAAAACACAACAATATGGCAGTGACACACGAAAACGTGGCAGGATGTTATGGACACGAAGGCAATGACCTGTTTGTATGCTTCACAAAATTCATATTCAGATGATACGTGCAACCGGAACCTCTTTACCCCGAATTTGATCCTGTTTCAGCGTATTCAAAGACATAATACCCTGAACATTTATGCATTTGGGCCAGCAACTAATCGTATTGGCGAGTAGCCACGGCTCAACCGAGCCTGCGTATCCACACAGTCTCGTTAGATCCTTCACTGCTCGCATACACGACTTCCTGAATGGATGTAGTTGATGATCAGGCCAAAATTTAGTTGGATATGTTGGCATGTGCATTTTAAACAGTCGGCTTTTGCGCACATGCGATAAGTACCAAATATTCATGTGATGGTCCAATTATGATACAAGAGAGAGAGAGAGAGAGAGAGACAGACAGACAGACAGACAGACAGACAGCTACAAAAAAGTAAAATAAGCCACTTCCTGTATGTTCCTTATCATTTATAGAATAATTATGTCGTCTGCTGATGATCTTTCCAAATAGTTTGGACCCAGATTGTTTGACACCCTGATAGTTTTCCTGAAAGAATTTTAACAAATTTTAAAAATTGTGAAAAAGTCAACCATGAAAAATTACCCACCATGCATTGATATAATTACTCCATGAACAGAAGCGACTACCTAATGTTAACGTAAGAACTCCATAGATTTTGGTAAGATGCAACATCATATGAATTAAATATTTATTTAGATAACAATCGTATTTCTGACCTACATCATTGTTACGTCAGGGTTAAAAGTCAGCTTTATGATATCTATATAAATCGCAAAATAAATATGAGCTGTACAAGAGCTCCAGATAAGAGACACTAGATATATACATATGGCTATCATTAACTCAATATTCGAACGTCACGGGACCAGAAATTTCATTTCGAGTTTTCAATGGTTCGAGTAAAAAGTGTCGACTTTTTTATTTTCAAAAAATGGTCCATTACCAATGTGCTGTTGGTACTTCTCAATATATAGATTTTTTGGAATGCTTAATGTGCCACGGTATTCTGTCTTTGCGTCAGCACATACCTAGATTAGACGTTTTCAGATTAAATGAAACGCAAGTTCCGAACTTGAAACAAATCAAAAGCAAACGTTTCCTTTTCGTGTGTCTTGGTTCAATTCTAGCATTGTATATCGAGCTAATGGTAGGTATCCATTGTTGTTGTACGAAATGCTATTAGAGTGTAATAAAAATTCAATAAAAATTGCATCATTTATCTCACTAATATTTCATAATAAAGTTAATCATGGATGGTAATGACACAGTGACATGGATCAAATAAATTTAAGCTAAAATGCACTTAAATGACCCCATGTTCAGAAATAAATCACAAAGCTGCCCATTGCTTATGGCGATCTAGATAAAAGCCAGCACATTTAAAAAGAGCATTAATCACTAATCTCATAGGCGAACAGCGTCGGCTCAGACGAGACTACGCACCCGCGCAGTTTTCACTGTTAGCACTATAGATATCATCATGTTTAATCCCATCAGGTAGCACGGCATCTGCATTCAATACGCAAATGCAACAAGTACCGTTTTCGTATGAGTATGACTCATAAGAATGACATTGTCATAGAAAAGCATAAACTATCATAGTTACTTGGAGACAACAGAGCCCCCACCCACCCCCTTCACCCCCATGAACTTTTGCATTCTTTTTTTTTATTTGAAATTTGCTATATTGCATGCCTGAACACCTAAACGGCCCTAGAACATATGGGAAATGCTTATTGCTCATAATGATTAAATGGTTTTAATCAGTGTCTGATTGTGAGCAATAAGCATTTTATTTGGGGTGGGGTGAAGGGGGGCTTGCTGGCCCGAAAGTACGAATATGTGTATAGAACAAGTTGGACGACATGACGTGAAGCAGAGGCATATCTACACTGGACCAATGTCGTGTCGTATCATCGGCAAATACACGGTGCATGCTGCAATGCACAATAAGTACACTGTAAAAAAAAAAGGTGTTATTTTACACCAAAATTTTGTGGCAGCTATATTGCCTCTGCTTTTGTTGTAACCTATCAGCTGGTTAAAAACTATTGCTCTGATTGGTTACAATATTAGGTAGAAATGTTTAACAGTAATTTACACTGGAAAAATGTTGGCCTCAAGTTGTTGTAGTTGGAAAGTAAGTGTAAGTAAAGTGTAAGGTAAGTGCAAGTTAAGTGTATGGTAAGTGTAAGATAAGTTTAAGTTAACACCAAAAGCGGTGGCAGCTGAGCTGCCACCACTTTTGGTGTTAACCTACATTAATTTTAACAGTGTATCCCAAACCTACCCACTTGTAATGTACCTTCGGTCTAAATATTGATGAAAAACGAACATTTTTCAACTGCTGGGGAGTTATGCTCAAGATATTAATTTTAATCTGATTTTGTCGGTAGTTTTTATGTCTGATTAGGCTATAAAACATTTCTCAGATAAACTCTCTATCGTCTTGCTATGAAATAAATCGTTTTCTTGCAAAGTTATCAGAAGAATGTCTGTGTAACTTTGTTCCTAAAACGAATTTTTATTACTTAAATTCTGTTCAACATCATGAAATATATAAAGCGAATATATAGACGAGCTGAGAAGAAATGCACCAACATATTCTCTCTCTCTCTTTCTCTATCTCTCTCTCTCTCTCTCCACACCCGAGGTTATATGTTTTCATGCTCAACTCAACTGAGCATGAAATTGATCATGCTAATAAATATTAAAACGCCAACAAATAATTGGTTGGCATTTTAATAATAGTTAGCATGATGAATTCAAAGATAACATCTGAGATTTTGAAAGCAATAAACGAACTTGTGATAAAAGTATTATAGTTTTGAGGAACAAATTAAATTTCATGCTCAGTTGAATTGAGCATGAAGCAGTTTTATAACCTTGGTACCAGGTCATTGTGTGCCAACGTTGGTGTATGCCCCACTATATATATATAGCGTGGGACCCCAACAGTTCTGTGGATATCCGGCAACAAGCTGATAGGCAACTTGTTTCGCCCATGTAAACTAAACCAAAACAACCCTTTGGTGTCACCCGAATGGTAAGAGGCATTAGAAAACAGTAGGAAGAAGAAAAACTGAAAACGATATATAATAATCAGCATGGCATAGTCGACATGATTACTAGTGACAATTTGAAACCCAATGGCAGACCCACCAAAGGTAGGCAACGAATTTTCCAGCCTCCATCACAGCCAACGTCCAAAGACAATCCAAGATTGGAACCGACTACCAGCATGTAACACTGACATGGAAACTTCGGACAACCGACTCGCTTAGCAGTATGCTCATGGAAACTTTAACATCGTGAATTTGACCCCCCTTACGTATCACTGACGTTGACGTTCGGGCTATTGATGCTATCATCAATTCTGTGAAATAAATTTGTTAAATGAATGTTGAGGATATCAGATTTCATAAAAAATGAATTTGAATTATTATTTTCATACAGACATGTTTGAAAAAAAACTTAAGTTTCTAGTCCCTCTTAGTATAGCATGTCTTTAAGCCAACGGCGCATCAAACAACTGGGTCTAGCAAAAATCATATTCTATTGATTTGACATTTCAGTTTTTGCTACCTTCTCCGTTTCCAGCACAATGCGCAGTTGCTTTCTTCGCTAATTTAGGCCGCGCCATGAAGAAACTGTCTATTTTATATACGGATGGATTCTTCCACCTGGTCAGATACACTAAGCTTGGTATCAGTTATGGTAATACCCACATTCCACTGGACGCCTTCCCGCTACGATTCAAAATGTTAGTCAAAATTTCACGAAGCGTATATAGGAGAAACGGCAACAGCGCAGTATCTTCATTGTCGTAGTGGGATCGTAGCTTAAGCGCCTTTGAAAAACTCTGGCGCCGCAGACACAACAGAATCGTGGTCAACGTGGCAAGATCGTGGCCAAAGCGTAGTAGAAGCGTACTGAACCAAATTTTAACATCCGGTTCAGGTTTCTGTGGCGATTTCGAATAATTTAAAGAAACTCCATGATCGCCATAAGCGTAGCGGGATCGCCGGCCAGTCTTTCCAAAACTTTTGATATGTGTTTTAGTCCTTGTGTATGTCGCGTTTCGTGGGCTTCGTTATGACTGCTTGCCAATGTACGCATGTACGGTTTCTAGTATTTGAAGACCTATATCACTGCGCATCCTCACCGTTTCGGGAGGCTAAGTAATAGTTATACCATGGGTTGTCCGCCTGTACGTGGAGATAATCAACGAGCTTTAGCGAGCGGATTATCTTACGTTGGGATGGACAAACATGGTATAACAATTTTATACCACCTACATTAGAGTAGACCTTGCACATCATAAGATAGTTGATACTGAACTTGGTAAAGGACGTAAAAAAACTGTAGAATCGATGTGGTGACGTCTCTCATTTAAAGTTTAATGCTATGTTTACACTATGTCCCCGGCGGCCACGGTAGTCGAGATTTCGGCCATCGTGGACGAAACGGGGTGACCGTAACACAACGTAGGAGAATGGGGTCGACAAACGTAGCTCGCCGTGGTTGCCGTGATCGCCGGTACAGATTTTTAAACAGTCAAAAAATTTGCCACGGCAGCCACGGCGGGATTGACCTACTTAAATGTGCCGTAGTAGAACGGGAAGAACGCAACAAAAAGTGACGGAACGTAACATACCTGAACACAACTTGGAGTATATCCGTAGCGGGACGGCTTGTTACGAGACGGCAACGCAAGGTCTGCCAAGGTCTGTCAAGGTCTATCAAGTTCTGTTGCGGTCTGCCACGTTGTCCTAACCCGACCCCACAGCTCGAACCTGAACATGGAGTCTAAGAATCTCAGATAGATGCATCTGAGAAGGAAAGTACTGACAAGGGTAGAAATAATCATTACTGAAAGGATTTGGGTAGTTTCATTGTATTATAGAGGTGTCATAGGGGCAGAATATTGCACTTATTTCTCTAAAGATCAGTCAGTGTAGACATTGGTAAAATGCTGCATTGTGCGCCATTTCATTAGAATCTTCTGTGTTTTTTAAAAAAATACTCATAAATGAGTCACTAGAGTACAAAGGGTTAATGCTGATACCAATGGCTGGTGTTATTGTTTCAAGACTCTCATCGAACAGTTTCGAAGAGCTTTTGAGGCCTGAAATGCGTTAACATCTTCGATGCGAAGCTCTCTTGCTATAAAAAAGTGAGAAATATCCCAATTGTTGCATTTGTTCTTCCGAAAACCATGCCCGCACTTTGCATCAGTCTTTAACCTTAATTCCTGCTAGATGATCATTCTTCTATGCAGCTACTGGTGGCCTCCTTGCTGCCACAAAGGCTTGATGTACGCTCATAGCAATTATATAAATACGAAATCGGCTTCTTCATTGCCATATTACATGTATTGATGTTTTTGATAGACGTAGCAGAACTTGATCGCAACGTAACAAAACGTGAGAGGTCCCAACAGAACGTGGCAGGCCGGGAGGAAACGTAGATCCATCCGTGACAGACCGTAGCGCGCCGGCGAGCCTCTGTCACGACAGACCTTGACAGACCGTGAGAAAACGTAGCGAGACTTAACAGAACTTGAACCCAAAGACAAAAATGACTAAAACACCACGGCGAGCTACGTTTATGGCTACCGTGACTGCCGTGGCTGCCGGGAACATAGTGTAAACCTAGCATTAAGAAATGGTCCGAAAAAGAAAGAAATGAAAGACAATATAATGGAAAGAATAAAGCTGAAAAGGTTCGGCCCAAATGTAGACATTTGTTGCATTTTTCATGCGTTTTTAAGTATAAAAACAAAAACAAACCGCCTACCTTTTTCTTAGTCTATCCCTGTTAAAGATGTCACATCTGAGATTGAGTTTCGGGCTCACAGCTGCTCATGACCATTTAAAGTTCTTGATAGTTTTGCATTTAAATACTCAAAACAACATTAAAAGAAACAAAGACACATGAGTCGAACCATTAAACAATGGCACTTTTGGTTCTCCATATAATTACATATAGGGTTGGTCGATGCCTATTATGAGACTGTGCAGGTGCCAAAAAGTAAATCATGCGCGGATCCAGAACTATCGGAGAGGGGCGTAGAGATTCCTGACAATTTATTTATTTATTTATTTATTTATTTATTTATTTATTTATTTATTTATTTATTTATTTATTAGTCATCAACGTATTTCCCAGAGGGCCGTACGAACCTCACTGGACCCATACCAGAATTTTAAAGGAAACCCATAGTCACTTGTGATATTCCAGGGGAGGGTTCGGACCCCTTGCCCCAGACCTTGTGTTCTGTTTTTACATGCATTGTGGAGTCTCGTCAGAGGCTTTATAACGGTAACACACACGTGAATGTTATTCTTGCGCATGCATATTCAAGGGACAGTTTTAGGCATATGGAATTTTCCATCCAGTTTGATACAATGATAGTGTTGGTGATCC
This sequence comes from Loripinus fragilis, assembly GCA_964019695.1. Lineage (NCBI taxonomy): Eukaryota > Metazoa > Mollusca > Bivalvia > Lucinida > Lucinidae > Loripinus > Loripinus fragilis. The sequence continues at coordinate 9,029,511 of OZ026523.1, forward strand.
TTTCCAGGGATTACCGATCACACTTTCAAGGGATCGCACTTTCCTTTCCAGGGATCAACGATCACACTTTCAAGGGATCGCACTTTCCTTTCCAGGGATAACCGATCACACTTTCAAGTGGTCGCACTTACGTTTCAATGGATCACCGATCACACTTTCAATGAATCGCACTTTCCTTTCTACATATAGGGATAACAAATCACACTTTCCTTTCCAGAGATCACCGATAACACGAGGGATCATAATTTCCTTTCCAGGGATCACCGATCACACTTTCAAGGGATATCACACTTTCCTTTCCAGGGATCACCGATCGCACTTTCAAGGGATATCACACTTTCTTTTCCAGGGATCACCGATCACACTCTCAAGGGATCACACTTTTCTGCCAGGGATCACCGACCACACTATTTCAGTCCCTGGAAATCGGTTTTATTATTGTCGGGCCAACGGTATAGACACTGATGACTTTAATTATACAGCATCTCATCTGAGTCTACACTGATTGCAATCGTTTCAAAATGTAAAATGCGGAGCGCAGTGGCTCAGTTTGTTTTATACTGTGGATCGAAGGGTATGGCGCCGGCGCAGTCATTGTGTTGTCGCCCTTGAGCAAGACATTTTGTCCACTGCTTAGTACTGGCTCAACCAAGGAAGAAAGGGAATCGTCCCGACATGACTGAAAATTGTTGACAAAGGCGTAAAGCATCAAAACAAAACTAATGAACCATTGTATCATGATTCGGCTCAAACAGTTTTATGATCCAAACTTGCTCGTCCCAATTGGAAATTATAATGTAGACATTTGCGGTATGATTACCATGATACGGCCATCGCGAGAAAACAGGATTTTGTTGAGTGCACAAAATGCCCAAACAAACCTGTGCGGAAGCACAGTCTGGTCAGCGTCTTTGTTATTCGCATTCTGGAAGGAACAATAGCTGAACATTCTACATGCATAATTGCAACATTTTAGGTGGTCTCTGTAGCTGAGCAGGCTGGTTTGAGTTTTACCTGGTCGGATATCCCGAAGACAGGGTTTCTAACGAAGGACCGCATAGTGGACGATATTACCATGGAACCATAGTTTAAATGTAAATACCATGTTACTAATTTAAATGACCATTAATTGTGTTTGAATTGACAGGGTATGTTTATCCTTCACAGATGCACCGGGCGAGGCACGTGGGTGAGGGTATTTAAATGATGTTTACCCTTTTATACCCTTTTAATCATATGTTTTTCACGTTGCTAATTTTGTTTATGTTTCCCCATGAATTTTTGCACTATCTATCAAACTCACGCAATTGCCGTTTCAAATTCGCCCGTCTGTTCTCTTGTTCGTTCATGGGTCTGTCAAAATTGTATATCATCTGGTTTTTAAAGGTACCTATACATCTGCCATAATTCCAGACAAGTGAAGAGCCAATCACAACAAATTTCGTCTGCTTTGTCGTCTGCTGAGATGTTTTATAAGCCTCTATGAGCAGAATGATCTGGGTCCACACTGTTTGCTTCTCAGTAACGTTAACAAGGTGAATATTTGCAGCAGACGACTTCAGCTGGTGCTTTAAGGGTTAAGTGGTTATATTCGGATAATTTCTTACCTGTTGTACATACGTGCGAGTGTGCGTGCTTGCGTGCGTGCGTGTGTGTGTGTGCGCGCGCGCGCGTGTGAAATAGAGAACCGCCAACCGCTTTAAAACAATTCGAACTTTTCAGCATTTATCATGACAACTGTCTAAGAGTTGATTTCCCCTAGCCTGTTCCAAGCTATTGTTACAATTAAACTTTTATATCACCCATTGATCCTACATTAAAGGCAAAGTATATTTACATACTTTTGTTTGTATTTACACTTGTCAAAGTTTCCTATTTATTTCTTTTGAACGGTCTGAATATCTGAATATTTCAATAGTTTTAAATCGGTCCATGTAAGTCCACGTGTATGGCATGTTAAATGTATTTAAAGTGTCCGAATATTTATGGTATACATATGCATGTATATCTCTATATGAGACAATATATTGAACACTAAGGTATTTACCTAGTATAACTCTTTGCATGCCAGTGGATAATTTTGTCGTCTGCCAATAGCCTTTTGCAAACAGTTTGAGCCCAGATGAAGACCAACAGAATGTTGGTCCTGATCTGGATCCAAACATTTTGACACTCTGAAGGTGGTCCTGGGTGGTTTATTTTTAGAAACTTAATTTTGAAGAAAGTCAGCAAACGAAAATAGAAACATGAACAATTCCCTAGCATGCAAATAGATAAGTACAGGACGTTTGCAAAATAATGTGACATTTAATAACAGTGAGTTTTTTCTTATGAAAACATGGATAAAACCTTGCTAATTCTACATTTAATCTTTAATTACTTTATATTAAACTAGCACAGAATACAAAGCAATTTAGGAGGTTGGTTCTAGATAACTCCATTACTGTAATTAATTTCTTATTTGGTAGAAAAGGCATTTTATGGGCTTAGGCCCAAGGTTTTTGGGCTGCTGAACATCTTTCCCCCCCTTGTGCCAGCAAGCCACTTCCATACAATGTGTAAAATATGGTAACACATATACATGCAGAAGCTTTTGCTGGCACACGGGGGGGGGGGGGGGGGGTGGGGAATGATATTTTAAAAAATGTTTTCTGATTTCTATATATCTTAATGTAAAACTGATTGTTCCACCCAAAATTTTATATCTTTGAAACATTTAATATCGAAAAAGGATTTCACCACCATAAAGTACGCAGGTCAGGGTAGCTTCAAGGTGAAGAAAGGGACGATTGACAAACTTTTATTTTTACCGAAAACCATAGGCATTTACCCATAGCAAGTGTCAATGATCCTTTAACATAAAGCTGTGAGTCTGTTGTTGGTCAGCTCTAAATGTAGCGAGTTTCTATTTTCTTCCAGTTTTTACATTTTTATATTTTGCGTTGTACGCAAAATGTAGAAAAGTCTGACGAGTATGAATAATGTAGACTCTAACTGTCTTGGATTGCTGGAAATTATGGGCAGATTGATATCCGATATCCAGCCAGAGGTTGTTATTTTTTGTTGTTGTTTTTCATGCTGAACTCAACTGAGCACGAAGTTCAACTGCTAATAAAAACTAAAAAAAAATTAGAATAATAGACTTTTCTTGCTTTCAAACTCTCAGATATTGTATTTATGCTCATTTGGGTCTCGAAGACAATATGTCTATTTTCTTTCGAGGTTGGGTTGAGCATGAAAAAGTTTTATAACCGCGGTACATGTTTTGTACTCACTTTCTCTGTCCCCATTCCACACTTTTTCGAAAGCATCGATCGGTTATCTATCGAACCTGATAAGAGACGACAGATGCACTGTATTAAAGGGAATAGGATATTGATCTGTATTAACATGAGTCATTAGATCTTCTTTGTGAATGTCTGTCACATTATTACCATTAACATAATGTTACATGAGCATATACAAGACATTGTAACTTTTTTGTTGACAAGAGCCACGCCACCGAAATCCTCTAAAGCGATGTACGCGAAGAGCGCATACTCAGATCGACCTGCACACTGCGCAGCCTGATCAGAGCATTCGTTGCTTATGTTAATACGAAGACTTTCAGTTAGAGGAATTTATAAAGACTGGAATACAACAGAAGACGGACCCGGGTCTTCGCTGTCCTTGTTATATCGCTTTAATGGGTTTTCTTCGGATTAATGGGTTTTCTTCTGGTCGGTTCTTGATGGGTTAAATTGATTGAAAATGATCTGGGATACTTATAAAAAGTAACAGTGCAAACATTGTCTAAAACAGTATGTTCGAACAAATCATCTATAAGTGTGTGTAGTTTATAGTCTTTGGAATTGATAGTGCATCAAACAATATGTAAGTATGTTTATTATATCATTTATTTGTATTTGTTTAGTGATTCTTTCGTTCGTTCGTCCTTTCTTTTTTGTCTTTCTTTCTTATGCTAACCATTGCTGCTGACCAGCTTTAAGCATATTTGAAAAGGACAATATATGGAAAAGCATAGGAGATTTAGGTGCAGGTCGCATATGAGCAAATGCCTCTAATGAACGGCCCAGCTGATCTATCCAGCAGGACCCGATGGGGGTATAATTCTTGGTCTGTGACTTCATCTACATCTATAATTTGTGTGCGAGCAGCGAAGGCCCAGGCGAGCCTGCGCATATGCGCAGACTCGAATAAGTCTTCGTAGCTCGCCTTACCGATAAGTTCCAACATATTTAAGGAAACATATACAGTAAAACCTGTCTTAAGCGACCACTGAAAAGAAGACCAAAAATTGTTTTTCAAGACCGATTATCGCTTAATACTTTCGACCTTCATTAAGCTACCTTTTGTCATAAAGGTCTTTGTTTTGTCTATCTTTGAGTTGCCGCTTAAGACAGGTTTACTGTATTGGCTACGACTCCGAAAACTTGTCGACCAAGTAAGACTCCCTCCCCTCCTCCCTCTCTCTCTCTCTCTCTCTCTCTCTCTCTCTCTTATACTGTAGGACGGTATCATAGTTTGGCGGGGGCATTCAAGGCAAGTTTATAATTTGCTCGATGGACAAAAACAAAATGGTCTGTATTATTGACATACAGCTAGAAGCAACTTAAACTTTTTACATTTTTAATTAATTTGTAGCCTCTGATTTTGATAGAATGCTATGCTCAGTGCATTAATCATAACCACTACCATAAACGTACTAATATAGGAACTTGTAATCATCGGCAAAATAATCAGCATACAAATGTTAATATTTTCTAACCATCAGTTTTATCTTGTTTTTTTTTTTTGGTGCTCAAAAGAACCGTCTCATCGAGACGGTTCTTTTGAGTACCCACAACATACGTTTTGCTTCAGAAATGAGAAGAATAATTTTCAAATACGCAGTCTTATCTGGAGGCTTGTTAAGTCTGGCTGCACCAAGATCAGCCTGCTCATAGTATGTTGAGCGAATCCGTGTTAGCTTGTATGTTTCTTAGAAGCGTTGTAATTCCATTCTGTCCTATATTACTACATGTTGCTGAATAATTAGGTCATCTCGCACGCCCGCACGCAGACACACACACACACACACACACACACACACACACACACACACACACACGTAAATAGGGCAAATAGTGGTGCCTGCTGTTACACACCTTCGAGTTAAGTTGCATAAATGTGGATACAGACCAGATATATCAATTTCCATACCATTCGTTTGTAACTTCACTGTAAAAAATAAGCGCAACTTGACACCAAATTCTGTGGAAGTGTGAACTACCAGTTGTTAATCTGCTTTAAAAACTACGTAATGATTGATCAGAAGAATAAATACAACACTGACAGGCAGAATCAACGTTTATCACCGTAGAACTGTTGGACATCAAGTTGTTTAACTCTTAATGCGCCAATCACAACAAAAGTCGTCTGCTTTTCTCGTCTGCTGAAATGTTTAAGAAGCCTCTGTGGCAAACAGTGTGGACCCAGATCAGAGTCTGTTCTGGGTCCACGCTGTTTGCTTCTATACTTAATTCGTCAGTAATGTGCTACAGACGACTTCAGCAGACGACATTTTCAGATGCATTTTTTTTCTTGGCGCTTTAAGGGTTAAGTAGGAAAGTCAGTGTACGTATACCCCCAAAAGGGTGGCAGCTCAGCAACCACCTATTTTGATCTAAATTTACACGATTTATTTGGGGGAGGGGGTGGGGGTGGGGTAAATGGGTTGAATCGCATCCAACAGAAAAAGACATACTGCTCCAAGAGAATATGTGTTATCAGTGACTACTTGTGAGATAATTTAGTCCAGAGCATCACCTTGAAGATTCCATTACAGAAATTAGCACTTAAGGCAACATACCCCAAAATATACACGTGTATGGCATGTCAAGCGTTGCAATATTGTATGTGGAAATATATGTGTTGTATATCGAAATATTTATGGGCTAAACATATATTTGTGGACTAAAAAATATGTATGTGCTAAAAAGAATATTTGTGGACATAAAAATATATTTGTGGACATAAAAATATATTTGTGTACTAAAAATATATTTGTGGACATAAAAATATATTTGTGGATATAAAAATATATTTGTTGGCATAAAAATATATTTATGGACTGAAATATACATATATTGTGTATGATAAATATTTGTTGTCTATAAAAAATATGTGTTGTGTAAAAAAAATATTTATGTTCTAAAATATATATTTGTTGTCTATAAAAAATATATGTTGGGTAAAATTAGCATTGTGGGATATTAGCTATTTCCTCAACGGTCGTGTATGAATGTGTTGTGTGTGCAGCGGTGCCCTATGGATACTTCAATTCATTGCAATTCTTTACGAACCAGAACATGAGATTACGTACTGTCGGGTTGTCGTGCAATGAAGGCTCAGATAAGCCTGGGAAAATGCGCATGCTCGTCAGAGTCCCACCAAAAGACCAGGATGAAGTAAGATTAACGCTTGAGAAAAAGTACCGAATCACTACTGAAACTCACATTTTACATGCGACAGATACATTAAACTCAAATACCTGCTGGTGTAGTTCTAGGCGTGGTTGTCGAGGTCGTGGTTTGAATCTCGCTAGAGGCGAAATATTTACAGCATCTATCGGCTCTGTTGATTTACGTTTTAATTTGCAATCCCAACCAAACCAACCCCATCCACCCCTACCCTTCTGTAATATACTTGCCACATCCTAGTCTACACTACCTCAAGTCCGCATATACATATTGAAACTACCCACACTCCGTACATTGCCCCGCCCTACCGTACATTTTTGATCTGATATAGTAGTGACGTAGCCTTTTTGTTGTATAACGCAAATGTGCTTAATGGATATACCCTGTCTTGCACTCCACGCCATACAGCCATTTTTATAGGCCAGCACTCTCACCTCAAGTAATTGTTTTGTTTTTGCATAACTCTAATCTCTGACACCTGCTTCTGAAAATCAACATTTTGGCTAGTTGGTAAGAGCATTGTAGTCAAGATTCAGTTCCCGATCATGGCACAGGATTTTTTTAGCTGTGGTTTACATTTGTTGCGGCTGTTATATCTCTTATCCTAGATAATTTGCATATTTTATTACACCTAATGGCTGTTGTGGGTTAGTAAGGAGCACGTCACGTCGCATTGTAACTGCTTTATCCCCAATATTTTCTACACCTTACCCATTCTTTTATATTATAAGAATCCATTTTGAGTGTGAGGGTAGGGTAGAAAATACTTGCACATCTTACCCAGGCTGTCACCTAAGGGTTCTCTACATAGGTTGTGTTGGGTATGTGGTGGAACTCACGCACATGACAGTCAAGTCACGTCATTGTTATGTTAAAGTGACGTCATCATCTTATGTCCCATCTCAGCTTATTCATGAACTTCTTGGATCCCCTTTTGTTTTTCCGTCTAACTGTGAGTCATTCGCTTTCCCATTGGTATTCTGGGTCAGGTGTGGTACTTGATTGTATCGATTCCTGATCTTTGCACCCTTATTTACTTTGATGGTGAGCAAAAAAAAGAATCCATTAATTGTGTGAGAATGGGATAGAAAACTGCTGTACCTCGGCATCACCATTTGCCAATACTTGGCAATCCTCGTGATTCCAATTGGTGATCCTCGGAACAGATTTGTCTATCCCAACCTCACACTCATGATGGATTCTTATAATCCATCCTGAAGATCACCGTGTTGCATCACGAAGCTTGCCGAGTAATGACAAACAGTGATCCCACGCTAGGGTTTTTCTCACCTATCCTCACCACTGTTAATATTGTTATTATTATTTGATTTTAAAATATGCTTCCAGAAGTCCCTGACTACGCTAGAGATGCAATTTTACATAATGACGTGACGCTAACAAAATAACAATGACGTTACTTGACGACCATGTGCAAAAGATCCAATACAATCAATGTACATGTATGTAGCCCTCACGTGGGTAAGATAGCATGGGCCGCGGGGGAGGGGGGGGGGGGTGAACTCTCATTTTTTCTACATAAGTAGGCCCGTGCCCAGCATCTACCGTTCACCCTAAAAAAAGCATCCAAAAAATATTTGAAATTTTAGCAAACACAAAAATATCCCCCATTCTGTATCTTAGCCTTAGGAAAAGATCCTTAAATGCATAGAAATGACCCCTAAATATAGTACAATTTGTGATGACCCAAAAAATATCCACAAAATCGTCAGACCCCAATTTTTTTTTTCATTTTTCTGACCCCCCCCCCCCCCCCCCCAAAAAAAAAAAAAAAAAAAAAACGAAAAAAAACCCGAGCCTATGTATGAATGAAAATATCAGAGTACCCCCCCCCCCCCCCCTGACGCATGGGTAAGATAAGATTTTCTATCCCTGGGTAAAATCTTTGATATCGTTACCCGATGTGCAAGAAAGCACCAAAAAGTGAGTATGACTAGGAAATGACTCAACCACAGGGTCAGTCTGATTATGTACCACATAGAACAGGATACCACATTATACCGCAGGATCTCCTCCTATGGACGGGATTAACGAACTTTAGCATATTTTACATAGTATAGTCATTTACATGCCCTTCTTTCTTGATGAAGGACACTTGACATCCTAATTACTGACTCTTTTTTATGACTTATGTGTTTGAAAAAGCCCTTCTATCCCTACTGTTTTACATCCAAAATCATTACTTTTTCGCTCATGAAGTTTCAAAACTTTTATCCCTTCTCTTTCTCTACTTTTTTGTGAAAGGGCATTTGAAAGCCTTTTAACTGCAGCTTAGTACTGGCTCAACCCAGGAAGACACATCGCGACATGACTGAAAGTTGTTAACAGAGTCGTAAAGAATCAAAACAAACAAAATATCATAATCTCATTTTTAAAAGATTCCGAATGTTTGGTTTAAACATATTTTATTCAAATTAATTTGTACATGGTAAATACAAATTGAAACAATAAGATGAGGATAAGAATGGAAGCATGTAGCTTATATAGTTCTTCTCCAATGCGAAGTAAGATGTAAGTGGAAGGCAGATCATATCGAATACTGTACATTATAACATAGAAGTCAATCAATGCTAGCAAGTATAGGTGCTTATTGAGTATGTCCCTTTCAGCATGCAGTGGTGCAAGTCAACGGGTGGAATTTATGATTAAATGATTCAATTCTTAAACAAGACACTTGAACTATCCAATGTATTTAGCAGGACTCAGATTTAAGCATATTTGTTAGCATTGACAATACATAAGCTTTGATAATAAATGAAAAATAGGATGTGCAAGTGTTGGTTGGAGAGGAAGGAGGGGAACACCGATACCAGGCCAGGCCTATATGCGATAGACAAATTGCAATAGTGGATACCGTCACATACTACATCTTCACTCTTATTGTGTCCTGAGGCTAAGAGCAATTGAGATGGATATTAAGTAAACCGCTTAGTGTCTGATATGTACTTATGTACCATTTGAAAGATGACAACATTGGTTTCATATGGTAGTGAACTCTTTCCATATAGTAGCAAATTGAGAGAAACTGGCTGGTGCTTGGAGACCTCGTTAAGGAGCAATGTTCTGTGTTCAATGTATCGAGGGCATCTTAAGAAGAAATGTTGAGTGTTTTTATGGAACAGATCATTAAATAATGAGCCACAGTTTTTTCGTAAACGTGTGTGTAAGATTTGTGATTTCCGATTGCCTGTAAATTAGTATTTATGAACTGGAGTAAAATCTCTGTTGAGGTAGTTTTTTAAAGGAGCAAACACTATCAAGTTGTCTGACGACGACATGTAGTTCATTCCAGTCCCTAATTACATATGGCAGAAAGGAGTTATAGTAAAGATTTTTTCTTGTAGCAATAGGCCGGAGATTGTGAGAATTACGTAAGTTGTAGCTGGATGCATGATCAACAGATTGAGGCACTAAGGAGGAAAGGTATGATGGAGAAACATTCCGAATGTTTTATAAAATGTATGCTTCAATTCTAAATCATGACAAGTTTTGACCACCATTTAAAATGGTGGTCAAAACTTGTCAAAATTTAGAATTGAAGTTCAGAGTACCATAGTTCTATATTAATCATAGCAAAAGTGCTTCTTGAGTCATTGACAGCGTAACTTTGAGATATGGTTTCAGATAAAGTTGAGTTCCGGAATTACAATGCCTCCTTAAAGTTAAGGAAGACTTAAGTTAAGTATTGATATTTCAACTTCCTATATTAAATGCTAAATAAATTGCCTGGATCAATGTGGTACTTGTGGTCAAAGATATCAGTGTGATCTTCAGAAAAATGAAACTATCTTGATTTTAATCAGTTTGAAACTTTATTTTTCGCATCCTGATAAAACAATATTTAACTTAAGCCTTTCTTAACTTAAAGGAGGCATTGTAATTCCGGACCCTGGGCCCAGAATTACAATGCCTCCTTAAAGTTAAGCAAGACTTAAGTTAAGTATTGATATTCCGGCAGGACAATGTCTATTTGGCTGCCTGCTAAAGAATTCCTCATGAGGTCTTCTGTGAGAGTCACAAGCTGGGTCTCACATGAGCGGTTGGATCAAAATAGTGAGTATGATCAGGAAATACCACAATCACAAACTGCAGACAAACCCATGCTGTAGATCGTACGATAGGTTGTGTTGGTCCATGTGAGAAATCACATTAGTTATGACAATGTACTTTAGCACTTTACAGACACACGCTCCACGTTTCAATGAGCGTCGTGGCCTAACATGCCGAAACTGATGGCTCAGTCTGCATTTATATGATCATGTACATACTACAAACATTAAATACACAAAAATAAGCTATACCATTTTTTGAGCCTGATTTGGTCAGGTTCAGTTACAAAAGACGCAAAGCTAGACGAGCGCTTCATGTTTCAATGAGTGCCGCGACCTAACCTAGCTCACTTTGTACATAGAATCTTGTGCGGATCCAGAGGGGGATAGGGGGTCCGGACACCCCTGAAAAACACAAAAATATAGGGTTTCCTATCAATACTGGTCCAGATCCCATAAATTTAACACAGCTACCAAGCCAGCATTCACTGTTGGGTCATCATCGACACGTCAGCGAAACGCTGGCGGGTCGATGATGGTCCGTTTTAGTGGTATTCTGGTCATCTCCCCATCATCAACTAGAGAAGGCGATGGTCCCACATAAGAAGGGTATGCCGTGTAAAGAGAGATCGATGAGTAGGGCGAACCAAGATTTATTTAATTGTTTTGAGCACTTCGGATCGGTTCAAATTTAGATAGATGGGCAAAAGTTGGGTTTTCTTTTGTTCATGCTCATTGATTCTCTTTTTACAGGCATGTAGATGAGTGCGTTATCAAATATTTTCTTATTTTCCTACCAAACATGTTATTGCTACTCAAATAAACCGTTATAAATTCTAGGCAACAAAAACAACATATGTTGTGAATACTCAAAGCATTCTTCAGAAGACGCTTCTTTTGAGTGCCCAAAACTCATGTGAAAGAAAGTACTTGAAAATTTATGACGAAACGCACGATGAACTCACAAACCTCATAAGACATCGTAACGTAGCCCTATGTTTCACAATTTCTGTGAAACTGCCTTGTGACAGTCTTGCAAGTTTGCGGGGCTGCCTCACGCCTGTCATGCGGCTGCCGTGCAAAGACTGCGGCTTTCATTTGCGAACATCGAGGAGCTCGTGAGATAGCCATATTAGCATCGTCAGTGAAACAGTCACACGACCGCTAAGGAAATAGCTAGTATCCCACAATGCTAATTTTACCCAACATATATTTTTTATAGACAACAAATATATATTTTAGAGCATAAATAAAAAATTTTACACAACACATATTTTTTTTTTACACAACACATATTTTTTACACAACACATATTTTTTTACACAACACATATTTTTTTGACACAACAAATATTTCTTACACACAATATATATATATATTTTAGTCCATAAAAATATTTTTTAGTTCACAAATATATTTTTATGTCCACAAATATATTTTTATGTCCACAAATATATTTTTATGTCCATAAATATATTTTTATGTCCACAAATATATTTTTATGTCTACAAAAATATTTTCAGTCCACAAATACATTTTTATGTCCACAAATATATTTTTATGTCCACAAATATTCTTTTTAGCACATAAATATTTTTTTTAGTCCACAAATATATGTTTTAGCCCATAAATATTTCGATATACAACACATATATTTCCACATACAATATTGCAACGCCTGACATGCCATAGCTATGCCCTTTAAACAAAGTTAAAGTAATATTCAAGGATCTAGTTAGAATCAGTTTTACTTTCCAATGCTAAATGGGACACTTTCATTCCTTCTAAAAATATTTATTTCTTGTGCTGAGCTTTCAGTTTTGTATTATTTACGGTACATGTAGTCAAAATGTACAGGTAACTTCTAAATTATTATCCCAAAATCATTTTATTACAAAACATATTTTGTTTTTTAAACAATTTCATCAATTATCGTGATTTGTCAATACTCTACATATGGTATGTTCAATGGATATCACCATGCCTACCAAATAAATCAAGAAAACGTGCAGAAATCACTTTTTAAAGCACTTTTTATTTTCATGAAATCTCAGACCCCCTCCCCTTTCTACCCGCCATAACTCTCGAGTGCGTAGGAATTTTGAAAATATTTTGCTAGCTGGCTCTTTCCATTAGATTCACCTATTGCACTGATACTACATGCACCACACTAAAAGCTCAAAAGCAGCGTTCTGGGAATCAGAAAAATAGGCGTACAAGGCCCAAACCGTCAATGATCCTTTACATAAACCAGATTTCTTGAACTCTTCATATTCCAGATTTCTTGAACTCTTTATATTCCAGATTTCTTGAACTCTTTATATTCCAGATTTCTTGAACTCTTTATATTCCAGATTTCTTGAACTCTTTATTTTCCAGTTGAAATTCTGACCAAAATATTGTATATGCTTTTACTGCGATCTGATCCTTAGTGAACAAAATTTTGGAGAAGAATGAATTTTCAAATCATTTTCTATGTAAATATTAACATTAAGGGGCAATTACTCATGTTTGAAAAAATAAAAATGTGACAGAAACAACTTTGAATCTACAGTTAATTATGTTTGACATAGTAATTAATGGTTCAGAACAGCTTTCATCCAATTTAGCAGATTTTCAAGCTATTGTGTCTTTACTCACTTTAATGCAATTTCCCATACAAAATAATGGTACAATAATGAACAGAGGCAATAACTCTTGCCGAAATATGTCGATAGTTTAATGTATTATATTTGCGCCCATTCATCTCAGTAAATTTCAGGTATATACGGTAACAAATATTGAAGTCATTTTTATAATATACAGAAATATACAAATGGCGATGATGCGACGACTGTGGTGGTATTGTTTTGTAGACAGTTTCATCTAGGATGTACTGACATGAGTTTGCAGCAAAATAGGGACACAAAAGCCTAAATTTGCTTCACCCTCGAACTACACTTATCAAATTAATAACACTTTAAATGCATGCGTAAAATATATGTTTGTATATTATGTATTGTTGTGACGATGAGCTTGTAAGGATTTAATGAAATATATGTGTGGTTCCTGTTGCCTACCTACCCTAATTTTAACCCTACCCTAAACAATAAAATGGTCTTGGAGAAAAAGTACCTAAAATGGGCACGGTTTCAGAATTTGTCACTATTTTCTTTGTTAAATGTTATAACAAAATTTAATAATTTCCCTACCTACCTACCCTAAATTTTGTTGGTATGCAACAGGAACCACACATATATTTCATTTAGGCCTAATGCTTAAGTCCAAATAATTTCTGTTCTGTTCTCTATAACGCAAAATGTGTGTAGTCATATATGTTCTTTATTTCCTCCAAGATAAGGAGAGTATACATAACACATACATTTACAAGGTACAAAAAAGCAACAGAAAAATATTATAGAAAAGATGTGCAAAATAATGTAAACTTATGAAACGAATTTACAGTAATTATTAGAAAAACACAAAGTAAGTGACTCTTAACCCGACCAAAACACAACGCTGAAACAACGTCGCATCAACGTCGATGTATCACCACAACACATCGACGTCCACACGGCGTGGCTCCAGTACTGTGCATCTGCTGGACTACATCAGAAACCAATGAGTTGTACGCCGTTATGACCACCACGGTGACCACGGTGACGCTTTTACCCGGTGAGACAACCCAAAACGTCGGCAGTACGAATGAGCACCATTTCGACACCTACATATTAAGTCCATGTTTGCATTCTTTAAACAAAACAGCCTACATGTATATACAGCTTCATGCAACCCCTTCACCTCCTTAAAGTCTACTCTTAGCGAAACGAAATGCAAGCGTAGACTGAAGGTCTAGGGAAAACCAAGCGTGTACAAGTGGCCAACATAGTGGTTACCACTTATCACAAAAGCGACCAACTTAGGTTCAGACGAGGCTTCTAATCTATGCAGTCTCACCAGATCCTTTATTGTTCGCATATTTGATCACTAAGCATTATAACACAAGACCCATGCAAATTACAGACTAAGAAAACAGTATTGTTGGGTATCTGCATCAGAACGATTGGAGTTAAACGTTTGTCATGTGCCATACCTGTAAGTACATGGACAGTTCTCTAATAATACACAATTCTCTAATAATACACAAATATATGCATATACATCCCCGCATACATGCATGTTCATGCATACGTAAATGCACATGCATAGATGTTGTGTGTTATAAATCCTCATTTTCTTTTAAATGAGGCCTGTGAAAAACCATGATTTTTTTTATTACATGGCAAGAGCAATGTTTTGATTTACTTCACGCAGTGATATAGCAAACAATCTCTACTCTCATCTGCATTTGACAACAGAGCATGGCAACCTGAAAAAGCATCATTAACTGCTCATCTGTAGGTAAAGCTATATACAAATTAAAAAAAAGCCTAGGCCAAACCGATTAATTAATTTTCTATATAGTTTTCCCCGAAAATCTTCTGTGCATCTACAGAACATCAACAAGTGCTTTGTTTGATCAGGATTTTCTTGACCACACTTATAGCATGCATAATATTTCGCACCAGTAATTATGTTAGCAAGTAGATGAGCAGCCAATCGAGCATATCTAGAGTAGTGTGGTGATTCTCTACAAATATCCCATAACATATACGTTTCCGATGGATAATGTATTGTTAGAAACTTGGTAAATGACGCCGAAATGTAGTAGCTTTCAATTGGTATTGCCGCCTAATAAAGATGGATAATTGCTCCCTTGTAATATTCTTCTACCTGTATTTATTTAAAAAGTCACCAGTTGCAACAAACACCTCATTTTTTTCTTCATACGTAGGCTCGGGCCCAGCATCTACCGATCACCCCCAACTCGAACGAAAATACACAAATCTGTATTTAGTATATATTGCTCCGAGCCCGCACAAAAAAAAAATATTTGAGCTTTTGGCAACCCCAAAAATATCCCCGATTCTGAACCTTGGCCTTAAGAAAAGAACCTAAAATGCGAAAGAAATGACCACTAAATATAGTCCAATTTTGTGATGACCCCCCAAAAAAATCAACATCTTCATACCCCAAAAAATATTTTTTTTTTGGAAACTCCCAAAAATATTGAAATTCAAAATTTTGTACCCCCAAAAATGACCCGAGCCTACGTATGTACGAAAATATCAGAGTATCCCCCCCCCCTGGGCCCACCCTCCCCAATATCTAGCTAGAAATGGGGGTTATGGTTACCTGTAAATACATTTACCAGTAACCTTTATCCAATATTCGTCACTGACATTAATGACCACCTGTAGATATGGTGAAAATACAGGGTCGAAGGCTTGGTCCATTTATTTTTTTTTTTGGAGGGGGGGGGTCAAAATTTTGAATTTTAATACTTATTTATTTTTCTCTGAAAAATGAATATTTTTATGTGTGGATATGTTTTTTTTTGGGGGGGGGGGGGTTGGGGTAAGGGAAATTGAGAGTACCCCCCCCCCCCCCCCCCCCCCCCCCCCCCCCCCCCCCGAGATTTAAAATGAATATTAATAAAGCTTATACTTGTTTAAATTTCATTGTCATGTGGTTGTCTAAAAATAAACTATGAGGGGTTTCCTGCTTATGACTGGTTACCGGTCATTTATTTTATTAATGGCTACTTAATACAGAAGGGAGAACCAGTATACCATGACGTCATTACAAGGCTCACTTCAATCATCAAATTCTTGACAGTTTACTTTAGGTGGATCAACCCATTTTACCCAGTATTACCAGCAGCTTTTCATTACAGAATGGACGGTATGTGTTGAGTATATGTTGATGTTTGTTTTAAAACCATTTGCCAATCTATTTTGTGCGTTTTGGTGCTTTATTTCAAGTTCAGACTATGTTTGTTTACTTCTTTAGTGAAGTGTGGTGGGGTAACCAAATTTAGCATTTTCTAGCTGACCTGTTGTGCCATTTCCCTTATTTTGGATCATATTATTCCGTTGATAATGTCTTGATTGGTTTGGCAGTACTTGCCAAGTCAACATGAAGTTCTATGTTGCCAGTATAGATAGATTTGTTTGAGTTGATGAGGATTCAAGTTGATGAGGAAGCATGGTACATGGTTATCAAATCTTTGTTATGATTATGAAGAACGACTAAAAAAGCTATCTCTATCACATTTGATGTATAGAAGAAATCGTATGGATATGATACAAGTCTTTAAAATTGTGCAAAATATAGATGACATTTCCATGAACGGACTATTCGAGTTCTCAGACACCCAAACACGTGGTAATTCAAAAAAACTGAAAAAGCCTAGAGCCCTGAAAACATTTAGAATGAACTCTTTTTGTGTTAGAACAATCAATAAATGGAACAGTTTACCTGATGATATAGTGAATTCTAAAACAGTCTTGTGTTTTAAAACCAAATATGACAGATTTATGGGATTCAACAAATACATCACTCATGAAATCTACTAATAATCTATATTCTAACACACCTAGCCTATAGAGCCAATGCTAAAAGAGTGTGATATATCAAACAATAATTCACAGTTTTGAAATCGCGAGGAAAGAACGTGCTAGCTGACGTCATTTGTTACTGGAAAATGACGTCATTCATGACGTTAGACGGTGTAACGTCGTTTTAACGCTTGAAAAGGGTTACAAATACATGTAAACGTATGCAACGTAGTCTAAGTATTGGCGGGAGTTCTCAAGTGCAATGGCGGAAAGTTGGAAAAAGCTGAAGATTTCAAATGTGTTTTCGTCGTTTATTTTGTGTTAGAATCGAAATAGATCAGCCCCAGTGCGTGAATTGTTGAGTAATAATTCACTGTTTGTCGGTAAGTTGTACGAAGATAAATCACTCGCGCTGCGCGCTCGTGATTTGATCTTCTTAACAACTGACCTCCAAACAGTGAATTATTACTCAACAATTCACTGCTAAAGCTGATCTATTTCTTAAATGAACTTTACTTACTGATTAACGACTGTCAGATCATATACATAAATTGACATTTTAAACCCGGAAGTCGGAATATTTACTATAAGTTACGAAAAGAAGAGATGTAGAAGACGAGTTACGGAACTCATCCTATTCTACTAGAACCAGTACCAGTTAGCACACTTGCCTCTGGTGCTAGAGCTCCAGGGTTCCATGGACCATCCCCACTCATGGCGAGGAAAAGTTCTACGTCCAAACATTCATTCCTTTGTGTCATTTGCAGCACAGGTCTGTGTAGAAAGACTGTAGGGATGACACTATGTAAGTGTGCCATCCTTTGGATCTGGACGTTATCTGGAGGGCCCCTGTGCAGGCCCCGGAAAGTCTGGTTACTATTTAGAACCCTACGTTAATTTGGATATTGTTACTTATAAGCTTTCATCCGGAAACCCGGAGTGTACAAAGCCCGGTACAAAGTACACCTGCCGATAATGCTCGTGAGGGCTTCGTGCAGTATATATATAGAAAGAAAGAAAGACTGTGTGCAGTAAGTACACATGTATACAAAATAGTAACATCTCAGTCATTTTCAGGGGCTGAGAGATTCTAGAGGTGCTCCCAATTTTCAGTCATGTTGGGACGGTCACTGGACATTTCGGCCCATAGCAATTTCGGCCCATGTCAATTTCGGCCCATAACCAAATCGGCCTATACAATTTCGGCCCACAGGTATAATAAGGTATAATTAGTATGTTTGTCTATAATTGGCATAATTATGTTGGCTTACCTTTAATTATCCACACAAGCAGAATAATTAATAAGAGAATGGTCCGTTTTAATAAATTAGGAATTCGAAGGTAAGAGAAGAGTTAATCACATAGGCAACAGGCAGCCAAGGCTCAGACGAGCTTGCGCATTTGCGCTTAGTCTCTCCAGAGCCTTTGCTGCTCACATACGAAACGCAAGCGTTTATTTCTAATTGAAATTATTCAGTTTAACTCACCCCTCTAGTTTTATTTGCAAATGGAAAATATATGCAACCAATGAATATTTCTTCTAATAAGACATCTAACTGAAAGTTCTATACGTGTAACTACTAATTAGATAAATAAATGATATTTTATTAAGTCGCCGTTGCTCAGGATACAGCAAATAAGACAGTCATTGAAACTTTTTACAGATGTGTATATGCTTGTATATGTATGCGCAAATATTTTACTATTTTTTTATTTACTGAACTGATACCAGTCTATGTCTGTTCTAGTCTTTAATAGTTTGTAAAGTCAATCTATTTCCAGATTTCTTTCTCAATATAACTCTATCAATTTTTATATATACATGTTCTCAATAGTATACATGTATAATCTTTTTTGCGGAGTTGATATCTGGGTTGACAAAATGTATGGGCCGAAATTGCTATGGGCCGAAATTGTCATGGGCCGAAATTGACATGGGCCGATTTTGTTATGGGCCGAAATGACCCGGAACCGTTGGGACGTTTCCTGGTATCGAGCCATCATTGTTCGGCCCTGGGGTGTATTTTTACATTAAAAATATAGGGAATTTGCCGGGACTGAAGAATGAGTTCTAGCGATCCATGGTGTTCGAGACAGGCGAGTTTGAGTAACCAAAGTTTGACTTACCAGGTCCTGTAGTTGGGAAAAATAGTCCCTACATGCAGCTCTTACCATCTGGAGAAGTAAACTAGCAACACAATCATCCATGATTTCATTAGAGGAAATTCAAATTACAGACTCTGAGAGCGCACTTCAATCCCTAATGGGCTGTGGAAAGAAGCTACCGTTAGAAATATCTGTACCAGCTGTATAGGAGTCTGAAATGCCATTGAGCAGTGATTTTTTCCAATCCGGGTTAAGGGGATTAGGTCATCTGTTTGTAAACTGGCTTTACTATATTTGGATGAATCTGTTTTCTTTCCTCCTTTGCATTTTAATTGTCCAAGAATGCCAGTCATACTCCCAGTTTCATAGTTGTGGTTCCTTATTGTGGTACCCTATCTGGCAGCACGCTTTTGCATGCATCTTATTCCTGAAGAATAACACCTTGTGAATATCATATTCTAGGACTGGACACACAAGTCTTTGTACGCTGCTTTCTATACGTCTTGGGGACAGAAATAACCAAGCATATACAGGGTTGGCATAAAACCCGGGTTTTATCATAAAGCCCAACCCGGCGGGTTTAATGGGTTTTATGAGGGCGGGTTTTATGGGTTTATGTGGGTTTTATAAATCTGAAAGTTTATCATTAAAATATTTAATCATATTCTCCCACAACCAGCTGCTACCTTACAGTTTTTCTGTGCAAACAGTACTGGTCTAAAGAGAAACAGCCTGATCAGGATTAAAGCTGTTTGCAATTCTGTCTGCATCTTTTGATGGTATTACTTTGTGGTAAAATTTTAGGCTGATTACAAATGATTGTGGGGATATCCCAAAAGTTAGAAAAATAACAGTCGTATTGTTTTGACTGTGATTGTACACCTTTGGGCAGTAATTGAGCAATTATCCTTGACTATTGAAATAATGGTCAAATGCAGTCATACTGGTTCTAGTAACAAAAGTGTGGATATATTTTAATGCAGTATTTATATTGGGAAATGGGAACTTATTCTCACTCTGGAATAGAATTACATAAAGTTTACTCAGGCTTCAGCATAAAACAGCTCATCACCAATCAAAGTTATCTTTAAAATTTTCATTTACTGCCAATATTATCAAGCATTCTAACACACCTCGCCTATAGAGCCAACGGTAACAAACTGTGATATATCGGACAATAATTCACTGCAAAAGTGTGTGATAGCTGACGTCACTGGAAATTGACGTCATTCATGGCATTAGACGGTGTAATGTCGTTTTTACGCTTGAAAGACGTTACAATTACATGTAAACGTATGCGACGTAGTCTAAATATTGGCGGGAGTTCTTCAGTGCAATGGCGGAAAATTGGAAGAAGCTGAAGACTTCGAATGTGTTTTCGTCGTTTATTGTGTGTTAGAATCGAAATAGATCAGCTCCATTGCGTGAATTGTTGAGTAATAATTCACTGTTTGTCAGTAAGTTGTGCGAAGATAAATCACTCGCGCTGCGCGCTCGTGATTTGATCTTCTTTACAACTGACCTCCAAACAGTGAATTATTACTCAACAATTCACTGCTGGAGCTGATCTATTTCTTAAATAAGACCCAGAGTGGATTTGTTTATAAGATTGAAGCCCAGGATATTTTTTTCATGGGAAAGGTGACATTAGAAAACTAGCATAATCATGATAATAGACAAGATAATAATCAAATAAGTTGAAATATCTGGTAAATATATGTAATATATTTTGAAATGTCAATGTTGATATTCATTTTTTAATGACAATTTCACTATTACCATTTAAAATGATCAAAATATGGCTATATAGAATCATTTCTACACTTTTATATCTATTATCAGGCTCAAAAACGGGAATTTATAAGACCAAAAATTCATAAAACCCGCATATAGCCCAAAGTGGGTAATATGACCTTATTGCCCAACCCGGGTAAACCCGGGCTTTATGGGTGGGTTTACCTGGGCGGGTAATATCGTGCCAACCCTGAGCATATATTGTTACTAAGAAAACCAAAGGTTCTGTTTGCCTTTGTGCAAATATTGCTAACATGTATTCCATCTCGAATCCTCTAGAATTGAATATTGTTACTCCAAGGAGTTTAATTTTGTCAATATTTTTAATTTTTCATGCTTTTTTGTTGTCTGCTGATTTGTTTTAAAAATCATCTTTTTCAAAAATGATCTTTCAGGAATATCATCAGAGTGTCAAATAAGTTGGATCCAGCTCAGGTCCGACAATTTGTTGGGCCTGATCTGAGTCCAAACTGTTTGCAAAAGTTATCAGCAGACACCACTAGGAGGCAAAGAGTTAACCAGAGGTCTGTATGTACATGTACCCGTTTGAATATTTTATTGAAAGGCAGCTTTTGCACCAGATGTCATGATAGCATTTATTTTTTAGTAGAGCCCATATGTACAGTTTTATATTTTATTTTTATATTTTTCTTTTTCAGACACATTGTTCCAACTTAGAGTAAGTAACAGCTCCGAAGTCAGCCCTATAGATTGTAAGGGCTGTGACTCGAGAAAACCTGTCCTCAGGAGGGGGGTTGCAAACAATGAAGGCGCAGACCGGCCTGTGCATCCACACAGTCTGATCAGCCCCTTTTTCTATTAGCTTATTGGAAAGTATCATATCAAAACTTATAAATAGCGAAATTTTACTATTCTAGATAGTCTCTGTAGCTGAGCAGGCTTGATTGGGTATGACCTGTTCCGAAACCCAGAAGACAGGTTTTATCGAGCCACGGCCCATATGGTGTACAACATTATGGGACACAACGTGAGAAAACCTGCCTTCAGGGCTTCTGACAAAGTGAGATTCAAACCAACCTTCTCAACTACAGAGACCAGCCACAAAATTGAAATTTTGTTTGAAGCATGTCTAGATAATATGATACTTTCCAATACACAAATAATAAAGACACTGATCAGACTGTGCAGATGCACAGGCTGGTCCACACCTTTGTTGTTCGCAAACCTCAGGTTTTCTTGTGTTGAGGCACATATAATCTACACACAGCTTTATCTACCTTTTTATGCTTTTCATGCCTGCTACACATATTCAAATGCACTCCCAATTACTTTTAACAAAAATGCCACCAAAATATATCCTGAGATGATAAAGCAGATGACAATTGCTGTGAAAGGCTGGAAAAGGGTTCTGGGTTAACCCCTTATATACTGGTGACTCCTAAATTCATACTTTGGCAAACAGTGAAGACCCAGATGAAATGCAGCATAATGCAGCATTTCAGCAGTGTCTACACTGTTTGCTGAGACAAAAATGATCCTCAGAGAAAGAATGGAAACGATAACCTGTGCCCCCTCAATATATGCAATGGACCATCCCAAGTTTATTATATCAAGCCAGAAGGAAGAATCTAATAGTGTATATTGGGTTGAGATTCTATGAAAATGGCTGTTCCATCTGTCATACTTGCTTTACAATGGGCGATACAGGTAAGCAGGCATACAAGACATCCAGCCTTCCATACATAGTTGCCAATGAGCACCTAACCCTCTCACGTAATTCAGGGTTAAGGCTGGGCCCTGACAGTAGCTAGGAGAAGTCACTTTTCTCCCACCTTTGCCCATGTAAGATAGGCTGTCAGGTCATGTAAGAAATTTCTATCTTACATGACCACGTGACAGCTTTCTTACATGGGCCGAGTAAAATATTCTTTTTTCCCCAAAAATGATATTCAAAGGACCAATATATTGCGCCTAAGTAACTCAAAGACACCAAGTAAGGGTAAACGTTACTTATTGACGTCATATAACGTTAATTATGTCACCGAACGTGCAGCACGTGACGATAACGGCAATGTGACGCTAATGGCACAGGTGGCGTAGAAGGATTTTATTTTGCATTTTGCAACTAAACTAATGCTCCAATCGTGGTTTCTAGTCAATAACAAGGTGCAAACTGCGTTTACACCCATTTGAATACCCGATAAAAACAGTCAAGAACTCAAAAATAATGTAAATCCAACGAGTAAAAAGTTAAAATTTTCGGGATTTTTGACTTTTTTTATGTTCCGACAAAAAACCTCGGAAAAGTGGGAGAAAAACGATCCATCATGAGCCTGTCCATGTAGGATAGAGAAATCTCACCCTCGGGGTCGGAATTTAACCAGGGACTCGGCAAGCCTCGTCCCTGGTTAAAATTCTGACCCCTCGGGTGAGATATCTCTATCCTACATGGACACTCATGGTGGATTGTTATATTCCCTCCAGGAAAATGATGGAGAAATGACAGTCAGATAAGGAGAAGTTTCTATCAATCTAAAAGCAAATTAGCCATTAAACATACTAAATGGAAGGAGATATTAGATGCAGTGGTAGTAGATTGTCACCGCAGCTTGCGTTTGTGTGGTGACTCCCACTTCTCCCGGGTCCCATTTATGGCGAAATTTTGACCCCTTGTAACTTGTGGGACTATTTTGCCCTAGTCACCCCTAGCTTGTAGAACTTGCAAACCTAATCATAAATCACAATTTGAATTTACTCGCATACATGTAACATTTGCTAATCTAGCACTTTTCTAATTTTTGCCCATTTCTTTGCAGTTTACTACAAAACAGCTTGAACGTCTCGCTAGCAAGGCAGAGAAAGATCAGAAGAAAGAACAGAGCAAAGTGAAGAAGGTAAATCAGATTGACAACGGCGTAGCCGGAACGCTGAAAAAGTTACCCACATCAAAGGGAGACTACTGATTCAAGCAATGGTTCTCTTCATTTGCGTCCGTTTTCAAATGTGAACTCTTAAAGGAAAGAATTTGCTCCCAGAAGGATTGAATTATTTCCTTTATGAGCAGTTCCTTATACTATCGAAAATCACTTTTATCACATTAAGTGACCTCCCTTTAATGTTGCTACTTTTAATATGCATGTGCGTAACCTGCCTAATGGGTGCTAGGCCAATGATTGATACATGTACAGTAAAGTAAAGAGGATATTGTTTTGGCATTGTCTGTCTTTCCTTCCATTGTTTCATCTATCCATCCTGCCATATTTAAAAAAAACAATGGATTGAATTTTATGAAACTTATACAGTATCATGCGGGGATCCAGAAAGTTTTGTCAGGGGGCACAGCTCAACTCTGACAACATTTTAGTTGATGAGGGGAGAGAGGATCTAATTACCTCTAAAAGCGGACAATCATCGGCCTGCCAGGGAAATGCCATTTAAATGGTTTTTCGCTGGCGGGGCCGATGATGACCCAACATTGAATGCTGGCTTGGTAGCTTTGTGATTTTCCAGGGGATCCGGACCAGTATTGCTAAGGAGCCCTTTTGTTTTGTGATTTTCCAGGGGTCTGGACCTCCTCCCCCTCTGGATCCACGCATGAGTATATATATATAACCATATTGGGTGTGTGATTCCTGAATTTAGGATTTTGAGGCTGACTTTCCATAGAAGGTCAGTCTCAAAATACTGTCTTACATGTAACTCAGCACCAATTTTAAGGTTTTTTAAAAGCTAAAATCAGATATATCCAGCAAAACATACTTACCCACTTGCATTACATCCCTTTAAATTAAAGAGCAAGAAGATGAATAGAAGAGATACTATTTGGATCCAATAAATGTTTGAAATAAAATGTAGGCTACAGTTAGAATAAATCGTATTCACTTGTATTCAATGCGACAAATCCCTCTGAATACACCCCAGAGCTCACCTTTTAAGTTCTAACATCTTTTTTTTTTTCTGGGGACAAGCCATCATATCCACCCACAGCAGAAGGGACACACCTCCTCCTGCACCCTCCCTCTTTGACATGTTACATTGTTTCGGACCTGGGAATTTTCGTTTAGCAAATGATGGTTTCAAACTTATAGGTATTTATGCGAGAATAAAGTAAATTCAATCAATTACATTTTTACAGGTTGGTAAATACTACAGTACTTCTATCAACCCTTTAAGCCCCAACAAAAATGCATCTGTCCGGGGTGACAAAAACAGCATGGGATGTTATGCCCGGGGTGACAAAAACAGCATGAGATGTTTTGTCCGGGGTGGCAAATCTTTGTGGAATGTTTTGTCCAGGGTGGCCTAAAATGGCATGAGATGTTTTGTCCCAGGATGTTTTGTCCGGCTCCCACTGAAATTGTCTGCTGCAAATCATTGCATAACATTAATGACTGATTTAAGCATAGAAGCAAACAGTGCAGACCCAGTGCGTATCTGGGTCTGCACTGTTTGTCAAAATGCCCTTTGAAAAAATTCAGCAGATTACAAAATCAGACGACTTTGGTTGTGATTTGCGTTAACCCTCTTTTTCAGGCTTTAACACAGAAGAATGTTGAAGGAGCCCGAATCTACGCAGAAAATGCAATACGTAAGAAGAATGAGGGTTTAAACTACCTCAGAATGGCAGCAAGGGTAGATGCTGTCTCATCTAAGGTCCAGACTGCTCTAACAATGAAACAGGTAATTGAGATGGTCAGGCCTTTAGATAAGAGTGCATAAATTTTTTTCTTATTTCTCAACCAAACAGATGTTGTGGGTACTCAAAAGAACCGTCTCAATGAGACGGTTCTTTTGAGTACCCAAACTTGTGTTAAAACTGATAAGAAAATAAAAAAATCTAGCTAATTTTTTTTATCTAAACCTGTGGAGACGGTTCTTTCAAGTATCCACAATGAATGATATAGATTGAGAAATAGAAAAAGATTCTTTTCAGAGCTCTACATACTAATATGGAAGCATTTGCTTTCTCACCCTTGTCCTGTGGACCCTGGATCCATCTTTTATAATGATAAAAGACAGCATAGATCTGGATCAGCTGACTTATGAAGAAGATAACTGATCAGGATCCACAATGTTTTCTGTGCTGTCTGAGAATCCATCAGGCTTTTTATCATCTCCATCGGGACCTGGCGAACATTAATGCATGAAAAAATTAGTTTTAACCATTAATTAATACTCTGACAGGTATTAACCATTATTGGTAATATCATAATGGATGTTTGTATCCCCCTGTCATTTTCAATTGTGTGTGTGTTGTGGGGGGGCATATAGCATAACCCATGTCCATACATCCCTTATGAAGACTTTCTCATACAGTGGCCCCAGGTGGGGGCATCTGTGCATATTTACTCATTTCTTATTTTGTACTAGTCTACTCACATCCATTACATTTTGGGTACATTATATTGCAAGAATGGTTTTGCTCAGAAAATCATGAGAGAAAATATTTCATTTAGCTAAAACTGATGAGAAATTGTGAGTTTTCAGTGAGGAATTTAAACAAAATCCTTAGTTAAATTACATTTTGCTAGGAGATTTTGGCAGGAAAATAAGCAAACCTCAATATCTTGCCCAAATTTATTCCTGTACTTGTATTGTGAAGTTACTTCACAAATTCACAAAGCACATATAATCAAATAAATACTGCAATACAAGTTGATTTTTATACCAGTCAACTATTTTTCAGTCATGTAATGTTTTCAATGAAAAGTTAGAGTTGTGCATGATGTATTGAAGTAGCCAGCAGATACTGCTGCTAAGAAAATGGGACTGGTTTGTTTCGTAACTGCTAATACTTGTAGGCCCAGTTAAGCAAAACTTTTGAGTGTAAAATTGTAGTAATTTGCTAGAATGCAATGGCTTAAACGGATGTTGGGTACTCAAAAGACCTGTCTCAATGAGGCGGTTCTTTTTAGTACCCATTACATGTTTTGGTTTAAAAAATAAGAAAAAGATTTTCCAATATGCACTCTTATCTGGAGCCCTGTTATATTGCGGACTGTCAGCTTTTACAGAAAGCACTGTTAACTCAATGACAACACCATTGTTCTGCAAGGATGTGATGCACATTTACAACATTAGTTTTTCCTGTTTTGTGATTATATGGGAGGGAGAAAGATAGAATGTTGAAAAGTTCCACTGCTTAGTACTGGTTCAACCCAGGAAGACCGGTCCCAACATGACTGAAAGATTTTTGAGTGTTGAAAAGTAGTAAATTATGAAGATAGTGGATAAATTCAATGATACATGTGCCCCGTGATGATGTGCGCTCATGTAAGATCCTATAATTGTTATTTTATATTTCACTTATTCTGTAGATCACCAAGAATATTGAGGGAGTCACAAAGGCACTTGATAAAGCAATGTCATCAATGGATCTACCAAAGGTAAGATAACACACCATGAGATAAATAGAATGCATCATGAGTGTAAAGGTGGGATAGAAAAAGCCCTATTGGCATCACAAGGCTTGCCAAGTGGTGACAAACATTGACCACGAGGAACACATTTTTCTATCCTGTCCTTACACAAATAGTGGATTCTTTTCCTTGCTCACAATTCAATACTGCATTTTCATACAAAAAAGGCTCACAGAAGTTCCTGAATATGCTGAGATGCCACACACTATGATGACAGGGCTGTGGAATTCCAATGTCCAGCTTGTCCGACACAGGTTTATTTAGCTGCGGACAAGTGGAATTTTCCATCATGTTTGTCCGTGACCGGTGAAAAAATCCGATGAAGGGATCAATTTCATCCGTACAAAATTTTTATTAAAAATGTGATCTTCAAATTCCCATCAATGTCCAGTAAGAAGATGTGATACTCTGTGTTTAGAATCATTTAAACACTATGGGAACAGTGCAATTTCTACACTCTTCAACTTAGAAAATTTGAATCAAAGCATTAGAGATGTAACAATACACTGGACTATGGTAAAAGTAATCTAGACAATGTTACTATATCGATAGGAAAGTTGCAATGTCAATAGTATCGGATATAGTCTTTCCACTATCACAATAGTTTTTAAACCTAGAGATTTTCTCTCAAAATTGCTTGGTTTAGGCACAAAAATAAAGTTAAATGGCAGTAGGATGTACATGTTTTTGCATCCTATGTATTTCAGCAAGATTAGTGGACTTTGACAACATTATGATATTTTTTCTGTTGGTTCAATACAAAACTAGTGCCCATATATACAGAAAAATCCTACCACTATCTTAATTTCCTCCTTCAAACAAGCATAAATGTTTCAGACAATAGTATCACAATAGTATTGCAATGGTAGTCCACAATAGTAATAGTATCTCAATGGCACACCCTGCAATGTCAATACTATCGCAATAGTCATGTTTGGCCACAATAGTCACCCCTAAAAAACACCGTGAGATGCTTGCTCTTTACTATAGCAGTAGCTACAGCGCCCTAGATAAGCTTTTGGGTCAATTGGGTATTTACGCAACATGGTTATTCTCAATTGCGTACTTGCAAAAACAATTGCCTATTTTCATATTTTTTTTACGCCACGTTTTTTCTTCTGTAATTACACTTTTTCATATTGCATGAAGCCATCGGAAATGTGCTTGCATATATATTTATTCACTCCCATCGTCTGCCTTTCTAAAGTATCAAACTAGCGGATTTTATTGTACCTGAAGCAAATCTCATCCCCTTGTTGACATTTGAGCTTGTTCACTTTGCAAAAGTTTCACTTTCATCACAGTGTTTTTCCGCGAAATTCTGGACTGGGCACCGATATTTTCATAAAGTTATATTGAGCACTCGCTGGTAAAAAAAAAATCAATACCCGACTGGCATTTGTTTATTACCCAAATGGAAAGGAAATGGACCAAATGGTATGTAATGACATCGCATGTAATTGCATACCGATGGTCAGAATTGCTTTTCGGTACGCACACATTTCATTTTAATTGCTTTTTTGAGGATTTTAATTGCGTATTTACGCAAATACGCTGCTTATCTAGGGTGCTGTAGCTAATTAATTGGTAGAAAATAAATTCTACTCCCGGATTGGCTGTTGCCACAACACTGTCAGCGACTGGTGTTATTGTAAACACCGTCCCAAGTACCTGTACATGCTTTGACTGATGGACAAGCTCAGTATAGCCCTGCTTTGAAAAAAAGGGCTATACTGGATTTGTATTGTTCATAGTTCATGATTTAGTTTCTGCTTATTATCTTGAGACCAAAATGAAATAATTTTACCAAACTTTGTATATGCATTGATATTAGCAAAAGCTAGGTTAGGATTGTTATGCATACATAGTAACTAAGTTGGAAACTTGACCCCATTAAGTAAAATTGACTGGCAAGTGTTTTAAACAGCTGGCTGTAGGTGCAACATACAACATTTTAATTGAGCTGCGACGTGATTCCCGACAATGTGGTATTTTGACAAGTGTAGACTCAGACGAGCCTGTGCAGCCTCGTTTTAAGCTTAGAAACTCCAAATGATGTTCGATCAGTAGCTTAACAGTCATAGAATATTGAAGCACCTAGCAATGGCTCTGATCAGACTGCGCCCATGCGCAGGCTGGTCTGAGCCTTTGTTGATCGCAAATACCACATTGTTGGAAATCTCATGTCGCGGCTCAACTGTCTTTTCAAATGAAACTTACTAGTGCATTAGAATGGCAACACCCATATTAGAAATTTTCACAAAGGGATGAATCCATGATATACCTCCCCAAATGATAGCATGCTGAGAAGATAAAGACAAGCTTCAGAGTGAGAAATATACAGTAAAACCTTGAAATTGGAAAATATTCGCTAATTTGACACACTGCTGGATTCAGAGAATAGTATCTATTCATGCTCTATTTTAATAACTGTCTATATTAACATACATTTTGGGAGCGTAAAAGAATCGTCTCCTTCTCCGTCTCCTCCGCGACCAGAAAGTCGCTCAAAAGTCAACTGATAGTGTGTAACTGGCCCATGCAACGACAACTAAGCATGTGATATAGACCCACAAACAAATTCACATGTGTTCATTCTCCCACAACTAATTGATGTTTACATGTACCTAACAGTGGATTTAACTCATTACATACTGGGTAATTTTTCATGGGTTTTGTCGTCTGCTGATTATTTCAAAATCATCTTTTTCGAAAAATTCTTTCAGGAATACTATCAGAGTGACATCAGTTTGGAACTTTGTACCTAGGTCAGGCCTGACATTTTGTCAGGCCTGATCAGGGTCCAAACTGTTTGCAAAGGCTATCAACAGACAACACTAGTTTAGTAAACAAAGAGTTTAAGTAGATGTGGTTTTCGAAAAAGGTGAATTAGCTTGGATTTATATGAACTCCTTATTTCAGGTTGAGCAAATTATGGAGAAGTTTGAGAAACAGTTTGAAGACTTAGATGTCAGAACACAGGTTGGTATATATCTACATTTTGATTTTGCTAACTAACTCGGTATCTATTACAATGTGCCCACAAATAAAAGCTTCTTAGAGAAACATGTGTTACATCCTTATCCTGCCATTATTGTTTGTCTTGAAATTGATATCTGCTAAATATGTCTGCTGCACATATCGGAATGCACACCTAACCATTTTTGTCATGGAAGCAAAAATTACGAGTAGTGGAGATCTGGGTCAATATTGTTTGCAATATAAGCTTCCAGAGTACACTATAAACAAATGAGGGAGCAGAGGACAGTTGTTGTGAATGGAAGACAAAGCGTTAATTTTGCAATGTTATAACTCTTTTCTTGCTCTTTTCATATGCTGATAACCTTTGCAAACAGTTTGGGCCCAGATCAGGACTGACAGAGCTTTCATCCTGATCTGAATCTTAACGCTTTCCTTGCTAGCAGCGACTTTTGATGTTGCTGTTAACCTATGCAAACAGTTTGGACCCAGATCAGGACAGACATAATGTCCGTCCTGATCTGGATCCAAATCATTTGACACTCTGACAGAGTGACAGTGTTTCTGAATGAAATTTTTGAAAAAAGTTTATTTTGGGAAAAAACAGCAGATGACAAAGAAAGCTTGAAAAATTACCCAGCATGCAAAGAGTTTATTTCTCTACTGATTCAACAGTATTTTTGCACTATTTGTACATCACATGAATGTGCAGGGGCTACCATTATTTGGAAGTGTCATGTAACTCAGCTAAAATTGTAGAAGATATTTGAAGGTGAAATCCCTTTTTACTTTACAAGCTTAGAACTGTCTTGCACCATTTTCTTTGCATATTTTCCTAATTATTAATATTGTATGCATAGGTCCAGATATGCAAACATTTTCAGCGTAAAATTGCAAATATTTTCTTATCTATCAGTTTTAGCATTAGTTTTGGGTGCCCAAAAGAACCATCTCATTGAGACGGTTCTCTTGAGTACCCACAACATATGTTTTGGTTGAGAAATGAATTTATACTAGGCCAAAAAAGAAACGCCGCATATAAAACATGCATTGTATATGTTTTTTTTACACCACTCTCTCGCAAACGATTTGTCACAGTTTGAGCGCTGATTCTTGTATTATGAGTTCCTGGGGTTGTGCTAGCTATCATTGTCACCGGACGAAATTGATTCAACAGTTTAAACCTACGTTTTTATTGATCTTGACGTCGCGTCATTAGGCGATGACGTCATGAATGCGTACGGTCTGACATTGTTCCAATTTGTCAGAAACGTTTTCTAAGACGTCCATTCATCCTTGCATGACATCGAAATTGTTGGGCTATCACCGATGGAGTCACGTTAGCTTGTAACATTCCTATTGCCCTTTCGCGTTCAACATATGTCCTTTTTGGCATCGTAAATTAGCAATGTGTAACTTTTAATTTTAAAATTTTAAAATGTTTTTAAAAAAATTGGATATTAGACTAGTGATTTCGGTAGTAATTACATGTGTAAATCTAAATAAAATGAATATACACGTGAAAAACTTGAAAATAAAAAGAAATCCAGTACACTGTTTTGGGTTGACTGAGCTCAATGAAATAATGGGAATAATGTGTGGCAGGAAAAGTAGCGAAACATAGATAGCAGATGAAATTTTGTAACTATCATTTAACGCTTAATATTTTAAATCTTTATATGCGGCGTTTCTTTTTTGGCCTAGTATATTTTTAATTACGCATTCCCAACTAGAGGTGTGTGCGTGTCCTGTTCTTGTTGAATGTTCTTACCGTTGCTGACATGATCAGGCATAGTTGCCTCTTTGAGTACATTACATATGTGTTTAGATTGATATATAAGACAATAATCACAGTTTTACTCTCGAGATAAACTTAGCTCATCATGTAGACTGTATGAGAATTTATTCCTTTTAGACAATGGAGAGTGCAATGGGTACAGCTACCACATTATCAACACCTCAGGACCAGGTAGAAGCCCTCATGACTGAAGTGGCCGAGGAAAGTGGTCTTGAAATAATGGATCAATTAAAGGAATTAAAACAACCGTCAGCTTCTATCAAAGAATCAGCGGAAGCCAAGAAGGAAGACGACCTTACCAGAAGGTATATTGCTCTTGATATAAACAATAGAGTTGGATAGGCTATTGAATGATTTAACCCTAAACTGGGAACCCTAAATTGGTACTTTGACAAACAGTGAAGACTCAGATGAAATGCTGCATATTTCATCACTGTTTGGTAAGACTAAAACGATGTTCAGATTTAGAAATTCAATTCACTTATATTTGTTTTATGAGGATATTCTGCTTGACAGTTTAAAATATTTTGTAATGGAGAAAAATGATTTTTTTCAACTTCAACACAGATTCTTGAATCTGTTTATGTGTCAGGGTACACTATTTAAGGTATGTCAATGTTAAGCATCAAGGCCGTCGAATAGCATTTTCGGATTTCTAAAATTTGGTTTTGGTTAGAAAAAATTATGATTTTGCTGAATTTAAGGTCCATCTCATATAAACAAATCGCCCTTCTTCATAGCACAGTATTGGATTGGTGGCTGTGAAAATAAAGATCTTTGATTGCTTTAAACACATTGATCAGGACTTTAATTAACAGTGCATAACAGAAAAATAATTTTCTTATTTCTCAACCAAAATGTATATTGTGGGTAGTCAAAACGGTTCTTTTGAGCACCCAAAACATATGCTAACAAGACAAATTCGACAAATTTATATCCCTCGACGAAGGGTTATTTGAGAGAAACATGTAAATCACAAAAAATAAATCCCATTTATCTAACCCTTAGTTCACCTTCAGTATTATTCAGAATATAACAAACAAATGTCAAGTATGTTTTAGTGCTTAGTTTAATAAAAAAAAATATACTTACATCTGCACAATTTCAATATCTGACCTTTAAACCCAACCCCAGAGGTCAAGGGTGTGTGTAAATTCAAAGTGTTACCTTGCATGTAGGTCTACACTTCTTCCACTTTAATTTGATATGCAACATGATCACTTTTAGAAAAGAAAGTGAAAATGACCTTTTGACCCCACACCAGGGGTCATTGATGTGTCTAATGACAGCATGTTTGCTTTCATGGTGCTCTGTGCTCAATTCCCTTTAATTTGATATGCAACATGACTACTTTCAGAAAAAGATATAGTTTGACCTTTTGACCCCACCCCCTAGGTCAAGGGTGTGTCTGTGGGCAAAATATTTGCTACCATGTTGCTGCCAGCGTCGTCAGCTTTAATTTTTTATGCAATATGACTACTTTCAGAAAAAGATATAGTTTGACCTTTTGACCCCACCCCCGGGGTCGAGGGTGTGTCTGTGGGCAAAATATTTGCTACCATGTTGCTGCCAGCATCGTCAGCTTTAATTTGATATGCAACATGACCATATTCTGAAAAAGTTTAATTTTGACCTCGGCCCCACCCCCTAAGTCCACCCAACAGGCTCAGAACCAGGCCTTCAAACTGAAATACCGTTTGATATGTTTCATATCTATTGCTGCTCTGCCTGTATGCAAAATTTCAGCAAAAAATATTGACAATTGCCTTAGTTATTGCGAAATTTAATTATTTGACCTTTGACCCCTTAGGTGGGGTTAAAGGGGGTGGTGTAAAACTTTGACACTGCCATGCTTATCTACAGGCACTTGGCAATCATGGTCTAATAGTGAGAAGTTGTTAAATATAATAGCTTTGATGAAATGTGAAGATCATCACACAAAAAAGCTAATATAGGTTTTGCCTTATAATTGCCTATACTAAAACAAGGGCAATAACTCAAGTGTTAAGGGGTCGGTTTTCGACCAAACTTATAGGATATTGAGAGTCCATGGTACTTATCATTTGTATTAAGAATGAACCAAATCTGACTAATAGGTACTGAGATATGGTTCCGGACGGCTGGACACACGAACGACGCCAAAACTATATCCCCCCGACTTCGTCGGGTGATAACAAGACAAATTCCACGAATTTATATCCCCCGACAAGGGAGAGCAGTGGCTCAGTGGTAGAGTGCTTGACTCGAGACCGAGGGGTCATGGGTTCAAGCCTCGCCAGCGTCACTGTGTTGTGGTCCTTGAGCAAGACACCTTCATCCTAGCTAAGTACTGGTTCAACCCAGGAAGACCTGTCTCTGTTTAACTGAAAGATTGTTGATGGGACCTAAAAAATCAAATCAAACAAACAAATATCCCCCGATGAAGGGTTATTTGAGAGAAACATGTAAATCACAAAACATAAATCCCATTTATCTAAAATCTAGTTCACCTTCAGCATCATTCAGATCATATCAAACACCTGAAAAGTATGTTTTAGTGCTTAGTTTAATAAAAACTATTCTTAAACCCCCATTCCATTGGACGGCGATTCCGCTACGATTCAAAATTTTGGTAAAATGACACAAATCGTAACAGAAAGGGGAACAGCACAGTAGAATCGCCAAGGTCGTAGGAGAAGTGTATCGGATTTTCAGATTCTATATTAAATAGGATACAAAAGCGCAACGAAAGCGTAGCTCCATCGCCAAGGTCGTAGCAAGGTCGCAGCTACATCGCCATCAGCGTAGACTAAGTGTAGCCAGATCTTCATTGTCGTAGTGGGATGGTAGCAGGAGCGTAACAGAAGCATAGAAGCGTCAAGTCCCCAAATTGTGTGGCAGTCTACGCTTCCGCGGCGATTTGGAATAATTTTAGGGAAAATCCTTGATCTCCATGAGCGTAGCGAAATCGCCGTCCAGTGGAATGGGGGGTTTACATAGATCTGCACAATTGCAACAACTGACCTTTAAACCCAGCCCATAGGTCAAGGGTGTGTGTAAATTCAGTGTTTCTTTACATATAGGTCTACACTTCTTCCACTTTAATTTGATATGCAAAATGACCACTTTTAGATAGAAAAAAAGTTCTTTTGACCCCACCCCAGGGGTCGTTAGTGTGTGTAATGACAGCATATTTGCTTTCATGTTGCTCTGTGCTCAATTCCCTTTAATATTATAAGCAACATCACTATTTTCAGAAAAAGATCTAGTTTGACCTTTTGACCCCACCCCCTGGTTCGAGGGTGTGTCTTTGGGTAAAATATTTGCTACCATGTTGCTGCCAGCCTCGTCAGCTTTAATTTGATATGAAACATGACTACTTTCAGAAAAAGATATAGTTTGACCTTTTGACCCTGGGTCGAGGGTATGTCTGTAGGCAAAATATTTGCTACCATGTTGCTGCCAGCATCATGAGCTTTAATTTGATATGCAACATGAAAGTTTAATTTTGGCCTCAGCCCCATCCCCTAAGTCCACCCAATGGGCTCGGACCCAGGCCTTCAAACTGTAATCCTGTTTGATATGTTTCCTATCTATTGCTGCTCTGCCTGCATGCAAAATTTCAGCAAAAAATATTAACAATTGCCTTATTTATTGCGAAATTTAATTATTTGACCTTTGACCCCTTAGGTGGGGTCAAAGGGGGTGGGGTAAAACTTTGACACTGACATGCTTATCTAAAGGCACTTGGCAATCATGGTCTAATAGTGAGAAGTTGTTAAATATACATGTAATAGCTTTGATGAAATGTGAAGATCATCACACAAAAAAGCTAATATAGGTTTTGCCTTATAATTGCCTATACTAAAACAAGGGCAATATACTCGTTAAGGGGTCGATTTTGACCAAACTTATAGGATATGAGAGTCCATAGTACTCATCTTTTGTACCAAGAATGAATCAAATCTGACTAATAGGTACTGAGATATGGTTCCGGACAGACAAAAAGTGTGGACAGACGGACAGAATGGATGGACGGATGCACAGAAGACGCCCAAACTACATGTATATCCCGACTTTGTCGGGGGATAATAATTATGGATAAGAAAATATTTTCGATATTACACTGATTTCTTCCTATGCATTGATAAATGTTAAAATGTCAATGCCTGTACTATTTATGAGGTCTAGATAAGCAAACTTTTTGAGCATTAAATTGTAATTATTGTCTTACCCATTGGTCTTATATTATGTTTTGTGTGCTCAAAAGAACCGTCACAATGAGAGTACCCACAACATATGCTTTGGTTGAGAAATAAGAAAATTATATTTCTGTTAGGGCTGCATCAAACAAACCCATGTTATAGCTAGGTGTGCTGTAAAGAGACTAACCCATCATGGCATGGGTATATAAAAGGTGCTACAGCCCTTACACCCAATAGCACCACCGGCTTAACCCATCATGGCATGTCATGCTGAAAATATTTATGTACAACACTCCTCCCCAACTTCTATACTGTTAACCGGCAGCATTCCAATTAAAAGCATATGAGCCGCAGCATGTGATTTCCAACGTGGCATTTTGACAAGTGTAGACTCAGATAAGCCTGTGCAGCCTCCTTTTAAGCATAGAACCTTCAAATGATGTTCAGTCAGTAGCTTAACAGTCATAGAGTATTCAAAGCAAAGGCTATCAAAGGATCTTATCAGACTGCTCATAAGCACAGGCAGGTCTGAGCCTCTGCTGGTCGCACATACCACAATGTTGGAAATCTCATGTCACAGCTCATATTACAAGCAGAGTGGAATACAGTGTGGATCCCAATCAGATGGCTTCATCAGAAACCAGCTGATCTTGATCATAATGTTTGCAAAAAAAGGATAAAACCTGGTTCAGCTTGACAACTCTACTTCTTACCTGAACCCAATGGTTTCAAGCTGAGAATATGTTAACTTCCTAAGAAAATCCATTATACAACTAAAAGTGGGCCATCATCGGATCGCCAGCGAATCACCATTTGATGGCGTTTCGCAAGCGGGCCTATGATGGCCCAGCATTGAATGCTGGCAGGGTAGCTTTTCAACGGATCCGGACGAGTATTCATGAGTTTTGAGATTTTCCAGGTGGGGTCTGGACCCCGTCCTCACCCCCTCTTGATCTGCACATGTCATAAGGACTTGCACTACGCTGTTCCAATGAGTAATATTTTCTGTTTTCTTTTTCAGATTGCAAGCTCTACGGAACTGACAAAGACCTACTGTGATGTTTTGTACATATCGTGTATAATTGACTGTATATATGTAAATTTGGAATCAATTTTTACTGCATCTACATATTTCTATCATCTTAATTTTATTACACTATTGGTCCTGAAAGTCGATTGATGCAAATTACATTCACCAGACAGGCTTAAGTCTTTATCGTGGTCTGCTGATCAATTTTGCAAACAGTTTAGTCCCAGATCAGACAGAGATAAGATGTTGGCCCTAACCTGAACTTTTTTACACTGATCATCATGGTATTCCTGAAAGATTATTATTGGAAAAGTTAATTTGAAGGAAATCGATATTAATATTATCGATGCAATATTACCCAGCATATAGTTTTAAAGAAAATTGAAAGGCACTCCTGCACTTGGAATGGCCAAAAACTTGTCATAACTTACTGAGCTGTAGTGTTAACTATTTCCTTCCTAGTGTCAACTGTCATATTTATCACATGAAGTCGCATCAAGGAGTGATATAACAGCAATTGATAAACCACTACTGCTTGACTTACTCAGTAAGATTATGTAATATGGATCATAACTGTCGTATACTGTAAATTCAGAAATTTCGATGATAGTTGTCTTTGTGAATAGTATTAAAATACATATTTGCCACATCAAAAAATAGGGACTCCAACATGATTTGCCTACATCAGTAAACGACAGAGTGACTTCGCCACTTCACAAGGGTTCTCAGCGAAAATAAACACGAGCAAAAATTTCCAATTGTACAGTGTATATATGACAAACGCTTGAGCTTGGTCCACCAAAAATGTGATTTCATGGATTTTTAGTGTCATGATAAATTGAATGTAACATTTGTGTTCCTGTAGTATTGACTTTATGAAACCAGTTGTGAAAAAGGGATAAAATGCTTGGCAAACTTGCCAGGCAAAGCCTTGCATTTTATCTTTTCCCCAACTTGTTTACCCTTGTCAGGCTGAACCATGATTTATCCTTTTTAGCTCACCAGAGCCAAAAGCTCAATGTGAGCTATTGTCTGTTGTCTGAAATGTTCCTCATAATGCCCCTCTACCAAAAATTGCACAAATGGTTCCACTCTGCAGAACAGAGGTGCCACCAGAGTTGTAGATAATAAATATCTTTAAACAACATCTGAACCCCTAGTCCAATTTCAAAATAATTTTGGCTCAGGTGAGCGATCCTGGACCACAGGGTCCTCTTGTTTGAAAACACTGTAGATCCAGATCAGCTGGCTTTGGATGAGGCCATCTGATCAGGATCTACACAGTTTTCCCCTCTGATTGCAAAAACAGTTACAACTGGAATGCTATAGGTTAAAAGGATAACTATTGAGGAGTGTAGTACATAAAAATATTCAAAATGGCAAGGATTAATAAATTCAATAATACTTGAGCACACGTGTAAGATCCTCTATGTATAATATAGCAATAAGATATCCCCAGTTTGATTAAAGTAGAAAGCAAGTTTTCTCGCATTCCAGTGCACAGTGGTCTCTTGAAAGCTCAAAGCCTGATAACAATTGGCCCAGATAAGCTAATTTTTGAAGGGTGAAATTGTGATTATTTCACATGTTCTTTATCAGTTTTAACAGATATTTTGGGTGTTATAAAGAGTTGTGTCATTGAGATGGCTCTTTTGAGTACCCACAACATATTTGAGCCACAACATTAGTTTTCCAACAATGTGGCAAGTGAGACTAGCAAAGGCTCAGACCAGCCTGTGCATACGCCCAGTCTGATCAGAGCCTTCGCTTGTTGCTTGGATAGTCTATGACTCTTAGGCCACTGACTGAGCATCATTTGGAGTTTCTTAGCTCAAAAGGAGGCTGCACAGGCTCATCTGAGTCTACACTTGTCAAAATACCACATTATTTGAAATCACATGTCACTGCTCATATGTTTTTGTTAAAGAATTAAGAAAACACATTTTTATTCGGGGCGAATAAAAGGATGGGTAAACTCAAATTACCTGCTGAAATCATAATAAATATATGGGATATCCCAATGAGATCAGAATTTGTACTTCTTTTTTTCTATCACAAGATATGTTGTAGGCATAGGGAGTTAACACGTAAAAAAATCTGTACTAATAAGACTATTTATATTGAATAGTCTTATTATAAGTCTAGATTTTATTTTTTACGTGCCAAATCCCTATGGTTGCAGGTACTTAACCCATAAAGTGCCACCTAAAATTTGCAGCAGATGACATTTTCAAATTTAAATTTGTTGTTTTTTTCAAAAATAACAAATAAGGCTTGATATTTCAGGTGAATTGTCTGCCAGCAGATGTTTCATATAAAATATAATGCTTTTTTTCTCGAAAATTTAGAAAGATGTCGCAAAATTTGTCATCTGCTGCAGTTGTGATTGGCGCTTTAAAACGCCCTTTAAGCCTGGCATACAGTATTTTCTCGCAGGGAATAGAGGAGCGCGGTGACTCAGTGGTAGAGTGTGAGATCGAGGGGTTACGGGTTCAAGCCTCACTTGTGGCACTGCGTCATGTCCTTGAGCAAGACTGACACTTTATTCTCTGCTTAGTACTGGTTCAACCCAGGAAGACCGTCCCGACATTACTGAAAAATTGTTGACTTGGACGTAAAGAATCAATTCAAAAACAAAATTGCAGGGAATAATGAAAACAATATTTCTACATAAGTGCACATGAGCAACAACATGAGATTTTCAACAATGTGGTATGTGCGACCAGCAAACCCTCTGATCAGCCTGCACATATGTGCAGTCTGATCAGAACCTTTGCTAGTCGCTTGAATTTTCTATGACTGTTAAGCTACTGACCGAACATCATTTGGAGTTTCTAAGCTTAAAAGGAGGCTGCACAAGCTTGTCCGAGTCTTCAATTTTCCTCATTGCTGGAAATGACATGTCTAGGCTCACATGTTCTTTATAAGCGAACACGGAGTTCTTATATGTGATCATGCTCTGATGAAGCCATTTGGTCAGAAGTTACACTGTTTGTTTTCATACTTGGGGATGAATCAAAATAATCGTACATCACGGAACTGGCTGGAAATCAGTTCATATAGAGTAAACTAACAATAAAACTCTCAGAGTGTGTGAACCCATATAAGCCTAGCAATCTTTTTGTGGGACATAGGCAAACAGGGTTCATACAGGGGACTTCTTAAGCCTCTTTAATAGTTTTCAAGGACTTAAAGTTAATGAAAAATACTGATCTAAGTGAACACCGGTAGGGGACGAAATATAGAGAGAATTGAAAAACAATAAAATGTGGTAGAAATTGGTTTTTAATTTGTTACAACGCTACATGATCAATGCATATATTATACAAAAAACATCAGACAGACCACTAAAGAGTGGAGGATGTAATTGATGTGCTAGCCAAGGTATTAAAGATGCTGCATGATCCCAACATAGACCTATAAAATCATTAAAAGCTGTCTAACCAGAGATTCAAGGACTGCTTTATTTGCTCACGACGGACACTTGGAGGTTGGCGTAGCAGATGCAGCTTTGAGGGTACGGGTTGTCGAAAAGGAATCCACGTCATGCTAAGTTTTGTGCAGAGAAATTTGATAGAACATTGAAGCGCTTTAACGGATGAACCACATTGTCTAATCAGAGTCTTCACTGTCCGCATGGAAAACATCGAGGTCCTAAGCTGTCCCGTCTGAGAAGACTTTGATCATACTATGCAGTTCAATAATAACTCCGAAGAAACAATACGAAATTGAATCAACACACAGAAAAAATCTTAACGGAACAGGTATATCATGCGTCAAACCGACAATTTGACAAATTTAGGGTCAACACAAGCCTTATTCAACCGAGAAAAACAAAGAAACAAAGCTTACAATTTTCGTTTGATCGATGTAAAAATAAAATTAGTTTTGTATTACATATATTTGGTTCAACTTTTACTGTCTTAAAAAATGAAATTAATCATACACGTGTTGTAGTATGAAATTGAAATGTCTTAAACGCATTTAAGTTTTTGACCATCCCTCCGATGTATGTTGCGTTATTTGGCGACGTAATGTCACGTTTCTTGCGTCAAAGTACGCTATGTTGCCGAAAATAACAGACAAAATACTAGGTGGCCCGTGGCACTGAAACTTGGTTAGAGTAAAACAATAAGTTATCAGTGTATTAGACTCCAAATTAACTATATTGTTTCATTAATTTTGCTGGCTGTCAATAGCGAATTAGCTGCTGACAGCCGGTTGTCAATAGTGAATTCGCTGCTGACAGCCAGCTGTCAATAGTAATCGCCTTTTTTACGCGCCCGCCATTTATAATGGGGGGGGGGGGGGCATATAGCATCACCCTTAAGCTTATCCGTACATACGTACGTCCGGTACGTACGAAAAATGGTTTCCGGGCGATATCTTTTGAATACATTGGTGTAGTGGATTCATATGTCATACACAGGTATATAATCATAAATACAGGCCAAGTTCGATAACGGACAAAATCAACCGATTATTATCAGAGTTATGGCCCTTGATCTCCGAATGAAAAGTGGTTTCCGGGGGATATCTTTAGAATACAGTGATGTATTGGATTCATATTTCATACACAGGTATATAATCATAAAATATAGGTCAAGTTCGATTACTTGTAAAATCCACCAATTATTATCAGAGTTATGGCCCTTGATCTTGGGTAGGAAAAATGGTTTCCAGGGGATATCTTTTGAATACATTGGTGAATTGGATTCACATTTCATACACAGGTATATAATCTTAAAGTACAAGTCAAGTTCGATTACAGATAAAATCCACCAATTATTATCAGAGTTATGGCCCTTGATCTCCATATGAAAAATGGTTTCCGATATCTTTTGAATACATTTGTGCATTAGATTCATATTTCATACACAGATACATAATCATAAAATACAGGTCAAGGACACATTTCTAGTTTAAATTCAAAACCACTCAAAATTACCCAATTTCTTCATAAGTTTCCTTTTGGTGTAATAGTTCTGCTGACAGATCTCTATTTTTATGATTGATAGAACATGCATCCGGTGAAATGAACTTTCATCCGGGACATTCACACCTACTCTTTTGGAGGGTCGGAAAGTGTATTGCACCGAGCACTGCACACATGACTTGATTCTCTAGAACACTAGAAGATGTACACTGAAGAGTGAATCAAGTACGCCCTTAGTAAACATTAGAAGAACACGATTTTGTGAGTTTAATTAGCCAAATTATAATGAAAGTCTATTTTTTGCGACGCACCATTCTTATAACGTTTGTATTTACTGAAAAATAAAAATTCGGTAGGCATGATAAATCTTCTAAAAAAGCAATGCCGATGATGGGAAATATTTCAATTTTTCAACACTATAGCTTGAGTAGTCCCTTGTCGAGGAGGTACTATATTGTATGAAATACAGCTGTGAAATTTAATTCATTGTACACTAATATTTGGACTAGATGAATTTTATTACAAAAATGTTGACGTGCTCTGCAAACGCTGACGCACAGTCAAGTAAAGGTTCAAAATATTGTTATCTAAACCGTGATTGCACCAATATTTGTGCAAAATGATTATGTGATGTATATAAAAATATCATAAAAATTTCATAGAATTCCTGATACACAGCCTCGTATTATAACGCAAAAGAAGAAGTCTACGACTTTCTGGGACAACCCTTGTATATGCTTCCCCATACCCTTGTGGAAATCCATAGTTAAAAACTCTGATGCATTGGTTTAGATAAACAATTTTTCAGCATAAACTTGTAATATATTTTCTTACCCATAATATTTAGCATATGTTTTGGAAGCTCAAAAGAACCGTCTTTTTGAGACTGTTCTTTTAAGTACCCACAACTTATGTTTTGGTTGAGAAACAAGAAAAATATTTTTTGTTACACACTCTTAACTAAAGGCCTGTGATGTTAGCATTAGTTTGGATTTAGAAAAAAACAATTTGTCAGACGGAACTTGTAAATATTTCCTTACCCATAATATTTAGCATATATATGTTGTGGGTGCTCAAAAGAACCATCTCTTTGAGACGGTTCTTTTGAGTACCCACAACATATGTTTTGGTTGAGAATAAGAAACAAGATTCTTTAAGCACTCTTAATTAAAGTGATGTTAGTTTCAGCGTAAACTTGTAAATAGTTTCTTACCCATAATATTTAGCATACATGTATATTTTGGGTGCTCAAAAGAACCGTCTCAAAGGAGACAGTTCTTTTGAGTACCCACAACATATGTTTTGGTGGAGAAATAAGAAAAATATGTTTTGCTATGCATTCTATGTCTGTGGTGTTAGCATAAGTTTTGATTTAGCAATAACACTCTCTCATCTAGAATCCTTGGTTAATTTTTCATCTTCTTGCTTTATTTTAGTGAAAGACAAAGTAGTTGTATCCCGTCTTGACAGTTCTTCTTCTCTTTTAGTCACATCTACGTATTCTGTACCTCTACATAGCCTTCCCGTGACTGGATCAATTATGGCGCCTTGTTTAAACACTACACTGTCTAGTACATAATCTATTTCTGGTGTCAATTTCTGTCCTGCTGGTTTGATAAGAACAATGTCTTTCATCCTAGCTTCACCTTCATAATCCATAGTCCATTTCTCCACTTGTTCTGGGAAATACTGAAATAGGTAACAAAACTTTTTACATATGTAGGAATCTACCTTACGGGTAACCCGGTTGAATAGAAAATCTTGTCCCTATCATTGATCACTGTTTAGTATCATGAGGCTTACTGAGCGATGACAAACAAAGATCCCATGAGACTGATTTAACCCTTTTCTTCACGAATATTCATCATGTTCATGCTAGGACCCACCCACTATGAATAATTATATAAACTTTCATCTTGGCTCATAGAACAAAGAAATTACTTATCAGGTCCACTAGTTTCGGATCATATATATCTTATTTCCATCATGTTCCATAAGCAAAAAGAGTAGATCCTGATCAGACAGCTCTTACAAGAGCTGTCTGATCTGGATCTACTCTTTGTGCAAATGTGCTAAAAGGTGTCTATGAAGCAAAGGGTTAAAGAATTAAAAGATGCTCCATATGTAATTGAACTTCAATTGACACTCTGATTTCTGAGAAAAAAAGTTTGCAATTCCAATACATATCCTAGTGTTTCAGGTTACCGAACTGTGCCTAATTGTTTGCCCTGACGCTAGTTTTTAAAGCATTATAACGGGTAACCAAGGCCTTGAAGAGGTTTCCCAGTTAGCCATATTGTTTCCCCATCTTCCCCATGTAAAACTTTAACCAAAATGAAATATTTTCATACTTTCCATCCTTTATTAAACCTGAAACACACACATTTTAATATGACCTTAGCTACCTAGGCTGAAAAGCCAAAT
Source organism: Loripinus fragilis (assembly GCA_964019695.1). Classification (NCBI taxonomy): domain Eukaryota; kingdom Metazoa; phylum Mollusca; class Bivalvia; order Lucinida; family Lucinidae; genus Loripinus; species Loripinus fragilis. Next base: position 9,074,089 of record OZ026523.1, read on the forward strand.
TCAGCCTTATGTGCATGGTTACATGTAACTACATGTATAGTCGCTGTTAGGTTTATCATATCTATTGAGCAGGATCATAACTGGTTCCAAAAGTTATCATAAAATCACATTTTTTAAGATTTTTCTACAGGCCAACCTCAAACTTGACCAGTGTTAGATTTAGGCTTGGTTTTTACTGCGTCCCTGGGACCTAGGGCATCAACAAAAGTTGAGTCCTATGCAAGTTACACTGAGTCCCAGAAAGTTTCCCAACTGAAATTTTTTTATTTGTTTATTTTTTTTTTCAATGTTAAACACCAAAGAAGCCAGGTAAAGCTATCATTTAACTTAAGTCAAACATTTTCAGTTGACACCCACTGAGTGATTGACGATCAATTATAAAAACAAGAAAGAAGCAGTGATGGATTCATTGACTATTTAACTTCTTTGCTTACAAAGTCTTTCCTTGGGGGGGATGAGGCTCTAGATTGTAAATTCTCCCCACGTGCCTGTTGAAAATCGCTGAACCCATATGTGAATGCATTTTTGACCAGACAAAGCATGGAATTGTGATAGTTTTTGCTTCTGGATTAACTTTATTAAGTTTCTAGTATGGATCATGGATCGAGGCAGACGCTGTTTTCTACCCAGCAAATCGATTTTGGGAAAACTGTAAATCTTTTTTAATAGCAGAGCCTCGTTCTGATTTCAACTGTTGCTATGAACAGTGGATCTTAGAAAACCACAACTGAATACGATTTAGCAGTCTCTTTGCGATTTTGAAGCGTTGCAAAGTACAAAAGACCTATTTTCAAGGGTTTTAACTTTCTTTACCATTGAGCTGGCTTAAATTTGCTGAAAGTTGACTGCTTTTGATCTTGTGCCCCATGGACGCAAGCTACTTGTCTATTTTGCGTATCAACGATTTTCGTTGTGTATTTAGATATTATTACGTCGTAAACGCGGACATTGTTGACCTTGGTAAACTACATGCAAGTCAATGTCAACTTAGGATCATCATTTGAACAAATTTTGCAGAACACCACATCCTAAATGCTACAAGCCAAAGAACATAGTCACTTTGGTTCTTGAGTTAAATTTTATGTTAATAAATATGGTACACAGTACAAATGTTATGGTGATGGCACTCATCAATATCTGCTCAAATCCGTTATGATCAATTACTAAATGGAAAAAATGTCTCCCATGAGCCTCTACCTCCCAAAACCAGGGTCATTCTATACAGGCCCTGTGTTTGTTTGTTTGATTTGATTCTTTACGTCCCATCAACAATCTTTCAGTTAAACAAGGACAGGTCTTCCTGGGTTGAACCAGTACTAAGCTAGGATAAATGTGTCATGGAACACAATGCAGTTGTTGCCGGTGAGGCTCTAACCCGCAGCCCCTCGGTCTCGAGTCAAGCACTCTACCACTAAGCCACTGCGCTCCCTACAGGCCCATGGATGCTGAAACTGAGAGCTGACATCTCATTTTATCACCATAATTATTGTGGTTCTGCATTTCATGTTAATTGATTTGCATGATGGGACCTGCTCGAAATTGTACAGATTATGAACAATAAATTATTGTATGGAGCTGCGCTCTTTTTTTAAGTCTATACTTGTATGATCAGTATCAGTCCAAGGGCAATGCAAAGCACCTATATGGCCCTATATTTAGAACTTCGTACCGCTCATCATTCACTAACCATTAAAAGGCTTTCGTCCAGTTCCATATGCTGACATCTCACCAACAGGTGCTTCGGGTCGGAGCCTTTTTTCAAGACCTGACCCATCATAATTCTTGCAACCCTTGCAGCCGCCATTGTTTTTCGTTTAATGGATCTATTTGTACAATTGTCGTGCAAGGCAGGACCCAGGTCCCTGGTACTGGACTGGTAGGCCTATTTGTTGTTGACAAAAAATCTCTCTCCCCCCCCTCCCCCCCCTCCCCCCCCCCTATGAAAATCCCAAATTCCAGCCGCACATGGATTCTAATGCATACTATTTTGCATACCGTGTCTAAATAATTTTATTAATAATAGTGATATTGGCTTGAATGGGTATTGTCATATACATATGAGGCCGCCACACTGTTCTCCATTGATCCCTAAAATTAATGCTGTGATCTCCCTAAAAAGTTCTCAGCTTTTTGACAGTGTTCCCTAAATCTCCGAAAGGATGCGCTTGCTCCCCAACTCCCCTAAGATATAAAAACCAGTGCTCCCTAGCTCACTTAAAATAAATAGCCCTTCTTCGAGCTCCCTAAAAACCCTGATGCATTTTTGACGCGATGCTTCGTATATGCTCTGGTGCTAGATGAGGAGCCCAGCCAGCATCTAAGCTCGGGCCACTATCGACCCGCCAGCCGATTGTGGGCAAAATGTACATGCGTACTGGGAGACTTTTTTTCTATGATACGCTGCGTACATACACCATCTTGAACTCTCGTGTGAATTAAAAGGGATGACTTGTTTCGCTTACAGATATTATTTGCACGTCTACCAAGGCCATCTTCACTTACATTGAAAGCTCGTGCGCAGTTTAAGAACGATGCATGGGGCGCAGCACCAATGTATGAGCCTATAGCCTTATAATCATTTTGCATTGTGGTCTGGTCAACGTCACTGCCCCCTCTCCCCTACAGAATATAAAGGCTAAACAAGCTACATGCGAAATTTAGTTTTGTAGCTATTTTCTAACGGTAAAGATACAGATGTGTGTTCTCCAAAAGCTCGACGTGATCATCAATTTAGGTCTGGATTGTTTAGACCGAAATCTAAGCGTCCAGTAAACAGGACGTTAGCAAACAGAATGCGTGTAGATCCAGGCGTGATGCTGTTAGACGCATGTTGTTTGCATTCATACGACACATCACCGACAAGCATTTAGGCCCTATGATGACAATTTTGCCGAATATGACGTTACTATAATACCGTTATTTACGTTGATCGACGTAACGTGTTGTGACGTCATATTTCCATGGTAATTCAGCTTTGTCAGGAAGTCAACGACGTTGTGCAACCGTTCGTCCAGGTAAATTATTTTTCGTTGTTGCGAGTTCACACATCGTAATTTGATTAATAGATCTGCAGTCTGATCAGAGCATTTTCTACTCGCTTAGTCTAAACGTATTAGGCTACTGACGGAACATCATTTGAGATTTCTAAGCTTAAAAGCATGCTGGACATGCTCGTCTGAGTCTAGACGTGTCAAAATACCACATTATTGGAAATCACATGTAGCGGCTCATTTGAGGATGTTTTATGTTGAACTCAATTAGTTTGCTTACAGCAAGGATATTCTATGAAAATTTGTGTCGGTTAATACACAATGTTAATCTGTTAGACTTTTCGACCATAAATAAATTTTGAATTCTGTACATTCTGATTTTTTTCGTCCCGGTCAACATTTTTCAATCATGTCGGGTCTGTCTGAATTAAAATTTCAAATACTTCCGACAACACCAAAAACGGAAATGGACAGGCCCAGTTAAAAAATAGTGGTAAAATTATGGATTAAAACTACCAATCCTGCATTCATCCTGTGTGTTAAGTAAGATGCCAAAAATCGCTGGTCTACAGAAATCAAGCCAACTCCGGAAAGTTTTTTTTATTATCCCCACGCTTTATAAAAATGCGAAGGGGATATTGTAATCGCATCCGTCCGTCTGTTCGTTATGCTATCTCTCCCTAAACCACTGGACGAAATTCATCCAAATTTGGTGAGTGAGTTACTTACATGAATGGGGCGTGTAACGGCAAACCCCTTTTTTTGGCCTCGCCCCCTGGGGCCCTGGGGGGTCAAAAGGTCAAATTTCATTAGTCAATTTCAAAGATTTTTATATCAAACTTTGTGTGCGTTCTCACAAATGAAAGATACAAAACATATCAGACGGGATTTTCATTCTGTCGCCTGGGTCATGCCCAAGGGATGGGACTTTGGGGCGCTGGGGTGCCCAGGGGGTCATTTTTTCAAACACGGTCATGTGGCATATCAAATCGACGGGAATGAGGAGCAGAACGGAATGGAAGCAAAATTTTCATCTTTAGGTCAAACTGGTGACCTTGGGATGAGGTCAAAAGTCATTAAATTTAGGCTACCATGTCAAATTCTAAGATTTTTTGTACCAAACTTTGTGTGTGTTCTCACAAATGAAAGATACAAAACATAACAGGCGAGATTTTCATTCTGTCACCTGGGATGGGACTTTGGGGCGCTGGAGGTGCCCAGGGGTCAAACAATTATTTTTTTCATACATGGTCATGTGGCCTATCAAATCGACGGGAGTGACGAGCAGAACAGAAGTCAAGTAAATTTATTATCCTAGGGTCAAACTGGTGACCTTAGGGTGAGGTCAAAAGCTCAAATATTATTAAATTTCGGTTACCATGTCAATTTCAAAGATTTCTATACCAGACTTTATGTGTGTTCTCACAAATAAAAGATAGAAAACATATTGGACAGAATTTTTATTCTGTTGCTGGGGTCATGCCCAGGGGTGGTACTATAGGGTGCTGGGTAGGTCAAAAACTTTAGCGTAGGAATTTGTGATGGCGCCCCTCTAGTTGACTTTGTAAGCACGATCATTGAACCTCACTGTGTGTCACTCTGTCCGCTGTGTGCCATACGATGGCTTTCGAAGTAGACACCTATCTTCGCCCGGTTCAGAATCATTTTGGTAGCTTCGAATCAGGATTACAATTCTTTGAAAGCACCTTCTGGAAGCCAGTTTCATTTTGTTTTTGAAAGCTTAATGCGAGAATGTCTAGATTAACGTATCTATTGTAATAATCGCACAATGTCGTGCATATCCTGACGACTTTGCGGTACAAGAATCGGACGTGCGTGTATGTGGGGGTGTAAGCTAGCCCTGACCTCGATCGCAAACAGCAACATCAACAGAATTTTCTTTCTCTATATACTGCCAGACCCTCTTGCGAGTATTATCGGCAACTCCGGGTTGCAGGATGAAAGCCTACAAGTAACCATATCTAAATTACCGTAGGGTTCTTTAACCTGCACATTTTCTCATGTTATGGTGAAATATTTTATTACAGGTCTTCTGTCATCCTCAAGCAGGTAGCTCGGACCTAGGATGCCACTGGTTCACTCGTTCGATCCTCTGACTCAATGTGTGTCCCAATATATTCCACCCACCGAGCCATACAGTCTGATGTACTGGTGTCGGAAGGCTATCCTAAAGTTTGTGGGACTAAGGAACTTATATCAGGTAAGGAGAATGTGGCGAATGGACAAACAACTTTGTGACGTATTTTCCCTAAATATTCTGTCAAACAGAGTAAATTCTGATCAGTCTGCTCCTGGTGTAACAGTCTGTGCAGGGTTTACATAGCTAGCATTTACGAGCATATTACAGTGACCTATATAATATCTTCTATTTCATTTGAGATAGGAATCCCAAATTTGGTGAGAGGATGCATCTTGGAATGGCGTAGTGTCACATACCATATTGGGGTCACTGTGACCTTGACCTCTGGCCCGGTTTCCATAATAACCTTGTCCCGAGCATATCTCCTATATTATTTGAGGAAGGAATCCCAAATTTGATGCGTGGATGCATCTTGGAATGGCAGAGTGTCGCATATCATTTTAGGTCACCTTGACCTTGGAGTGGTAGTGTCGCATACCATTTTTTGGTCACGTTGACTTCTGACCTTATTTCTAGAATATCGTGTCCAGAACATATCTCAATATTTGAGGATTTAATCACAAATTTTGTGTGTGGATGCATCTTGCGTTGGGGAGAGTGCCGCATTCCAATTTTGGGTCATTGTGAACTTGACCTCTGACCTCATTTCAAGAATATTCATGTCCGGAGTTTTATTCCTATATTATTTGAGGGAGGAATCCCAAATCTGGTGTGTGAATGCATCTTTGAATGGCGGAGTGTGGCATACCTTTTTGGACCACCTTGACCTTGTTTCTAAAATAATTGTGTCTGGAGCACGTCTCTCTCCTAGAATATTTGAGGCAGGTATCCAAAATTTGGTATGTGGATGCATCTTGGAATGGCGTAGTGTCGTGTACCATTTTGGGTCACCTGGACATCTGACTTATTTTCTACAATAATCATTTCCAGAGCGTATCTCCTATATCATTTGAGGTAGGGAGCTCAAATTTGGTATGTGGATGCATCTTGGAATGGCTTAGTGTCGTGTACCATTTTTGGATCACCTGGACTTCTAACTTAGTTTCTAGAATAATAATTTCCAGAGCGTATCTCCTACATTATTTGAGATAGGAAGCCCAAATTTGGTGTGTGGATACAGCTTTGGATGACAGTATCGCGTACCATTTTTGGGTCACTGTTGCTTTAACATTTGGCTTAGTTTCTAGAATTATCGTGTCAGAAGCACGTCTCATATAATTTGAAGTATGAATATCAAATTTAGTATATGGATGCATCTTGGGATAACATAGTGTCACCTTCCATTTTGAGGTCACTATGACCTCCACTTTGACCTCTGGTCTTGTTTTTAGACTAATTGTGTCCAGAGCATACCTCCTATATTACAAATAACTTTCCACAATGCTAGACCCATTCCTTTGGGTTCATTTGTCATGTTACTGTGACATATCTTGTTTCTGAAAGTGGTTATGTTGCGGATCAAATTGAAGTAAATGAATGGTTAAACGGTATGCATGCAAAACTTTTGACCTCACAGGTGACACCCCCCCCCCCCCCCCCCCCCGGACATCTTGGTCAAATATTAAAAGGACCTCTGCAAATGGTAATGAGAATCACAGTGTATCGCTGCCTACAATTTTGATAAACACTAAAGTCTATCAAATGCTTTCATTTTCATATATAAGCTCGCTGTTGGACTCTATTTCCAATTAAGCCAATTATAATGACCCAATTATGTTTGTAACACTGCGCTTGCTAACTTGCTGTTATGTCTCTTATCTATTGCCATAACTATTTTATTCCAGATTGAATCCCTGCCACTACCAAAACAGATGAAACTGTATGTTGGCACCATTTCACTGAGTGATTTCTTCATTGATGCTGACTACCTCCCACCTGACTGTCACTTAACCCGTATCTACCCCGCCCTCTGCTTGATTGACAGGAAGATGGTGAATCTCAAGGTCATTCCTACAGGTAGTATAGACATTTTTTATCTAAAACAATCTTAAATTGGACCTTGATGCAAGAAAACTTGTCTTCAGTGTTTGTGAACAACAAAGGTGCAGACCAGTTTGTGCAACCTGATCAGAGCCTTTGTTATTTCCTTTTTAGAAAGTATCATATCTAATCTTGTTACAAGCCAAATTTCAATTTGCTAGCTAGTTTCTGTAGGCTGAGATTGGTTCGAGTCTCCCTTTGTTGGAAACTCCGAAGACTGGTTTTGTCACATTTAGGCCCAATTATGCATAACCATAAACCACCAACCAGTGCATACTTCTGGTAATTATTGCATGGCTAGATAAGCCTACCCATTTGCACATTCTTGCCATACTCACTTGCTAATTGAAGGATTTAACCCTTTACCTCATAGGGACACCTTTTAACACTTTTGCAAACAGAGCAGACCCAGATCAGGCAGCTCTCTTAAGAGCTGCCTGATCAGGGTCTACTCTGTTTGCATATGGAAATAATAGATATGATCCTACACTAGTGGACCTGACAAGTAAAGTATTTGTTCTATGTACACATGAAAGTTTAATTTATATGATTATTCATAGTGGGTGGAGCTTAACATGAATATTCATAAAGGAAAGCGTTAACAAATATAAATGTGATCAATGCTATTATCTCATGCTCTGGCCAAATGTTCTAAATAAATCTTGCAATTTACCGCTTATTTCCTAGATTTAAATGTTTGTTACCCAGAAATAAACTGTTTATTACTTTGAATTTTTCAGGTTCCACTATCAACACAGCAGATGTAAGATTCATAACATCCTTAGATGAAGAGGATTACACTATAGTTGTAGAGGAACAAACAAAAACACTAGCCGATGTCATACAACAATCCAATAAAGAGGGAACCGTCTTTGACGAGGAGTTTCTATGGCTACTTATGGATGAAATGATAAATTACATCACTGAAAACGAAATCACCCCATCAACACATTTTGGTCCTGAAAACATTCATTTTCTGCCCAATCGTCAAGTTTTTATGCAAGTTGAGCAAAAAGATCAGGATGATATGACGGAAGTTATGAACAGTGCTGTGGTTTACGAAGCCCCAGAAGTGTTAAACATGGAAAATCCAACTACTACCGCCTTTTCTTGGTCCATTGGCTGTATCTTATATGAGTGTCTGGCACTAATACCAGCATTTTATGATCCGGATGAAAACAATCCATTTTCAGTTTACATGAAGATAATGAATGGTGAACTGCCGCCTGAGCCTGTATTGGGTAGCTCAACATTGAAAGCGGTGATAAAAATGTGCTTGATAAATGATCCTCTTGACAGAATCACACTTCAAACTATGAAACACATGGCTAGGGATCATTTAAAGGCTGTTCCATAGTACAACACTCCTCCCAAATTTTTATCCTGTTAATCTGCAGCATTCCTGTTATGAGCATGTACAGTAAAACCTGTGTAAAACAGCCACTCTCATTAAGACAGAAAATTGGTTTTCAAGACCAATAATCCCTTAATGTAGGTCAAAAGTATTGCAGAATGCTCCAAGGGGAGCATTCTGCAATACTTCTGACATTCATTAAGCTATAAGTTGTCATTAAGATCTTTGTTTTGTCTATTTTTGAGTGGTCGTTTTACACAGATTTTACTGTATTTTCAAGCAGAGAGGAAAACGGTGTGAATCCTGATCAGATGGCTTCGACAGAAGCCAGCTGATCTGGATCTACAGTGTTTTCAAATCAGGATTTATCCAGGCTCTGCAGAACAAGGGTTATCAAATGGGAGACAATTTCATTCTTTTACTTTTAGCCATGAACTTCTGCACCAATGACTGGTTACAAGATTTTAAAACTAGGGGAAATAACCCCTTAAATGCTGGAGAGCAGAAAAATAACTCTGGGTCTCATATCTGTGATATAGTGAATCTATTCTGCTGTTGTTTTTATCATTGATTTGGTTTACTTAAGTCTACTTTTCATAAAATGAGAATTTAAGTTTATTTTGTGCAATATGTTTATTTTATTTCATACCATATGTTAAATGTTAGAGGTTTCTTTAAGCCACTCATAAACCTTGTTGTCTGTTGGTGCTGCGATTGGCTCTTTATGGATTTGGTTTAAACATTGCCAAGTTAATGAATTCTTTGATGAGTTATTAAATTTGAATATACATCATCATGCTTTTTTTTTTTACTTTTTATTCAATTTGAATATATATCATCCTGCTTCTTTTTTTTTATTTTGTACCCTTCGTTCATTGATAACAAATGTTAATTCACTTGCACTTCTTCTAAATGTTTCAGTCATTTCCATCTCATGCCTGATTATGCCCCCAATGGAACTTTAGGAGGCATATATAGTTATCACTGTCCGTCCATAGTGTCTGTCACGAATCTCTCCTACATTATTTGAGGTAGGAATCCGAAACTTAGTGTGAGGATGCATCTTGGGATGGTGGAGTGTCGAGGGCCATTTTTAGATAACTGTGACCTTGACCTCATTTATAGAATAATCATGCTATATGAAACAACAAAGTCACAGTTTTGAAAATGCACGCTAGCTGACTTCAATTACCACTGCAAAATTATGTCAGTCATGGCATTAGAAGGTGTAACGTCATTTTTACACTTGAAAGAGGTTACAAATAGATGTTAACATATGTGATTTGTTTGATTTGATTCTTTACGTCCCATCAACAATCTTTCAGTTAAACAGGGACGGGTCTTCCTGTGTTGAAGCAGTACTAAGCTAGGATAAATGTGTCTTGCTCAAGTGCCACAATGCAGTGACGCCGGTGAGGCTCGAACCCGCAGCCCCTCGGTCTCGAGTCAAGCACTCTACCACTGAGCCACTGCGCTCCCTATTAACGTATGTGAAACAATCTAACTATTGGAGGGGATTTCTTCAGTGCAATGGTGGGAAGGTGGAAGAAGCTGAAGCTTTTAAATGTTTTTTAGTTGTTTTTTGTGTGTTTGAATAGAAATAGATCTGCTCAAGTTGTTGAGTAGTACTTCACTGTTTGTTGGTCAGTTTTACGAAGATAAATCACTCACCCTGGCGCTCACCATTTGATCTGCTTTACAGCTGACCTCCAAACAGTGAATTTTTACTCAACAATTCTTCTAGAGCTGATCTATTTCTTAATTAAAACCTCATGCTGGGCTCATATGATCATTTTACATTTTTGATATGCAAGGGATTTTTGTGTGAAACAAACTGATAAATAAACTATGATGTATTTTACAATATCATTTCCCCCACAAAAGTATAATATTGACCCCTGATTATGACACTATCGACCATGACAAAACAATATCTCCCTACACTGAATTAGATGACATGATTATTGATTTGCATATTTTTCATTCTGGATGCTGGTAAACAGGTACTTGGCAAATAGTGAAGATCCAAATAAAATGCAGCATAAGGCAACATCTCATCAGGGTCTGCACTGTTTGCTATAAAGATATAAACACTCTTCAGTGACAGAAATATACATGCATAATTCTATAGTAATGTTGACCTGCATCTCCTTAAAATACAAAATGGACAATTCCATTATTATTGCATCAATATGTATGGGATAATCCATCAGAAAGAAAAGGGTTAACTTTTTCTGAAAGCCTGTCAGAATTTACCTTAGAGGGGGCGACAACCCTGATGATAACTATGTATTATATGAAATATCTTAATAAACCATGGATTTTGATACCAGTTTCATCTAAATCAGTTGAAAAACGTGAAAGTTGTGGGCTTTTGAATATTTGCTAATGGTATGTAATGGAAGCGGCCACATTGTATGCTTAGTGACGTCACACAGCCTAATTAGATATATATGCATGATCAAAATAAAAGACAAACCAATGGATTACTTGCAATTATCTTTAATAAAACATTTTCCTATGTTTAAAGCTACTTATCTGCTGAAACACAGATGCTGTGATAGTATTGATTACTAAAAAATTAAGCAGTTGAAAAATTCTGACAACTAATTAAATATTCAAAATGGCAGTTAAATGTTGGCCATATTGAATCCTTTAAAAGCCCATAACTTCCCCATTTTTCAACCGATTTTGATGATACTTGCATCAAAATTCATGATTCATAGAGCTTTTTCTGATAAAACATACTTATTATTAGGGTTGCTGTCCCCTTTAATCACCAAGATATGGAGAAAAAAAATGCAAAAAATACACTTGGCTCATAAGGCATTAATTTTTGTCTTGATGAAACAACTTGTTTCTTTAGCCAACCATTAAACTAATTGTCTATGTGTCATCTGCTTATAACCTTTGCAAACAGATTGGACCTAGATCAGGCCTGACCTGGATCCAATCTGTTTGACAGTCAGACAGTTTTCCTGAAATAATTTTTCAAAAAAAGACGATTTTGAAAAAAAAATCATCAGGCGACAAGAAAGCATTAAAAATTACCCAGGATGCAGAGTAAAACTTCCACAGCTATATCACTACCTCATAACACAGATCATGGAGCTCAGGCCCAGAGATATTTTTTTCTTATCATGCTCATAAATGTCAAAATGCCAACAATTATTGCCATTTTAACATCTGTAAGCATGATTAATACAACAGCTGAGAGTTTGAAGGCAAGAAAGAAAGTATTTATTTTTCAGCATTTTAGCACTTTAAGTTCAATGCTCAGTTGAGTTGAGCACAAAAAAAAAATATATAAAAAAATAAAAATAAAAATGCCCTTCACTATAGTGTAGATTTTATTTTCTTGTCCTTTGGGATCTTGGGTTTCATTGTGGAACTTTGAAACTCATAGAGGGTCACTGAAGAAGCCTAAATGGCAGAAACTAGCTAGTCTAACCCAGGAAATATGCACACTCTAGTTTCAGTTCTTTGATGCAGTCTTTGCTTCCAAAGGATACCCCTTTTAAGAACATATTCAAGGCCTGGTGTATCATTACTTTTATTTCTCAGGGCATAAGATTATAAAACTTTCTTCAAGCTCAACTCAATTTAGCATTAAATTTATCATGCTCATAAATGTTTAAATGCCAACCATTGTTGTCATTTTAACATTTATCAGATTAATCAATACAACATCTGAGAGTTTGAAAGTGAAGAAAGTCTATTTTTCAGCATTTTAGTTTTGATGAACAGTTCAATTTCATGCTCAGTTGAGCTGAGTGTGGTTGGTTGGTTGTAGCTAAGCCCTAATTGACTATATTAATCTCTGAATATTGGTTCTCACAGTATCTTCCTTTCGTAGAATTAACACACAAGTAATCAAGATCAGGTGGTGCGCTAAGAATCCTGAATAGAGTAACCAAATATATATGTTTTTCTCAAAACCAGAGTAGCCTCTTGAAGTCGATTTATTTTCCTGTAGACCACAGCCTGTGATCTGAAAGTGCCAATTGAGATGTTAAAGTACAGAGATTTCTTCATCCAGCTAAAATTCACACTTCTGATGTCCATATTTGCAGAAATTCTTTTCAATCATTCTTTGTCAACCCATATTAACTACAATTACAGGGCTCCAGATAACAGTGTGTATTGGAAAACTATTTTCTTTATTTCTCATCCAAGACATATGTTGTGGGTACTCAAAAGAACTGTCTCAATGAGACAGTTCTTTTGAGCACCCAAAACACATGTTGAAAGGCATTACAAACATTGATGGGCAAGAAAATAATTACAATATTATGCTCATAAAATTTCCTTATCTGGACCTATGCAATTATATCTTCTACAGTACAGAAGAAGTCTATGCAGTTATTTTTTTATCACATGAAAAAGTTTTATAACCTCAGGGCCTGATATCGTGGTACCGGTCTCCACTCAAGTCTACTATATGGGCCTCGATGAGACAAAACCTGTTGTTGGGGTTTCTAACAAGGCATGGGTGAAAGTTAAAAATTTCCAAAATCCTGAACTTTAGAAATTCAAATTTAAAACTTGCTAGATGCCTACAAAAATGAATAATTTCATGTTTAAGTGGTCAATTGTGTTTAGATCACCTGAAAACAAATCAAAGAAGCTATCAAAATCGGGCTAATTCAGCAAAATCCTGAATTCAGTATTAATCCTAAAAACTTTCACCCATGACAAGGTCATACCCAAAACAGCCTGCTTATCTACAGAGCCAAGCTAAAAAATTGCATGAAGTTTAGATATGAAACTTTCCTATTAGCAAATAACAAAGGCACTGATCAGACTGTGCAGATGTACATGCTGGTTTGCGCCTTTGTTGTTCACAAACCACGAAAGACAGGTTTTCTCACCTCTGGGCCAATATTGTCAAGGATTTCAGAACTGTCAAAAAAAAAAGACACGTTTCATGTGATTTTCCAGCAGTATTTGACTCTTTTTTTCTTTCTTGTGGTGACTTTTGTTGTCTGCTGATCACCTTTGCAAACAGTTTAGGCCCTGATCAGGCCCAACAAAAATGTTCGGCCTGATCTGGATCCAAAAGCTTGAAAACTATGCTATTCTCAAAAGAAAATTTTGAAAAATGTTTATGTTGAAAATAATCAACAAACTACAAAAAGGCATGCCAAATTACCCAGAAAGACCTACACCAATTATGTTCTCAAGGCATCTTTCAGCATATGCAAGCAGCCATACAGTTTTCTTATAAAACCAAAGGCTTTTTTCAGCATGGTTTATTCAATTGTCAAAAGAAGGCTCTTATATTCATGGCTGAGTCACTGAATTTCTTCTATCAAAGAAAGTGAAGTATGGTGGATTTGAATTGCCAACACATCGCTCAGTATCTCATGACTGAGTTGAGTTTGTATGTCACTGGGTTGTCTTCTATCAAAGAAAGTGAAGTATGGTGGATTCAAATAGCCAACACATCGCTTTGTATCTCATGACTGAGTTGAGTTTGTAAGTCACTGAGTTTTTTCTTCAACACTGCAAGAGCTGTGAACACAATGGTCTCAGGTTTGAGTGAGCCACACGACTCAACATTGTAGAAATATTTGTTAGGTTTGCCTGTTGGGTCAAATGGTGCTTGATCTGCAAGAAACAAAATACAAATTAGCCCTATACAGGCCTACAGATAAGAAAGCATAATTCAAAATAAGTTTTCTTCTTTGTAACCAAAATATATGTTGTGCGTCTCAATGAGTGTGTAATTGAAAATTCGTTTTCTTATTTCTCAATCAAACGTATGTTGTGGGTACTCAAAAGAACCATCATGGTGCCCCGGTTCTCTTGAGCGCCTAAACACGAGTTTAAAACGATGGATAAGAAAAAAATCACAATTTTAGGCTGAAAAATGCTTATCTGCACATATGCCAATTTCCTATTCATCAAGTCTGATTTGTTTTATTTGATTTGATTCTTTACGTCCCATCACAGTGATTTTATTTGGCCATTTTTAACGCCTTATATGGGAGTCATTCCCAATCCAAAAATGGTCTTTATTTTCTCAATTTCATGTATTTTAGTACTTATTTTCCCATTTTTATATGTTTTCTAAGATATGCAGGAAAAGGTAGCTTCCAAAAATCCCAAATAAAATCACTGCATCAACAATCTTTAAGTTAAACAGGGATGGGTCTTCCTGGGTTGAACCAGTACTAAGCTAGGATAAATGTGTCTTGTTCAAGGACCACAATGTGGTGACGCCGGTGAGGCTTGAACCCGCGGCCCCCTGGTCTCGAGTCAAGCACTCTACCACTGAGCCACTGAGCTCCAATCATCAAGTCTGATCAAAACAAAAAAATTAAGATATACATTTTAAGAGGAAACCTGTTGATTATCTGACTGTGACTATTTTTCCCCCTTAGCCCCAACCCCAACACTAAAAAATGTTTAAGCATACATTGAGGATTTCAAAGTGACTTCCCAGTTCAGCCATCATCCCCATGATAAAACAAAATAAATTTAATTTGCGACCTACTATACCTCTTTTAACCAAACATTAGCCTAGCATCCTTTTTAAGAGACTTCAGCACACAGAGCAGAACTATGCGGAGATCCAGAAAGTTTTGTCAGAGGGGGTCCAAATTTGACAAGAATTTTTTTTTTCTAATTGATATGATGAGAGGATCCTTTTTAGTTGAGGAGAGGATCCAAATACCACTAAAAGACTAAAGGCGGGCCATCATCAGCAAGCCAGTGATTTAATGGTGTTTCACTGGCATCCTAGTCAACAGCTATGGTCATGTCAATACAGTCAGTTCTCCTAACCACCCTGTTTTTCTGGGCAAGTTTGACTAAGCCATTAACTAGTACTTTATGCACATAATTTCTCTTGTACTGACAACAACCCGCCTTAAATAAGCAGTAGGAAGAGAATGACGGTAGAAATTATTTCATAATCAATCTCCACTAAAGTATGGAACTGGTCAGATTACTCACGTGTGTCTTCATCAAGCTCTGTATATTCACTTTTAGGCCTGAAAAACAACAAAAGCTTCTATATGAAAAATTGCCAGAGTAAATGTTCATCCTTTTTTGTCATCTGCTGATTTTTTTTTCAAAATCTTTTTTTTCCAAAATATTATTTCAGAAATAAAATCATAGTGTTAAACAGTTTGGATCCAGATTAGGCCTGACTGTTTGTCATTCCTGATCTGGGTCCAAACTGTTATCAAAAAGTTATCTCTCCCTATTTCTGTGCTCTCCATGGATTATCCCCATTTTGTTATAAAATTAATTCTGTTCTCATATATGCATATTTTCTTTATTTTTTGTATTTGGTAAATCGTAGTGGACAAATATGCAACGCTCATCAAACACAAAACTTTGAAAACGAGGCCTGCGTGACTGCTGAGCACCAACACAAACCAAATTTATCCACTAACATTATATGCCTTCCTATTAGAAGCAAATGTAATCTTCCGTTAGTGGAACAGTTACTTGCGAAATGCATATTTGTTCAACTTTACCACAATTTGCCACTATCGTTTACAACATGTTATTGGTAATCAGGAAAGGAATTATATAAGCATGTTGCTTCCATTCCAATCCTTGTAACTTAAATACTGTTAACATCTGTTTGATAATGTCAACTGTTCTTGCTAATAAAATATGTTTAAACCAAAAAGTTATCAGTAGATGACACTAGGAGATACAGAGTTAAGGGTTAAGATTTTTATATTTTGTCTTCACTTTTCCTGCTAACTCATTTGTTGAAAACTCTGGTAAAGACACAAACTTTAAAAACACAACACTTGGATAGCAGCTTTAATTTGTGTCTCATTGAAGGCAGAGCTATTATTTTGACTGTTCGTTAAAGAGTATTCATTTATAAGTAGCATATGGAAAACTTGTTCAATTAAAATGAATTTAACATATTAAAATGTAAACTTTTTGAGATAGGGGTCAACTGTTTAATTTGATAAAATGATATCAGTCAAAGATTCCCTACTTCTTTAAATTAAGAAACACGAGAAGCATCAACTTTGTGTCATGGACTTTGTTAGTCATAGAGGAATCACTCTCATATTGATTGGCAGATCTGCGATACAGCTTATTGGCGTAGTTGATGTTTATCTGTTTGTACCCTTTCATTTGATGACAAAAATGACATAATTGTACACTATAACAAATTCCCTATTTACGGTTTTACTAGTCTGAAAGGCCCTACGGCTGGGCCCCTTCCCAAAATTGAAAAAAAATGCCTAGACTGGGACTAGTAATGAGATAATCTTGCAATGAGATGAAACCCAAGTAATAATAGATACGAACCATTCCTCTGGTTTAGGGTATGTTGTGTGTCTGAGTGCATTGTCTGGATCATACTCAAAGGACACACCAGCTGTAGGGTTCCATTTAGCATGTTCTTTGGCAAATCCCTTCCTAGCAAAGGCCTTCACCTTCAACTCCTGACCTTTACGAAGTTTCACAATTAAGATATCTGGAAATATACAAACATTTTCCATCACTTATGGGCTAATGCTCAGTGTGTTTTTATCATGGATTTTAGACAACTATATGGGCCTTGATGCGACAAAACCTGACTTGGAGTCTCCTCAGCTGATTATGTCAAACAATATGCTCATCTTCAGACCATGACCTAAACACCTGTAAAGTTTCTAAGTAATCAGAGTAAAAATGTAGGAGGAATTTCATACTCAAGATACCTACTTCTTGAGGGGGACGGAAGGACTAACGGATGGAATGCCAAATACTATGTCCCCTCTTCGAAAAGGCGGGGGACAAAAAATATTTGGTTTGCCACTTCCTTCTGGGAGATTTAACCCTTACCTTCATGAATATTCATGCTAAGCTCCATTCACTATCAATCATTATATAAATAAACTCTCACCTTTGTACATAGAACAAAGAAAAAATTATATGTCAGGTCCACTAGCATAGGATCACATCTAATCATATTTCCATAACCAAACAGAGTAGACCCTGATCAAAGAGCTACCATGGGAGCACAGTGGCTCAGTGGTATAGTGCTTGACGCAAGACGGAGGGGCGGAGGGTTCAAGCCTCACATGCGTCACTGTGTTGTGTCCTTGAGCAGGAGCTTAGTACTGGTTCAACCCAGGAAGACCCGTCCCGACATAACTGTTTGTTTGTTTGGTTTAGTTCTTTACATCCCAGTCAACAATTTTTCAGTTATGTTGGGACAGGTCTTCCTGGGTTGAACTAGTATTAAGTAAGAATTAATGTGTCTGCAGTGATGTCGATGAGGTTCGAACCCGCAACCCCCAGTCTCGAGTCAAGCACTCTACCACTGAGCCACAGCAGGTCCTTTTTTTCTCTTTTTTTCTTTTTATTTTGCTTAGAAGGCTTACTCTACATTTGCTAAGACAAAAATGATCTCCAGAGAATGAAAATAAATTTCATGGGGAAACTATTACCTGTGACCCCTTGATTTATACAATGATTATGGACCATCCCAAGTTTATTGTATCAAACCAGAAGGAAAAATTCATTATACCATCCTTACCAACTTTAGCACGAAATATCTTGTGCTGTGCAAGGTCTACACTGATGTAGGTGGTATAAAATAGTTATACCACAAGGGATTTTGAACAAAAAACTTCCAAAAAAGGTGTAGTTCATTCCCAATTTTTTAGTTCTACATTTTGGTGTAAAGGACCTCGGACAGTCTCCTATTCATTCTGCCCAAATTTTGACAGCCTATGGTTAGGAAAATGCATGATTGACAACTAAATTGTGTGCTTAAATCAAACCCTTACATTTAGTGCACCTAGCAAAATAAACATATTTTGAAAATAATGCATAATTATGCCAGGACATCAAGGTTAAGGGGGTGGGGATATTTTTTGTGACCAATTTTTTTTTTTTAATTCCATAGTTTCGCCTTGTATTCACCTAAAGACATGGAAATATAATGTTTGCAGCATAAAACTTGAGATGAAAGTGATGCGTTTGCATAAAATACATGTGGAGTTTATTTCATTGTTTCTTCTAAATAAGAATGTTGTCCATGACTTTCGACTATTACCTGTTCTGTTTCAAGTTCAGCCAGTTTGACTTGTTCACTGAGGTGTATCATACCTACATACTGTATACATCAGAGTCTAGATAAACACAGTTTCTGAGTGTAAAATAGTAAATATTTTCTTACCCATCAGATTTAACCTGTAATTTGGTGCTTAAAAGAACCGCCTCATTGGGGCGGTTCTTTTAGGTTTTGGTTTAGAAATAAGACAGTTAATAACTTGGTACACAATCATAACAAAAGCCCTGATACATGCCATTTACCTACAGGCTTGTACAAAATTAGTTCCAAAATTTTTTTTATTATATTTTGTTTTTGAGCATTTTGACATCGTTCCCCCCGTGACCAAACAGAGTTTTCAACCCATATTGTTTTAATTGGTACTTGTCCTATGAGAAAAACACTTTTGCGTATAATTTAAGGGTAGAACCTACTATCATTTTCATGGAAAAAATATTGTTTTCTTTGAAACTTTTCCTTTGGCTATTTTTATGGGCAATCGTTCATTAAGACTGTCCGAGGTCCTTTCATGAAAATCAGAACAAAAATAGCAAAGTTACAGATCCATGAAAATTTGCATGAAAATGAGAATGGAAACGTGAAAATGTGAGTTTTATGAAGGGCAATTAAAGCAACAAATATGTTACAGCTTTATACTGCTAATTTTAGACGGTATCGATTTAATTTTTACGAATTTTGATAGTCCAAATGCTTTTTTCCCAAATTCAACAGGCCCCTGGTCCTGACTTCAGAATGGTAGGAAAACCCCTGTACCATGTTTGTCCACCTGTACCTAAGATAATCCACTCGCTAAATGTTCGTGGATTATCTCCACATACAGGCGGACAACCCATGGTATAACTATAACTTAGTACATAAAGGGTTAAAAACAACTCACCATCTGTGTCTTCATATTCACTAGCTTCTTCTCTGTGTCGTGAAGTAACCTGAAGAAATCAAAATATTAGAAAACATTGATCAGTTTCCTTCTACATTAGTTTCCCTCCACATGCTTTGTTTTTTGTTTGTTTGTGTTGATGCTAATTAAATCCTAGTCATCAATTTTTCAGTCATGTCGAGACAATTTCCAGTACTATGCAGGGGATAAGAGCAGTGTTGTGCCTAGGTCTGGGGGACATCAGTGTCCCCCTACCTAAATTTGAGAGGGACATTTGCAAATTCTGGAGGACATACCAAATCCATCTGATTTTTACCTGTAAAATTGAATACAGTTTTCCAGAAATTTCTATTCATTTTTTAAATTTTACTTAAATTTGAGCTCGATATCGATAGTTTTGGCTCAAGAAAGAGTGCAGATTACAGTGAAGTAGTTTCTACATTGCCGTAGTTTTGAATTCCCCAGCAAATAAATAGCTTTTTCTGACCTTCAGCTGAATAAAATTTGCCTTTTCCCCCATTGTTGATGTATTGGACTGGCTGAAAAATCAATATCCAATGCAACATTTATCATCAGTAAATACATGTGCACAGTCAAAATTGTGCTTTTTTACTTCCCTTTACTGGGTTA
Source organism: Loripinus fragilis (assembly GCA_964019695.1). Classification (NCBI taxonomy): domain Eukaryota; kingdom Metazoa; phylum Mollusca; class Bivalvia; order Lucinida; family Lucinidae; genus Loripinus; species Loripinus fragilis. The sequence continues at coordinate 9,094,129 of OZ026523.1, forward strand.
GGCTAAATATGGAAATGGGATTTAAATAGGGATCAGCAGATTTTTCGAGGGCGCCCCCATAGCCCCGCACTGAGTGTTTTTAAGGGACATGGACGGTAAAAACGCGGGAATACCGCAATGCCCCACTCTAGGCACAACACTTTAAGTGTCTTGCTCAAGGACACAACAAAGTTCCTCCAGTGAGTCTAAAACTAGGGACCCCTCGATTATAAGTCTATGGAAACTCTTGTTCCCCAGGCAGGGCTAGTTTGGGCCCCAGAGGCTTGATTGGCAGGATTTATGTAGGGGACCACTAGACATTGCTACATACCCAATATATAAGCTGTGGGCCTAGGTTTTAGAGATTGTGTTTTGATTTTTTCCCATTATCTCATGATCCCTGGGGCAGGGCTAGTTTTGATCCCAGTGGCTTGATTGGCAGGATTTATGTAGGGGACCACTAGACATGGCTACATACCCAAAATATTAGCTGTGTGCCTCATGGTTTCAAAGAAGAGGATTTTTAAAGTTTTTCTATTATAAGTCTATGGAAACTCTTGATCCCTTGGGCGGAGTCATTTTGGACCCAAGGGGTTGATTGGCAGGATTTATGTTGGGGAACGCTAGACATTGCGACATACCCAATATATAAGCTGTGGAACTCATGGTTTCAGAGAAGAGGAATTTTAAAGTTTTTCTATTATTAGTCTATGGAAGCTCTTGATCCCTTGGGCGGGGTCATTTTGGACCCCAGGGTCTTGATTGGCAGGATTTATGTTAGGGAACACTAGACATTGCTACATACCCAATATATAAGCTCATGGTTTCAGAAAAAGATTTTAAAGTTTTTCCCATTATTAGTCTATGGAAACTCTCAATCCGCAGGGTGGGGCCAGTTTAGACCCCAGGGGGCTTGATTTGCAGCACTTATGTAGAGGACCTCAAAACATTGCTACTTACCAAATATATAAACTTTGGGCCTCATGGTTTCAGAGAAGATTTTTAAAGTAAACGTATGGGAGCTATATGTTGCCATGGCAACCAGAGTTCCACTCCAATCAGACCAAAAACCTTATGCAGCACTCCCCCCTTTCGTGAAACTTTAAAGATACACTTCTTTGAAAGTGTGGACGGACGACAGACCACATTGTCATACTAATACCTCACTGAGCTTGAGTCTTGAGCCTTCGGCTCAGGTGAGCTAATAAGCATAAAATTACTGTGCCTTTATTTGGTGCAGCATATGCTGCACCAAATAAAGGCACCACAATTTTATACTGATTTAGGAGTCCATAAACAGTGTTAAATCCTACAGTAAATAGTAAAATTCAAGGCCTTTGCGTGATTTTCCAGTACTTTTCAAAGCAGATTTCCTTTTCAAGGACTTTTTTTAGAAAGCCCTGTATATTCAAGTACTTTTCAAGCCTGTGCGGTCCCTGTATATCCTGTCAATGCAATCAGAAGATTACTCAGAGCTCTCCCTAACTGTTGATTTGCAGCCCTGAACTCCCGATTTTTGGTGCTAGGACTCCTATTTTTTAAAGGAGGCTACATTCTTTTGTATGGTGGGGCTCCAACTTTTTGACAAAGAGGGCTCTTGGACTCCTGCTTTTAAAATCCTAGTGAGAGCTCTGAAAATTTACATTAGTCAAAAAAAAAGATTAAACCAGAAGAAAAGGGTTAATTTAAGCATAGTCTGAATTACTCACTGGAACTACTTTTGGGGTACTGGAGACAAGATCTGCACTGGTCACATGTCTAGTGTGATCATCAAGACACTTCACATCAAGTGTAAACTCCACGGAACAATCATTGCAGAACTCGTCACACGTGCAATCCTGGAATAATCATAGTATATTATAATAGCAAACATTTTGCTTGTAAAATTGTAATGTCATAGGTTCAAAAGTAAAATAAAATTGCTTAGAGGGATTGATAAGGCTACTGAGAAAAAGTTTACACAATAGAAATAGAGAATACTAGGTGAGTGTTTTTTGATATCAAGTTTACCAGGCAACCCTTCGATCATGAATCAAGCACTCTACCACTGAGCCACTGTGCTTCCACAGATGTTTGTATTACAACTGGTTAATAACTTCAATGCATGTTAACCCTTGTCTAGCTGAGCCTGGATATATCCTCTTTAGAAAACAGTGCAGATTCAGATCAGCTGGCTTATAATGAAACCATCTGATCAGGAACTGCACTATTTACCATGCACCCTGAGAATCCAAGATATTTATTGAAATCACAAAATTGAATTGGCTAGCAAACAGAAGATAACATGCTATCTTAATTTTTTCAGCAGGAGATGGGTTAACTTAAAGAGGTAGGAGGAATCCCTAATTTATGCAGGTTCTATAGTTGGTCATATAGCTTCATCACTTGCACAATGGATTAGAATATGAGCCGCAACATGTAATTTCCAACAATATGGCATTTTAACAAATGTAGACTCAGACCAGCCTGTTAAGCCTAGAAACTCCAAATGATATTCAGTCAGTAGCTTAACATTCATAGAATATTCAAACGTCTAGCAAAGGCTCTGATCAGACTGCACATATGCGCAGGCTGGTCTGAGCCTTTGCTGGTCCCACATACCAAATAGTTGGAAATCTCATGCCATGGCTCATATCTGAGATTTTAGCATGGGTCACAAATTCTTATCTTACCCATGTTATCTTACCCAGGCTTTGCAAGAGGACTGTTCATTGATTGTATTGGAACTCATGAACATGGTCGTCAAATGACCTTACTGATTGTAAAAGTGACGCCATCATGTGATGTTGCATCTCAGCGTATTCAAGAACTTCTGGGAGCCTTTTCTTAAGAATAAAATGTGGTATCTAATGGTGAGCAAGAAAAAGAATCCATTATTCGGGTGAGAGTAGGATAGAAAAATCCATCCCTCGGGATCACCGTTTGTCATCACTCTCGGCAAGCCTCGTGATGCCAAACGGTGATCCTCGGGACAGATTTTTCTATTCTACCCTCACACTCATGATAGATTCTTATAATCTTACCCATTTTATCTTACCAAGGCTCAGCAAGAGGACTGTTACTTGGTTGTATTGGAACTCATGCACATGGTTGTCTAGTGACCTTACTGATTGTAAAAGTGGCACCATCATGTGATGTTACATCTCAGCGTATTCAGGGACTTCTGAAAGCTTTAATATTCTAAAATAAGCAGTAAATGGTTTGAAAGAAAAAGAATACCTTATTTGTGTGAGGTTGGGATAGAAACATTTGTCCCTCGCGATCACCATTTATCAACACTCGTCAAGCCTCATGATGGCATACTGTGATCTTTGAGCAAATTATTCTATCCCACTCTCACACTGAAAGTAGATTCTTATATGCTTGATGCATTCTAATTTGGGAAAATTCTTTAATATTCTCTGAATCTCTTACCCTGCTGAACTGCATTCTGTCCACAATTTCATCACTAGTGAGAGGTATCAAGCCGACTCTGTGAGCAATGAACTCATCAAACAATACCGTAGAGTTGGACTCTATCTGGACCCAGTCTATTGCTGAAGAACAAGTGAAAATATTTACAACAAACTTTCTCAATATTGAACAGAGAGCAACTTTCTTGAAATATCGATAAGAATATCAGAGATTTTAGCCTGGGTCAGAAATTCTTATCTTACTCATGTTATGTTAACCAAGCTATCATGAGAAGACTGTTCATTGGTTGTATGGGAACTCACACACATGGTCGTATGGGCACGCAGTGGCTCAGTGGTAGAGTGCTTGACTCAAGACCGAAGGTTCGAGCCTCAACGGCGTCACTGCGTTGTGGTCCTTGAGCAAGACATATTTATCCTACCTTAGTACTGGTTCACCCAGGAAGACCTGTCCCTGTTTAACTGAAAGATTGTTGATGGGACGTAAAGAGTCAAACAAACGCACATGGTCATCAAGTGACGTCATTGTTCAGTCAAAAAGAATTCATCATGTAACTAGAATTCCGATAAGCAGATTTGCCGCCTGGCTGAGCAGTTTTAGCACTCTCTAATATATTTGGGATAATCAAAATAGCAGAAATAGAAAATATTATGTGAGTGTCTTTTGAATCAAGTTTTCAAGACAATCTGCTCTGGACCTGAGTCGTTGGTGCACATCTTCAATGTGTGAACAATCATTATGCAAAATTCGAATATAAAGGAATGAAATCTGTTTGAGATACAGATTACACACAAATTACACAATGTAAGCACTCCAAAGGTGGCGTAGACGTAATAATGTCTAATTTCAACACTCCAAAATATATTATCATATGTGCACAAAAAAAGGGTGCACATGTTCAATGAGTGAACAATCATAATTGGAAAGTTTGAATATAAAGGAATGAAAACTGCTTGAGTTACAGATTACACAAATCAGACACCCCCTTAGCATTTCATATAGAAACAAGAAATGTCACAAACATGTGACGAATGCCCCCAAAGGATTGGTCTTGCATAAAACACATTTGAGGAAAGTTAGCTGTAATATAGCATGAAAAACCTAGAAATGAGACCAGAAGTCAATGTCAAGGTCAAAGTGACTCAAAATGGTATGCACCACTCCGCCATCCCAAGAGGTATCACCACCCCAAATTTGGGAATCCTACATCAAATAATATAGGAGATATGCTCTGGACACAATAATTCTTAAAACTAGGTCAGAGGTCAAGGTCACAGTAACCCAAAAATGGTTTGTGACACTCCGGCATCCCAAGATGAATTTACATACCAAATTTGGAATTCTTATTTCAAAGAATATAGGAGATATGCACCAGTTTCTAGAAACTAGGTCAGAGGTCAAGTTCAAGGTCACAGTGACTTATTTATGGTACGCGACACTTCGTCATCCCAAAATGCATCCAGATTCCTACCTCAAATAATATAAGAGATATGCTCTGGACATGATTATTCTTAAAACTAGGTCAGAAGTCAAGGTCACAGTGACCCGAAATTGGTACATGACACTCTGCTATTCCAGGATGCATCCACACACCAAATTTGGAATTCCTTACTCAAAGAATACAAGAGATATGCCAGGGACACAATGATTTTTAAAACTAGGTCAGAGTTCAAGGCCACAGTGACCCAAAAATGGTATGTGACACCCCGTCATGCAAAGATGCATTTACACCAAACTTGGAATTCCTATCTCAAAGAATATTGGAGATATGCACCAGACTCAATGCAGTTTCTAGAAACTAGGTCAGAGGTCAAGTTCAAGGGCACAGTGACCCAATTATGGTACACGACACTTCGTCATCCCAAGATGCATCCACACACCAAATTTGAGATTCCTACCTCAAATAATATAAGGGATATGCTCCGGACACGATTTTTATTAAAACTAGGTCAGAGGTCAAGGTCAAAGTGACCCGAAAATGGTACATGACACTCCGCTATTCCAAGATGCATCCACATACCAAATTTGGAATCCCTAACTCAAAGAATATAAGAGATATGCTCCGGACACAATAATTCTTAAAACTAGGTCAGAGGTCAAGGTCACAGTGACCCAAAAATGGCATGTGACACCCCGTCATCCCAAGATGCATTTACACACAAAAATTGGAATGCCTATCTCAAAGAATATAGGAGATATGCACCAGACTCAATACTTTGGTACGCGGCACTTTGTCATCCCAAGATGCATCCACACACCAAATTTGAGATTCCTACCTCAAATAATATAAGAGATATGCTCCGGACACGATTATTCTAAAAACTAGGTCAGAGGTCAAGGTCACAGTGACCCGAAAAAGGTACGCGACACTCCACCATCCCAAGATGTATCCACTAACCAAATTTGGAATTCCTACCTCAAAGAATATAGGAGATATGGACCGGACACGAAAGCGGGATGGATGGACTGACAGACAGACTGAGGGATGGACAGACAGTGCGATTACTATGCCTCCCAAAGTTGCTTTGGGGGCATAAAAATGTCTTAGTTCAAGACCCAGAAAAATGAAACAAATATTCGTGAAATGTGCACAAAATAAGAGGTGCACATCTTCAATGTGTGAACAACCATTATGCAAAGTTTGAATATAAAAAGGAATGAATACTGTTGGAGTAACAGATTACACAAACCAGACACCATCGAAGCATTTTGGACAGAAAAATATCTAAGTTCAACACCCCTAAAAAATGAGAAAGTATTCATGAAATGTGCACACAATAGATGGTGCATATCTTCAATATGTGAACAATCATTACACAAAGTTTGAATAAAAAGGAATGAAAACTTTGGAGTTACAGACTACACAAACTAGGCACCCCAAAAGTGTTGCGGATGGACGGAAGGACAGAGTGGACCCATTACTAGACCTGCTTTCGCTAAAGCGATGCAGGTAACAAACCTCCTCTTAACACAGATCTGGATATAGCACTGTCATATTCTGGTTCCTATACCATGAAACTTTTCAAAGACTGGTCACCCAAAACACATGTTTAAACTGATGGCTAAGAAAATAATCTTATTTTTATGCTCAAAATGTTCCTTTTAATGGTCCCATGGCATTATAAAGGGAGTTTGGGACTGCCCTGTATATAACAAAGGTTACAAAAAAGTCACAAATTATTATTTACTACCCGATGGTATAGTCTTACCCATGGTTGGCACCTCTGCTATACAAACTCTTCTTAAAGCATTGGCCACACTGAAATAGACAAGAAAACATGTCTTTACGTATACACTGTAGGACCAAATAAACAAATGTTTTGAGCATAAAATTGTGAGTAGGCAAAATGAAAAGGTTTCGGCCATGGGTCGGTTCGGACATGAGTCGTTTCGGCTGGGTCATTTCGGCCTGGGTCGTTTTGGCCAGATTTTCAGATGGGTCGTTTGGCCTATTTTGGTGGGTCGTTTCGGCCCGATATACCCAGACCCCCATCCCCCTGTATTTACAATATAAATGAGACAGCTCATAATGATAATTTAAGTTCTCTTTTATTGAAAAAAGATGATAATACATACCCAAACCCATATAAATAATACCACCCTATTAGAACCTTTGCCGCTGTTAAGTTTGAAAGTAGGTAATCGGACCAAACTTTAGGGGTCTGTCATGGCTCCATTGGATGGCTGCACATTCAAGTTTAAAGGATACGGTATATACATGCTGGTTTGGAAACGTCGAGGCCCATGCCCAGATCCAGAAAGTTTGTCGGATGGGGTCCAAATTTGCCATTGTTTTTTTTCCAGTTGATTTGTTTGTTTGGTTTGATCCTTTTCGTCCCATCAACAATCTTTCAGTTATAGAGGGACCGGTCTTCCTGGGTTGAACCAGTACTAAGCTTATATTAATGTCTTGCTCAAGGACATAACACAGTAACACAGTAACCCGATGAGGCTCGAACCTGCGGCCCCTCGGTCTCGAGTCAAGCACTCTTCCACTGAGCCACTACATGAGTCGTTTCAGAAAAATGAATATCTTTAGGGGTTTTCAGAAAATGAATATTTTTGGGGGTATGAAGAAAAGGTGAATATTTTTTTGGTCATTTATTTATTGGACTAATTTGTGGGATCGTTTCTATACATTTTAGGGCTTTTTCTTAAGGGAAGGTACAGAATGGGAATCTTTTTTGGGGTCACAAAATTTCAAATATTTATTTGGGAATTCCTGATATCTTTATTAGGTAAACAGTCTAGATACTGGGTCCAGGCCTACGTATGCAGAAAATTGAGAGTACACCGCCCAGGGGCGAAACGACCCACGGCAGAAACGACTCATGGCCGAAACGACTCACCAAAATAGGCTGAATCGACTCACCCCAAAATTTGGCCGAAACAACCCAGGCCGAAACGACAACTGAATTCAATGCAAACATAAGTGTGTTTCGGATAACGGGTCTGAAAATTTTAAAGGTCGGCACACATATTTTAAAAAAAATTCTAGAAATATATACAATTTTATGCATTTTGAAAGAGCAAGTTGGGCCCCTAAAGCAAAATGATTGGGGGGCCCAGCCCAAAACTAAGGGCCCAAGATTCGGCAGAAAATGTAACTCATTTCAATACCATACAGCATTGCCAAGCATTTGCTTTACTCATACTTGAAGTCAGAGACCCTCAAAATCTGTTTCCCATATTAACAGTATTTGGAATTAGCTGAATGAAGATTTGTATACAGCGTATACAATTCTTCATTCAGTTAATTTCAAAAACTGTTAAAATGGTAAATAATTATTACTTCAAACAGCGGAAGACTTCCAGTTAAGCGGTCCCCAGAAATTGTAGAAAGTGACTGAAAAGCCCTTTAATACACCCCAACAACACCAAATATCGATAGTTTATTTATCGGGGTAATGAATTCTTTTTAATATGGGGGCTACCGCCCCCACACCCCCGTCGAAATGTTAGTTTGTTTTTTTTGGCCAGTATACATGCCCAATTGAATACTGCTGCAGACTGCTAAACTGGAAACTACCCCAAACAGCTAGTGTCAGATTTGATAACACATCATACTTTTACATACTACTTTTTTTAAGGGAAAAGCTGGGCCCATAAACATTTAGTTTTACCTTGAGAATCGATGCTGGGCTCTGAGGGAAGGAGATATCTCCTTTTTAAGCCAGACTTCATTTTAGAATTTTTCTGTCACTGTTTTAGGGGCCCAGCCAAAAATTTAGGGGCACTGGGCTACTTAGAAACGATGTCGTTACGTAAACGGGTCCCCAATTAAAATTGCCCATTTGACGTAACGATTCGATACATGCCATGTCAGTGTAGCAAACCTATTTTGTATAATCCCGCCGCAACACTTATAGAAAATACTCTAATTATGATTAGAATTCACTTCTGGTTGTTTTTATACAAGAGTTTCTGTCATTGAACAAAATACTTTATGATTTCCCTTCTCAATAAAAATTTCTTTCACCTGGCAGCCATGATGGGACATCTGTTTGGTACCACGAAGAAGTGTAACGAATACTTTTAAACGTGTCTGATGAGACCAGGTGCACACTAATGACCGGGATGACAGGTCCACTAAGAATAAACATTGTGTTGTTATGCGCATTTTGACATCTGCGGTTTAAAAGAGCAGTCAGAATTTGAATTTTAACTTCTTAGAAAAGGAGGTCCAAAACTAGTTTTGGTCCATTGTTTTGTACTTGGAAATGTCCGAGAAGAGTAGGGAAATGCATTTGTGCATTTCATGATTTGGAATGAAACTTCCACAAGTCAGTGGCGGATCCAGAGGAGGTTTGAGGAGTTCGCTGGAACCCCCTTTGAGACAAAATCATTTTATTTTCATGGAGAATTTTCCGAAAAATCAGGAAAGAATAATAAATAATCAGGTAAAATTAACAAATAGACCCCCTTTTAAGAAATCCTTGATCCGCCACTGCAAGTCAAAATGCACACAAGATAAACCTACTAAATATTATATTGATGAAGATTTGAAAATGCTATACATGTATATGCACTCTTGTTTTTTTTGCCGGTATACAACTATGAGGATTATCACCAGTGTTTCTGTTGGCGTTCAGAGTAAAATGTCCATGACATGTATACTCACCCCAGATGCTACTTTCACCACCAGTACACCCCTTCCCACCCTCTCCCCAGTTCTCTCCACCAGACACAGGTACACTATATTATTATCCGGTCATATACAATGCCGGACCCAGGGGGGGCTAAGGGACACGACCACAATGGTCAATGTAAACGCACCGGTGGTGGCATTTTTACGCACTGGTGGTGGCTTAAAAGGTAAAAAAATCTATACCTGTTGACTTTATGATTTATTTATAAGCTTGCTTTTGTTTTATTTGTGATGACACCTGGCGCACAGACTAACGGTAACAATGTAGTTTATGGCTCTGCCAAGCAATTGGTGATATAATTCAAGGTTTGGACTGCAAATCCAACACAGTTCTGGAGTTTTGCCATGAAAGGTCAGTATGATTCGATTGATGATCGATTATAATCGAAAATGATCATATGAAAGGGAAGCCCATAGAATGTCTATCTTTGTACTGCTTGAAACTCTATCTTTAGTGTCAGTGTCATGCTATTTTATGTACAGTATCAAATATCCCAACTGGTCCTGACAGCAAACTCAATTTAACTGCCCTTGGCATTTTAACCCTTTATTCACTTATGGCTTCTTCCTTCTGGTTTGAAACAATAAATTTGGGAAGGTCCATTGTATACATCAAGGGGTCACAGGTTATTATTTCCAAACAAAAGTGTATTTCTTTCTCTAAAGATATTTTATGCCTTAGCAAACGGTGTAGATCCTAATGAAATGCCGCATTCCGTGGCATTTCATTAGAGTTTTCACTCTTTTTAGGTGTCACTCCTAAATGCATACTTTAACAAAGAGTGAAAACTCTACTGTAGTCACTTTGAGTCATTAGCATACAAAGGGTTATGGTGTGCACCAAAGACTTCTTAGTTGCCGTAATTATACAGTTTATTTCTTTATTCCTCACATTCTATAAACCTTTGAATTTATGGATTGCATTTTCTTGTTGCAAATTTAGAAAAGTAGCTTACAAAGAGGGTCAGGTGTGAATCTTTTTGATTATAATCGATTATTACCAAACACAATCGATTAGTAGAATCGAAAGAAATTTTCGATTGATCATCGATTATAATCGATCATCGATACAACACTAATGTCAGCTACCCAGTTCGTGTCATGTCATAGGAGAGCTGTCAAGGGAAATAACTTGCATTGCAACATATTAACAGCAATGGCGGCGTAATTGAAAAACGAAACAGTACTTATGAATTTTACCTGATTTCGAATGTTTAACTTGGAATTCTCGGTTCAAAACTGATTCCGTTCTTTAGATAAGATATTGATTGATTTTTAAAGGAAGTCTTATACAAGGAAAATATACTTTGGGCTGTGAAATCGATGCATACGTGAATCATGTATTCAGTGTTACATAGTAAAGATGCTTTCCAGTCACTACCGTGCCGAACGATAGGAGGCTAAGGTAGTGACTTTCATTTCTATGGGCTACTGGGCTCCTGTTAGTCTTTTTCCCTGTAAAAAGGGCTTCATATATAAAATGTGTACATTCTTAATTGCTACTTAAAGTACCATACGGATCAATTTCAGGTTAATGTACTTTTAAGTGGCTATTTCTACTGTTATTGTCGCGAAAACCTATGACATTGTTAACCAATACGAAAATAAAACGTATTTTGAGATTCTAACCTCAAGTCAGTGTCTTCCAACACAAATTTAATGTTCTCATCTGAAACTTGTGATATTTGAACAGTAGGTTGGTTTGCATAAGGCATATTTAGTACTGGAAATAAGCTCTTGTGATAAAGAATCGCACAATGTCCACCATTGAAAAATCTGGTTCCCGGCTTCAACAACCAAACTCCCCACAGCGGCGTACTTCCGGTTCAGAGACCTTCAGAATATCTACTGAAAGGGAATTGTCGCTGTTGGGGAGTTTGTTGAAAACCGAGAACCAGTTGGTCAGATTATTCCATTTATTTGAAGGGTCGGACATTTGTTAAGACTTCTAACGTGAACAAATAAGTTCGTGTCTTTGGCTCAAGATAATAACTTTATATGTTGATCTTATATTTCTGAAAAAAATGAGCTCCTGCTTGCTACTCATTCATAGTGACTGTGTAGTGTAGAATTTTTCCCTGATATGCTTTCCTACACATAGGGCGACAAATAATGGAATATTCGAAGCGGCTCGGAAAGAAAACAAACATGTCGTCGTTTTCAGACCAAAATTTTGTAAAGAAGTTAGCTGAGCTGAATGGAACCCAACAAAGTATACAGACATTGTCACTCTGGCTGATCCATCACAGAAAACACTCTAAATCCATCATCCAGGTCTGGTACCGTGAACTACAGAAAGGTAACCCTCAGTTTTTCCATGTGGACAGGTGAGGTGGAGATCTCAAGATTCCATATGTTCAGATGTTTTCTCTTTTCAAATTTGTTTCACGTCCCACAAACAGCTATGGTCATATGCCGCAGCTTAGTGTCTCATCCATCAGACTGAACATCAGACGGACAGCAAACCCACAACCCCTGGTTTACAACACCGAGAGTAAGATAGTTCATGAAAAAAGCAACAAATTCACGGATCAATCATCTACCTATCTATTCTGCAGCACCCTCTTTCGAATATTATGCACCTGTCATTTGTATCTAAGGCCCCCCACCTATGGGGATAGCGAGGAATAGCCGGGCTAAGGTGCAGGGCAAATTCTTTTGATAGTCCCCGCAGTGCTGGGGAAGTGAGGGCGTTATTTACATTGGGACACTTACCCCGGTGTGATTTTCTGCAGTGTAGGGCGGGGCAATGAGCAGGGTTGTTAACATCAGCTTGTCCCCACAGGGTAGGGCTTATACCAGGGCTCTGAAAAGTGAAAATCATTATCCCTGCCCATCCCCGTAGGTGGGAGAGCAGTGGCTACAAATGACTGGTGCATTACCTGCAGTTGCTCTGTCAGTGGAAGAAGTAAAAGAAAGATTGTAGGAGATAACCAGTGTGATAGTGAGACTGATAAAAGATATTGTATTGGTGCAGAAGAGGTGCAGATAAAAGAGTTTAAAAACATTGTATTGAAATTAAAGTGACTGGTAGTTGAACACAGACATAGATAGAGCTGCAACGATTCATTGAAATCGTATCGTATCGCGATACGTTTTCTGACGATATGCATATCGTATCGTGAGGTCAGTTCGCGATACGCTTACGATACAGCACTTAGTGTTATATATTAAAAATGAATATTTAAAAAATATGTTTTTGTACAAAAGGAATGTTACCATTTTCCCACTTAATTGTTCTGCTTTAATCAGTAAACCCTTTCCCATGCTAAACTCTTGATATATCCTGTTTTGAAACAGTGTAGAACAAGATCAGCTGGCTTTTGAGAATCCAGCTGATCTAAATATACACTGTTTTCAGCTATGCTTATAAATTCATGCTAATAATTGAAATATTTTAAATGAGTTTGATAAAAACTGGGGAAGAGTGCTGTACATACAAACATCCAGCATGGCAAGGGTTAATATTTGAGTATTTACTTCTCCTAATGTCATAAATCTATGTTATTTCTAAGGTTCTAATGTTGTCGAAAATGTATCGCGATACGTATCGTACCGTGAGGCAAATATCGTGATACGTATCATATCGTGAGCTAACTGTATCGTCGCAGCCCTAGACATAGAAGGAGTCAAGATCTTCAAAGGGGAGCAATCAACAAGTCTATATATAGGGAATCTTGTAAAATTGCAATCTAGTGTGACAACGTCCTGTACTGACAAAAGTACAGAATCATATGAAATCAGCTATTGTCCAGCTCTTTGTCAACCTTCATAGATGAAAAATTTTGAGGATTATTCCTGAATTCTGGATTTTTAGGCTGACTTCAAAATCCTGAATTCGGCAGATTCTTATGGCTTTTTTTATTTGATTTCAGTTTATCTAAAGAGAATTGACCATTTACAGTGAGCCACTTTAGTTATGCACCACCTTTTCAGGGCCCAAATTTTTTTAACGAAAGTGCTGGAATCAAACATTCTCCATGATAATTTACTTATTGACATTTTATCTGTTTGATGACATTGAAAAAACAACGAAATCACTCATGTAAATCATTCTGCAAAGCCAAAGGCTATTTTGACAAAAACGCTCATGCAACCTGAACGTCTATATTTGTGTTTTGTGCTAGGAATTATCCATGATGATCGTTGTGACAGAAAAACACCAAAAACAATTGTTTTATTCTAGTAAAACCCCTTTTTTTTGGTCGTTGAAGTTAGTAACACTGGTACTTTTTGAAGAAATGCTCATTTTGACATCATATTAACGTCAGTTACAATAATTAAACAGGTTTTCCTTCGCAAATTGTTTTGTTATGAGTCACTTGTTGACATAGAAGCATCAAAACACCAAAACATCTTACAGTACAGGTATCGCAATGTTACTATCAAATGCGACCTAGCGAGTTGATTCGCGATGAAATCGCGATGGTCACGTGACATTTTGTCGCGGGTTTAGCGAGGGGATAGCGCGGACTCGTCGAGTGATCAGCGCGGGCACGTCGTGGGGTAGCACCCGCGACGCGTCGCGAGATAGCGTGTGTCGCGACGCAGGGCAAGTTTATCTGAATGGCTCTGTCGCGGAAAAGGTTAAAAGTTCACGCCTCACTGATGAGCTACTTTGAAGTGTGTACGTACATGTACATTAACCGTGTGTACAAAAAAAAACGAGCAACGAAATAAAATTGCACTGGATGTATTTGGTTGTTTTAGTTGCTTTCTTCTCCTTAACTTTCCCCTTAATATCTTTTTATGTTTTTCGATTGAATCGCTTTAGGTACTAAATGAAGAATGGATTACAAAGAAATTGATGTTGAATTGATTAAACTTCACAAGAAATATCAAATTAAAAAAAAAAAACGGCTATGATAAAACCAGCCTGCTGAGTTACTTATGCTCGCCCATAGCAAGTCTAGATATGACCCTTTCACTTAAATCGAAAACAATTGCGCTCAGACTGCGTGGATGTAAATAAAAGTATTTATCTTACCTTCAAGCAATTAACTAATAGTCCATTTATAAAAGCCTAATCACTTAAAATTAATCTTCTAACGCATAATTTGTATTTTTTTCATACCATCTGATAGCCCCCCCCCCTCCCCCAGTGAACTCCTTGTAGACACGAGCTCACAAATAATGGGCTCTTTTGCAAATGTGCTGCTGCGCCAGCGTGTATAAAATATGATTGTCTACGTGACGAAGCGCACATAGCGCACATAGCGCACTGGTCATTCGCGGATCCAGAAAGTTTTGCAAGTCTGACAACGTTTTTTAGTTGATGACAGGAGAGGATCTAAATACCATCATTGGCGTAGCACTCATTACACAATCAACGCACGTGCGTAATAAAAAATATTAATACTCAAGGGAGTTCACCTAATGTGGTAAAAATGATTTCCATACCCAAGGAACTGCTCTTTAATTGTAGAGAATCACTGCTTGTTACAGTAGTCGCCATTTGACGTGCGTAACTTTTTCAGCGTTCTGGCTATGCCATTGACCATTGAAGCGGGCCATCATAGAATGCTGACTTGGTAAATTTGTGATGTTTCTGGGGATCCAGTATTGCTGATAGAAACCCTATATTTTGTGATTTTTCAAGGGGTCCGGATATCCCCCACTCTGAATCTGCGCATGCTGGTGATTACATAATTGGGTATACGTTTTAAAATACGTACGTCAATAAAAAATAAGGCGAACTGATCGAGTGCATATGCCTCGCCTAGCCTGTGCTACTCAGCATGAAACATAAGTACATGACATGCAATCGTAAGTGAGTTTCTAATTGCATGTGCGAGCAACAAAAGCTCAGGCGAGTCTGTGCAAATGCGCAGTCTCGTTAGAGCCTTAGCTCCTTACATTCAAAACATAACTATAAGAAGGTGGACGGTGTGTTTATTGTATGTGCGAGCAACGAATGCGCAGTCTCGTCAGAACATTTAGTAGACAATGGTGTTTTTATTGATTGTGCGAAGCGAGCGCTGGAGTAATCTAAATAGGCCGACCTTAAATAAAATGTTGGTTTGACGTGCTCCTACCTACCCACCCATAACAGACCCTATCCCCAAAAAATTATTGCCTTTCTGAGAATCTTTATTTTCTTTTTTTATTTTTCTCTAATTCTGTTAACAAACTCTTCTTTAAAATCATTAAAAGCCGTTTTTTAATTCATAGATTGTTATTATATATGCATTCTTATAGCGAGACTTATAAATTCAGTTATTATCGTGATATCTTCGTTTCATTGAAAGGCCGAATTCGCTAGATATGTCCGAAGATAAAAAAAATGAATGCGAACCCCAAAAATTGGAGTATCTTACCTTATACAGCATCCATTAGTTCATGTGTTTTGGGCGCTCAAAAGAACGCTCTCATCGAGACGGTTCTTTTGAGTACCCAAAATACATGCTTTGGACTAGAAACAAAAAACGTGAGAAAACTTATCTTCGAAGTTCACAAAACGAGTCAGTTCAGCTACAGTGACTAGCGGAATCTTAACATTTTCAAAACATCCCCCTTTTTGGAGTTGTGCGCCAAAATTGTTATATCCGCCAAAATTCTATATCCGTACAATTGCGCGAGTGCGCAGCTCATCTGAGCCTTATCTGCTGCAATTGTGTTATATTATGCGTTGTCCGACAGTGTTCCCCAATGGCCGTCGGACCGTCGGACATTTCCGGTAATGATTAGTGCGGTCCGGTAAATAGTTCTCCAGCGGCAGACCGAATGTCCGATAAAAATTTCGGAGCGAATCCCGTTTTTTGGGCCGAAATTTGAGCTTGGGACCCGCAAAAAACGATCTTGTGCACCCTTTGGGACTCGCAATAATTTGTGAATAATTGAAGTAAGAATAAATGGTTACGTTTTTAGAGTAATTCCTGCATAAAATTCGCGGATTTTTACTTTCGATTTCGCAATTTGTTTACCGTGAAATCTATTTTTGGAATCTTCTTTCTATTCTAACCATCCTACGGCAGGCAACCTCACACAAATCCATTAGAAAAGGCAAATTCCCCAATATTTTCTAACAGAGATGTGTTAGTTTATCCTTCTCACACACCTACACAATAGCTGCAAGGTACCTTTTAAATGTAACGGCTCACTAAAGTCCGTTCTGTCAGAAAAAAAAGATCGACAATCATAGACCCTTATACGTTGTCCAAACGTTTTAGGTGAGTGAGCTCCCTTTATTTCATTATATAAGATTCACTTTGAATGATTCACTTTGATGTCAACTTGATTGAGTAAGGCAGCATTGTTCTTGTAAATTATATATCAAAAGAGGGTTATTGATTACAGTTTAATGGTGTTAACTCAATGGAAAGTTTGGGATTTATTTGAAAATTAGATAAATAAGCTAAACCTAATGTATTTAAAATCGACTTTATATATATTGTCAGCTGTCCCGTGTAATGTAATACCCTGTTCCAACACTGTTTTCTAGTGTTAATTTGAGAGAACGCAAGTTCCCGCATTTGTGCTTTCAAAAGCATACAATTGCTATAGGGATGGTAGCCATTCTTACATCTGTGACATCTATTTTAGTGCCACTCACTTTGCATTTTCGCACGGGACTATTAAATCAATGACCTGTGCTGCATAGGCATATTATCCTAATGGCCAAAGCAAAGGCTGAAGGACTGCTATGTTAACAACAAGCATGCTTTTAGCCAACAAATTAAACATAAGTATTGATAAATTCTAATATTTTATCATTCAACTTGTTCGTTTTTTTCGGTCCTGTAAAATATTATTTGGTCTGGTAAAATTCAAGACTACACCAGACCGAATGTCTGGTAATGTCTGGAAAGTATTCGTGAACACTGGTCCGACGTGGGGAGAGGGTTTTGCGCGGATCCGTGATGGGGGGGGGGGGGGGTCCAGACCACACTGGAAAATCACGAGTCCTTTAGATTTCCGTTGGAATTAGCAATTGCCCCCTCCTCCTGGTAGAATTGGACATCTCCTGGAAAATATTGGACCCCGCCCCCTGTAACCTTAGAAACAGTAGTTCTCTTGTAGTACACCATTTGAACCCATCTGAAAACTATGAGTTGGACTAAAATACATATAAAAATGTCAGAACCTTTTTGTCAGTTTGACCTTGACCCCCCCCCCTCCCCACCCCGACGATAATTCCAGGATCAACGGTTGTACGTCATTTCGTTGCCTAATGTGATAGATGTTGGTGTCTTACCTGGAAATGCTTTTTTTTTTTAATTACTAATTAAATCCGTAATTTCGATTCACTAACGTTTTCACTAATTTTCCAATTTGACGATCATACAACGACAAAATTGTGTGTACCCTCCAACACCGGATAGGCGGCATTCGAAAACGTTCTTAACAATTGACCAACGCCATAGGCGGATACAGATCGAGGGACGACATGGGGTCTGGACCCCGCCCCTCCCCCCCTTGATAGGGTTTCAAAGCAATACTGGTCCGGATCCCTGAAAAATCAAAAAGCTACAAATGTACGAAGCCAGCATTCAATGTTGGTTCTACATCGGCCCGATGGTGGCCCGCTTATTGTCTCTTCTCCCCTCATCAACTAAAAAAATAGTTGTCAAAGTTGGACCCCCTTTGACTCCGCGCATGAGCACCTATCAAAAATCGTTAGAAACAGTGTTTTCGATTGCCATTTGTCGCCATTCTAGCGACAAATTGCAATCTAACTCTCTGTTGCTAACGATTTTATCTACGTTCGTGGATCGTATTAACGTTTTAGATTGCCGCCTATCCGATGAGCCTCCGAGTTCCTCTTGTTGAGTATGCTCGATAGAATCGCCTTGGAGAGGCTTTACTTATGAGTGCCCACAAAATGCAGAAATAAGTTTGGCATGACCTTAGATGTCAAAAGTTGAAATATTCTTTGTCGGCTTCAAACTTCAAAGGCTTCAAACTTCAAAGCCGAAATCGCCCTTGTGTATAAAATGACATACGTGACAAAATACAGTGATTGAATAACGGACAGTGTCGTCTGCTGATTTTAGGAATTCCATAAAAGTTACAAACAGCTTGGATCCAGATCGGGCCCGACTTTTCGTCGGCCTAATGCCCGACTTTTCGTCGGGCCGAATATGGGTCCAACGTGTTTGGAGATGTCACTTGTTATGCCTATTGGGTCCACACTGTTTGTCTCTATACTTAGGCCTACATTAGTCAACATATGCAGCAGACGACTGAAGCAGATTACATTTTCAGATTTACATTTTTTCAGTTAAAGTCTTGCGGAAAACAAAATTAGAATGATTTGACGTCGTTACACGACTTTTAAACAATAAGTATTCGTCTTTGCGGCACATCTACAAACGGGGGTTCACATCAAACAGCGCAGATGCATAGACTGAAATAAACTTCTGCTCTATTTTGACCTTGAAACAGGGTGTTTAAAATATTCGATGTACGTCGTCTCATTGAGGTTGACGTGTGTGAAGGGGAGGTAATAACAAAATGTCTCTAGTCCCACTAGATAGCTGCGCATAACGTCGGAACTGCGAAATATACATAAATTTCCCGAGCAAGTCTTCGACCAGTACACCAAACGACAACATAGCACGTCTACGAATTGCCTAAAAATATTTCAGAATTTTAAACAATGAGCTTCGAAGTACAACGACAAACGGTTCGCTGCTGTCTCCATTGCAATATCTCCATTGTAAATTATCAGACCTCCAGATAATGAGAAAGCGTAATTGACATATAACTTGGTTTCTTAACAAACATTTGTCTTGGGTACTCAAAAGAACCGTCTCGCCGTTCCGATGAGACGGTTCTTTTGAGCACCCAAAACACATGTTTGAACTGGAATCACACTCAAAACATTCGTTCGTGTCGAATCTCGAAATTTGGCAGCTTTCCGTTTTCACGTGCAGATGTCAACTGAGAGGTACATCACATGTCAGTGGATCTCATGTGTTTTTTTTTCTGAGTGCATGTTGGTCATGCGCGGATCCAGAGGGGGTCCAACTTTGACAACGTTTTTTATTTGTTTTTTTTTTTTTAGTTTGAGGGGAGGAAGGATTCAAATACAATTATTAGCGGGCCGTTGATGGCCCAACATTGAATGCTGGCTTTGTAGCTTTGTGATTTTAAGGGGATCCGGGCCAGTATTGCTAAGGAACCCTATATTTTTGTAATTTTCCAGGGGGGTCCGGATCCCCTGCCCCCCCCCCCAACCCCCTCTGGATCCACGCATGTTGGTGGTATTCGTTACTAGAATCGCATTGGATGTGCCATTCTAACGAGTTCTCAAACTAGTGTAGGTATGTAAGAAAAGGAAAATTATGGGTTTAAATATCGTCACATGTGCTGCTACATGTACCTATTGCTAGCTAGGATAATTTTGCACGTTTTTTATGTGGCCTGTCGAATCTTTGTAAGTTTACTTAAGGAACTCCCGACAGGCCTGATCTGGATTCAGTGGGTTTGCTACAATCTATAAGGTTATCAGCTGGCATCACTGGCATGTGAAGAGTTAATGAGTGCATTTAGCTTGCATCAGGTGTCAAGGATCATTTTGAAAATATTTTGCTAGCTGGCTCTTGCCATTAGATTCACCTATTCCACTGATACTACATGCACCACACTAGAAGCTCAAAAGCAGCGTTCTGGGAATCAGAAAAATAGGCGTATAAGGCCAAAACCGTCAATGATCCTTTGTAACTAATCATGGATATTTTAAAGTGGAATAATTAGTAAATAATTTCACGGTAAGGAGATTTCTTCAATTGTTTTTATGTCGAAGGAGACTATTAAAGTGAGTTCGTCCATCTGTCCGTAGACGCAATGAGGGAGGTATTTTGTGAGCGCAACTCCTCACAGTTTTAGTTCGATCGTTTTGAAATTTTGTAGGTGTTTTGTTCATGGTCTAAAGATGAGCATGGGGTTTGGACATTATTTTTCACTTTTTTCAACTTGTAAACTTCGTCACTAGATACAATGAGAAGTTACTTTGTGAGCGCAACACCTACAATTCGATTCCGATCTTTCGGGACTTTGCAGATGTTTTTGTTCATGCTCTGAAGATGTGCATGTGGTTTGGGCATTATCATAAAAATATTTTTTTATCATATTTTGTACAGTGACTGGCTAGTATCTTGAAAGTTTCAATGTTGCAGGTGTATTAAGCTATTATAATTTCCAGAGAGTGAATATCAATGACGCTGATCAGATGCGCAGGCTGGTCAGCGCCTTTGTTGTACGCATGCAACAAAACCAGGTTTTCTCGCGTCGAGCCCCATATTTTGAATACATGTTTGGTCTCTGGTCTTCATGCCTTCCTAAATGTACTTTTATTTCATACACAAGTAGAAAAGGCCCGGGCTAGACTGCACATATGCACACACTCGTCTGCGCTGCCGCTGCTCGCATATGCAATAAAGACCAACGTCAATTGCGTGTCTAAGTCTATTAAATGTACTGAGTAGCTATATGGCTCTCTGTCCAGCCTGCGCAAATCCGCAGACGTCTGAGCTTTTGCAGAAAAAAACGACGTCGACTTTGTGTCTGTGTCTTCTAAATGTTTAGAATGTAGCGAGACCGCAGACTCGTTTGAGTTTTTGTTGCTCGCACATGCAATAAAGACCAACGTTGGTTGCGCGTCAACGTCTTCTAAATGTACTTATGTTTTGAATGCGAATAGCAAAGGCCCTGGCGAGACTGCGCATTTACGCAAATGCGCAGAGTCGTCTGAGCCTTTGTTGCTCGCATATGCAATAAAAGCCAACGTCGATTGCGTGTCTACGTGTACGGAATGAATGTGAGTTGCAAGGGGCTTTTAATAGGGCTCTGGCGAGACTGCTTGTTCAGCTTTGGCTCTATTTTTTGTACTGGCCTCGCTCTTACCTGAGCATTACGCCAGGGAGCATGGTTGCTGGCATATGCAATATTAAAAACAACAGCGAACGCGGTCAGTCTAAGCATGCAAGTAGAAAAGGCTCTTGCGAGATTGCGCAAATGCCTGTGCAGTAAAACTGTAATGTAGTAGTTGATTCTTATCTTCAAGTTCGCGTTGTGTTTTAAAAGTCTCTTTAGAATTTCTAAGTCTTGTAAAATTTCAGTAACAACTTTCACAATTTTATAATTTTATTAAATCTTCTTAAGTCCAACTAAATACTTCAAGAAACTATCTATAACCCAAAGTTCCGAAATCTGAAGCTCTGCCACTGGGTTTCATCTTATATACCATGAAGTCACATGATAGAAGCTGACCACAGCGCCACCTAATGACATCATCACTAACCAATCATATTTCAAGTTTACTATATAGCGCCCTCTACATAGGTAAGCTTCCATTTATATCAACCAATCAGAAGATACAAAAGTGACTCATAGTCACACCAGTTGCGCAATTCCCCAAAGGTCATATGATTAAATGTATTGCGCAATCCTGCCAATCAATGTCAGAATTGACACAATCTATTTATTGGGCTTATGTAATTTTACTAAACTAAGTAACATCTGTCATCATGACCTTTTGAAAGTGTTAAAACATCCCATCAGAAGTGACAGGCTAAATAATATGACATTTGAAAAACAATAACATACTGGTGTCAGAATTCCCTGTAAAAACATAAACATGTCAATCACAGATGTCAACACTGCACCTGGCTGAACACCTGCGTCTTACCCAAACCAAGCATTCACAAATATTGTAAATACCCACAGGCAATTCACAATTATTATGAACCCTCACAGACGAAACCAGTGGCTACTTTATACACGCCCAAACCTTAAGAGTTTGACTTAATTTTTCAATTAAGTGAAACTCTCCAAGCTCATCTCTCATACACCATATATACAAATAACATCCACACACACTCTCACACTCACTCACATACATACCACAATATAAATAAAATACTAGCATGCACAAATCATCCTATAACTACTAAACATAATCAATACATATGCATCATCAAAGTACTATTTACAACAAACATCTGCATGTGACAGCGCACTCCAGAGAACCTTGTGTCCACTCAATGGTTGGCCACCCCATCGAGTGTGCAACTGTCCCAAACTCTCAAGAGCACACAGACGCCACAATCAAATTTACAATCCAATAAATCCCAAGTGAATTCACAACACATTGTCAAATCTTAACTAATCATATATACACATTACGAATCTCATGCACAATAGGGTCAATTGTCACTCCACTGCATCTTCCCATCAAGCTAACATATACATGCCTCCCTATAGATTGCAGAGATAAACATATGCATGCCAAGCTTTTCTAATGGAGCACATCATGAAACAGCCCAATGCCTACAAAATGGTTGATCAGACCACAAAGCAGGCAATTGCTTTGAAGACCCCACTATGCATAAAATCTCATATACAAAATCAAAAACATGCACCACACATATAATAATCCTATTCCCCGTCCATCAAGTAATACAGTCAATATACAATAAGGTTCATCCTCACTCCTCCGCAGCCAGTCTATCTGTATTGGATCATCCTGCTCCCCAGTTCCATGGTAAAATACAAAGTTATTATCCTCCTGTCCGTTTCATTCAGTTGATTCCTCCATAGGAGTATATTTTAAATGAATATTGTTTTCTGCTTGCAATTTCCAAATTATGGTGTCGTCTAAACTCTGTTCAATTTCTTCCAAAAGTTTAATTGCTTTGCTGTTATCCAGTATATAGAATTTTGTTTGCTGTCCAAAACACTCTTTTAGTTGCTGAATGTTACACAGCTTATCCATAACTGTATAATGTTAATTTACTTCTTTGGAATAACTGACTGGTATGTCTCCAATGTATAAAATCCAAAGTTTATTAACTGTTGTTTACAAAAGGTCACTATGTATAAATGTCATCAATTGTTTGACATTTAAAGGTCACATTTTCAAAGCTATCAACAAAATCTTGATTTGACCTGTTATCTGTCATCACTTTGGAAACTGGTTGGTTTTTAAAGGTCAATATCTTTCATATAAACTCGATACTTGAGGTGAAAAGGTCCCTTACTGTATTCCTTTTTATACATCTCAAAGTCATATACATCCTTCTAATCAGTCTTTACAGTGCATATTTTTGTACACATCATAGTAAGCATATTTATCTCTTCACCAGCCACCAAACTTCATATTAAATGACTGGACTTACATACATTATCAATAACTATTTACATATCTCGGTATCATCATATCTTCACCATGGCACTACCATGGACTCATAGTAAGTTTTGTGTACACTTTAAGTTATATTGTCTCCATGTTATTCATGGCCATCTCTCTCTCAAAATAATCTTATTTCTTCATATTCTCCAACGAAGCCAATAACACCTTTGCTTCATTCTGGTCTGGTGCGGAAGAAGAGTACCTTCCCATTTTGCTCCTAACAATCTCGTCATATTCCGACGACACCAACCCATCCTCAACAACTGACAAGGAACCCGTCACAACATTCTTATCGCTACAACAATCAGCTAACCTCTCACCAATATTCTCTTTCATTTTCTCATGAAAGCATTTCTTATATATGAAAATCAGTATCAAAATCGAGACACATGTGCCAAAAATCGTCACAACAAATGACCAAATAAAAATTGACCTGCTGTGCTCATCGACTTTCCTACTAATTGGGCCAAATAAGGGAAATTAGATGTAAAATTTTCCCAAAGAGAAAAGTGTGTTATATTTCTCAATTTCAAAAGTGAACCCCAATCATCCCGAATATGACCTCTAACCTTTTCTCATAACATAGGGATAAACACAAATAACCATTTGCAGCCCCACAAGTCATATTCAATCTGATCACACCATGGCATGGATACACAACCTCATTCTGAATGCCCGACTTATCTTGGCAAACAATGGTAAATTTCAAACCTCAGAAGTTCCAATAATCCACACACCCGAGTGTACACACTCTACATTTGACAATCAAGGATTCAGTCAAATTATGATATCATGCATTACAAAACAAGAGGTACAGCTAATTGATACCTAAAACAAAATAAGAATGCTTAACCACGTTGTAACCCCTGTTACAACAACACAACATAAAATTCCATAAATTAGTAGCGTAAACCATCTACCTAGCAACTTGCAAGTAAAATAACTTGAAGACTTTTACAATAAAAGCCACATATACAAATTGCTCATACATCACGATCCCAAGCAAGTTCTCTTAACATTAACCAACTGTAAACTTGGGTCATCACCTCCTCATCCCAACACAAAGAAAATCACCTTGCAAGCTAAACAAAATAGCTTTTCTAAAACATCAAAGACCTTAAGTCTTTCCACAACTCTAATCAATATCCAAAAATCATAGTCATTATATTCAATCCAATCATTTCAAGACTCTAACAACCTGAATTTTGGTCTAACAGAAATAAAAACCAAATCACTGTTGTAAATCTTATCCGTTAAAATCTATCTTCTCAAATAAAATAAAATACAAAAATATCTATTTATCAGTTTTAGAAAGCCTTCAGAAATCTACCAGACAATGATGCAGTGTGAATATCAGAATTTCCCATGGGTTAGGGAAACACAAAACACCCTTACAACCCAAAATTCATCCACACATGGATCACAGTCTGATCCACAATGAAGACCTTTTTAAAATAATAAAAAAAAATCTTCCCTTTTAATTTTATACAATACTGAAAATTTTCCAACTACATTATTTAGTTACTCCAATATCTTATTAATTACAAAACCATTAAATTCTGATTAACAAAACATAATGCAAGCTCCACCAAAATGCCAATGTCTTCATCATAATCCAGATACATACCAAATGGTACCATACATAAAAATAAAAGGGGAGAAGGGCAAAGCTCTTCTATAACCACCCCAAACGCCATATACAATATGACAAACACCGGAATCATGCCTGAAGACACCCGCAGTCCATTGAACTACCTCACATTTTACACTCATTACATCTTCAACATTTTCAGAAGAATTTCAAAATTAGCTTGTCTTTAAAAAGAAAAAAAATCATTCTTTATACTCTCTCAAATAAATTTTAAACATGAATTAAAACTAAGGCGTTTAAAACAATAATTAATGAAATACATTAAAACCCTATCAATTCCAATTACATAAACATAAAGTAAAACTCTACTAAAATGTCAACGTCTTCATCATAATTCAGAAACATACCACATGGTACCACAAATAAAAATAAAGGGGAGAAGAATAACTCTTCCATAACACCCCACGTCATCTACAATATGACAAAACATCTGAATTATGCCTGAAGACACTCCCACATCATAGAATTATGACTGAAATCCTAAACAAATTTATAAAACTCTTAAAAATAATTTAGCCAAGTCCAAAATTTCCATTAAATCATAATCTTTCTCCTATGAACTTTTCATTAAAAAAAATAAAAATGCAGACATAAAAACTAAAAATGAAAAAAAACTTTATTTCCATATCTACATGAAAATCTACCAACAAAAGTCTGTCTCAAACAATAAGCCAACAGAGTGCCAAGTTTCATTTGAATTACCCAATCTCTGAAACACTTTGGATTATAATCAAAACATTGCACAATCTGTGAGATAGTCTGTGCATAAAATGCAAATGAGACCTCGGTTATTTCCCTAGCCAAATGCTTAAACACATTCTCAGCACCAGCGTCATTCAAAACTGCCATAGTAAATGATTTTAAAAATGGTTAGCTGACTGATACTTAAATAAGAATAAAATGACAAGTCCTACCGTGTCAAGAAAAATCAACCAATCACTAGTTAACTATTTCCTCAATCACAATCTGTTCACAAACTGTTCCCGTTCATCTCTGTTCTTCACAATGTGTCCACGAAAACAAAGTTCGAAATCCTGGTCTAGTAGGGACCAAAAACGTCCCAGATGTAATGTAGTAGTTGATTCTTATCTTCAAGTTCGCGTTGTGTTTTAAAAGTCTCTTTAGAATTTCTAAGTCTTGTAAAATTTCAGTAACAACTTTCACAATTTTATAATTTTATTAAATCTTCTTAAGTCCAACTAAATACTTCAAGAAACTATCTATAACCCAAAGTTCCGAAATCTGAAGCTCTGCCACTGGGTTTCATCTTATATACCATGAAGTCACATAATAGAAGCTGACCACAGCGCCACCTAATGACATCATCACTAACCAATCATATTTCAAGTTTACTATATAGCGCCCTCTACATAGGCAAGCTCCCATTTATATCAACCAATCAGAAGATACAAAAGTGACTCATAGTCACACCAGTTGCGCAATTCCCCAAAGGTCACATGATTAAATGTATTGCGCAATCCTGCCAATCAATGTCAGAATTGACACAATCTATTTATTGGGCTTATGTAATTTTACTAAACTAAGTAACATCTGTCATCATGACCTTTTGAAAGTGTTAAAACATCCCATCAGAAGTGACAGGCTAAATAATATGACATTTGAAAAACAATAACATACTGGTGTCAGAATTCCCTGTAAAAACATAAACATGTCAATCACAGATGTCAACACTGCACCTGGCTGAACACCTGCGTCTTACCCAAACCAAGCATTCACAAATATTGTAAATACCCACAGGCAATTCACAATTATTATGAACCCTCACAGACGAAACCAGTGGCTACTTTATAAAACCCAGATTTGCCTACTAGTGTCGTCTATTGATAACTTTTGCAAACAGATTGGAACCAGACCAGGCCGGACAAAAGGTCGGGCCTGAGCTGTACCCAAACTGTTTGACACTCTGATGTTAAACCTTATAGAATTTTTCGAAAAAGTTAATTTTGAAAAATTAATCAGCATGCGATAAAAAGGCGCTCTCAGCTGAGCTAAAATGGGTTTGTGAAGTTTTTAAGTCTTGACTTAATTACTGAGTAAATTTTGCGCTTCAAATATTTAGTGGAAACAGAGGCTGCAAACTGGATCTCGGACACAATGTTTTGAGCCAATCCATCAATTTTTTATGGGTTCCAACCTAAAGCTTTCCTCTTCTTAACAAAGCATATAGTCTTATAATCTGATCATACGAGATGTCTCGCTGTTTCAATTTTGGCTGACTGTAATATCTGACTTTCTCTTTAACTAGAAGTCGAAGTCAGCATGCAGCCTGCGAAGGGAATGCGCATTCTCGCAGGTGTTGAGCGAGCGAAAGCGAGTTCTTATTTTGGGAGGGTATAAAGTGCGAACCGCCAAATCATTTTATACATGTAGTAAAAAAACACAACGTAAATGTATGCTGCGTAATATGTACATGTGAAGGTAAATAAGGTAATCGTACGTTTCTTTACCAAAGCACAGCAGAAAACCAGAATGGACCGTTACAGACCATTAAAAATCTACCAACAAACTTACTAAAGACAACGTTCGTTTTCATTGTAACAACAAAATAACTGAAAACGTGATGTTTAAGAAATAGATCAGCTCTAGCAGTGAATTGTTGAGTAATAATTCACTGTTTGGAGGTCAGTTGTAAAGAAGATCAAATCACGAGCGCGCAGCGCGAGTGATTTATCTTCGTACAACTTACCGACAAACAGTGAATTATTACTCAACAATTCACGCACTGGGGCTGATCTATTTCGATTCTAACACAAAATAAACGACGAAAACACATTTGAAATCTTCAGCTTCTTCCAACTTTCCGCCATTGCACTGAAAAACTCCCGCCAATACTTAGACTAGTCTACGTCGCATACGTTTACATGCATTTGTAACGTCTTTCGGGCGTAAAAACGACGTTACACCGTCTAACGTCATGAATGGCGTCATTTTTCAGTAACAAATGACGTCAGCTAGCACGTACTTTCCTCGCGATTTCTAAACTGTGAATTATTGTTTGATATATCACACTTCTTTAGCATTGGCTCTATAGGTGAGGTGTGTTAGAATTCATTATTTTTCATGGATAGACGTTTTGTCAAAATTTGTCGATAATAGCGTCAGTGCAGAACTTGGCGAGATACAATGACAGAGCATGCATATTTTGTTTTGATAAACTTGTGCATTTTGTCACGTAGACAATGTATACATGATATGTGCTTTTGTTGGTCAGTCAAATAGGGCTACACTGTAATCATGGTAAGCGCAATTTCATAACACGTTGTGTGTACCCGTTAGAATCATCTTACCAAGGTGATTCTAATGAGAACTTGCAACATGATTTCGCAGAATATATTTCATTTGAAAAAAGTAGAAATATGTTATCATCAAATGCGAAATCTAGCGTGATTATTTGGACTGGAAAAATAAAATTTTGGGAAAAAATAATTGTTGATTCATTTGTAAGTCATGTCATGGTAAAATTATTTGTAATTGTTGTTCACTATTTCACCGTCACAGCCTAGTTTTGTTTTTGATAACATGTGCATTTTGACACGTACACAATGTACACGAGAGCTGAACCTTCATCATATGGTCATCAGGTCTTTAGCATTTATTTCAGAACACATTGAAAATTTATGCATGTTGATGTTATTCTTTAGAAAAAATTAATTGAATGTGCTGAAAAAAATCAAGACACATGAAAGTGTGAACGACTATTTAATGATAATTACGCTTGGACTACAGATTGGTGAGAAATGTTGATGTCAGAGGTGTTAATAACAAATAAGATAATTGTGGATCAACAATGGATTTATTTCATGGTAAGAAGAATACTTAATAATCTTCAATTGCTGTTTTAACAAGCCTGACAATATTTTTTTTAATAGCGCCTGTACACTCATCATTCTGACTGAATAGTGATTTATTTCTACACACAGGTAATCGTGCGTGACCGCGATCAATGACTGAGGGAGGCCACGTCGTATCTGCACGTCGCGACGCGGGCGCGGACATGAGCGAGGTTTCATCGCGGGAATAGCGAGGGTTTAGGGCGGGAATTGCGAGGGTTTAGCGCGGGATTGGCGTGGGGTTAATCTTTTTCGCGCTACGCGTCGCATCGCG
Source organism: Loripinus fragilis (assembly GCA_964019695.1). Taxonomy (NCBI): domain Eukaryota; kingdom Metazoa; phylum Mollusca; class Bivalvia; order Lucinida; family Lucinidae; genus Loripinus; species Loripinus fragilis. Next base: position 9,123,580 of record OZ026523.1, read on the forward strand.
ACAGAACACGTTTGATAGTAACATTGCGATGCCTGTACTGTATCACTGACACGTCTTATAGCGTTGGTAGTAGTGACGTCATCACTAACATCAACACCATGTCGCCAATTAATCCATTTATTTTTTTACAAAAATAAACGGCGGATACATGGTTGTTTAAATTGAAAATATAGAAGAAGTGTTTTGATAACTAGTTTACTCAGAATTAGGGCTGCCAAGTTTACACTTGTAAACAACACCTTTTCGTGTTTCTGCAATAAACCTTTACAAAATTGGCCTTCCATTTACACGAACTTTAGCATGTGACCAGCATCTTGGTTTATTAATGGCATTTCCTAATGAAAAATATTCTCTTAAACAATGATACATCACATCCTGATCTGGATCATCAATCAAATTGTTTGTTTTCTCTGATTCGGCTGTATTTGATAAAGTGTCTACTGCAATTAGAATTACGACGGACATGCCAAACAGACCATAAAAGTGTCCTGAATATTTCCTCACTCAGTCACTGAATGGAGCAAATATATTCAGTTTTTAAAATGTAAAGGCATGTCTTATTATTTGGTAGAGACGCATGTGAAATTTTTTTTTATTACTTCCTGTCGGCATGTATTGATGTGTACGTGACGATTTGCAGTTATGTCTTACTCTTGTGCCTGTCAACTCATTAATTACACGCTTGCAACTGAAGAAAACGTCCGTAATTTACAAAAATCAATCAGGAAGTTTCCTGTAAACCAAAGTTGGTAAACGTGGCAGCCCTACTCAGAATCATACGAAATTTTAACTAAATTTCAAAAAAAAATAAAATCATTTTTTTAAACCTTGGTCAGCTGGGAACCAAAATAGTAAAACGTTTGAAAAACTGATAAAGTTAACAAGCACATTCCAGTCTTAGATATTGCCAAGAATAAATTTGCTCTTGTCTCTGGCATTGCAGAAATTCGACCCTGAAAAAAGTGCAATGTGATCTGAGTTTCATTCGAAATAATGCAATGTGAAATGGTGTTTTGAGGTTAGTGCCCTTCAAGATCCATTTTCTCACTTGTTTCAGATCTGATCACAATAGAATTTCAATGGCTAATGCAAATATAGATGCGCTTTTTACGCTATTGTCTCAGAATAAAAAAAGCATATTTCTTTTCCGAGTAATTTTACATTTTATAAGTGGTGCGTAACTAAAGTGGCTCACTGTAAACTTGAAATAATTGTTGATATTATTTATAGGCATACTACAAGTTTTAAGATTTGATTTTCAAAAGTTCAGGATTTTGGGAATTTGAACTTTCACCCATGAACCTTGTCAAGTGATAACAGAAGTCGTGATAAGCAAATCTTTTCAAATTGGCATTGTAATTCTTATCCATGAGTTAAAAAGATTTTTTGTTTTTTTTTTGCTCAAGGGAACAGTCTCTTTTGAGTACCAACGACATAACATACATGTACATTGTTTGTTTTGATTGAGAAATAAGAAAAAAAACACATTCGATGGCGCGCCATCGCAAATCCCCACGCTCTAGAAGAAATCTAATGGTAATTGACCCTTAGACCCCATCCCAAGGTCAACAGTTTGATCGTTGGTTAAAATTGTTCAGTGTATCCTGGTCTACTGCTCATCCCCTTAAATTTGATATGCCACATGTCCGTGTTCAGAAAATTAAATTTTTGACCCCTCCCCAAGGCCCAAGGGGGTGGGGACCCCAAAAATTGTGCCAGTGCATGTGCCATTCATGTAAGTAACTCACACACCAAATCTGGTTGAATCTCTGTAATTTTTTAGACCCCCCCCCCTCAACAACCCCCACGGTAACCCCAAGTCCCACCCCTGGGCATCACCCAGGCTGCTGAGTGAAATTCCTGTCTGATATGTTATATATCTTTCATTTGTGAGAAGATACACAAAGTTTGGTTTAAAATCTTTGAAATTGACTTTGTAATTCAGATTTAATGATATTTGACCTTTTGGCCCCTCCCCAAGGCCCCAGGGGGTGGTGACCCAGAAAATGGTGCCATTCATGTAAGTAACTCACACACCAAATCTGGTTGAATTTCGGAAAACAAATTTTTTGACTCCCTTAACCCCCCCATGGTACCCCCAAGTCCCACCCCCGGGGCATGACCCAAGTGGCCAAACAAAAGTCCCTTCTGATATATTTTATATCTTTCATTTGTGAGAAGACACACAAAGTTTGGTTTAAATATCTTTGAAATTGACTTTGTAATTGAAATTTAATGATATTTAATGTTATTTGGCCCCTCCCCAAGGCCCCAGGGGACGGGGCCAAAAAAGAATTACTGTTGCACATCCCATTCATGTGAGCAACTCACACACCAAATTTGGTTGGATTTCGTCCGATGGACGGAGGCGATTGCAATATCCCAGACGCTTTTTAAAAAAAGCGTGGGGATATTAATTTTCAATAACATCTTCTCATCAGGAGGTCTGTTTTATTTCAGTTTCCCCTAGCAAACGGTTGACCTTTATGTACTTGGCCAATGACGTGATACAGAACAGTAAGAAGAAAGGACCAGAATTCAAAGAAGACTTTGGTAGTGTTCTTGGGGATGCTTTTCGAGTTGGGATCAAGTAAGTCTTAACTCTGTCATTTTAAGGGGCCATTTTAGTCATCTGTGACCATTTTTTGTCTAAATTAGTCATCTGCTAAGTGCTTAGTCCAAATAAAAAAATACCTGTCATCATCATCATCAGCAGCAGCATTTAGATTAACATGTACATGCAGGAGCATCATCCACAACAGTGGGCTCTTTTCCAGGTAGCTGGCTAGCTGCATGCATGGCAGATCTCACACTAGATCTCCACACATCCCTATCACAAGGGTCAACCTTGTTGAGTTTCCACCAGTGTTTAGGATAACCCGACGCAACCAAAATTTACTGGTGAAATCTAGAATTTTTCAGGTTTTCTGGAAAAAAGTAATAAAAAATATGTGTGCCTACCCTACCTAAAATTTTCAGACCTGTGACCCGAAACACACTTATTTTTTTATTTGGCCTTAGATAACCTTTGCAGTTTAGACCCAGGGCAACTTTTGTTGTCTGTTAAGTGCTTATAAGCTTTGCAAACAGTTTGGGCCCAGATCAGGACTGATGGCAACTTTTGTCATTGTAGCCAAGGTTTGCAAACAGTTCGGATCTCGCTCTATCATTAGGACAGACAGAACTTTGGTCTGAATCTGGATCTAAATAACCGGAAACAGGGCTCACCCTGCCATTAGCCATTGTAGCTATTTGCTACTAAAATTGTATAGTGGCTACAAATAAAAGCCATTGGCTAAAAGTACAGTCTAGGTGGTTCAAAAACTACATATTTGCGAAAAAGTGTATTTTAATCAGCTTTTGGATTTTAAAATATTGCTTCACACTTTATTATTGTGCCATATTTTACTCTTTGGATCAAGGTTGGCAATCGACCGGTCAATATGCATTCTGACCAGACCAGTGGTCATTACTGGTTTTAACCGGTCATTACTGGTCGATTGGTGGTCAATTGGTCGATTGAAAAAACTGGGTTGATGTGAAGATACTTGGCATTATTTATTCCCAGCTGGATTTTTCAATACCATCTGGGTGTCAAACATTTTGGATTCAGATCAGGCCCGACATATGGGATGCTTGGCAGCGCAGTGGCTCTGTGGTAGAGTGCTTGACTTGAGACCGAATGGCTGTGGGTTCAAGCCTCACCGGCATCACTGCGTTGTGTCCTTAAGCAAGAACTATAATATTTGTCCCTTTATAACTGAAAGATTGTTGATTGGACGTAAAGAATCAAATCAAGCAAAAGGCCTGACATATTGTCAGGCCTGATCTGGGTCCAAACTGTTTGCAAAGATTATCAGCAGACAACAAAAGTCTCCCCTAGCGGACAATGAGTTAAATGCAAAACAACTTGTTGATACTTCTTTCTGGCTAAAACCTAGGCTAAAGTTATTTTTTGTCCATTAGGCTTGAATGTTGGCTACAACAAATTCTGTGTGCTTATAACCATTTCAAAGGCGTTTCACTGGTGGGTGGATGATGGGATGATTTTTCAGGGGATAGAGACCCCTTGTCTCCACTTCTGGATCTGCACATGATGTACATGTACCTGTACATACAGGGCTCACCCTGCCATTAGCCATTGTAGCCATTTGCTACTAAACATGTAGAGTAGCTACAATTATAAGTCATTGGCTAAAAGTACACTCAAGGTGGTTCAAAAATTACACATTTGCGATAAAGTGTATTTTGATCAGCTTTTGGATTTTCCAATATTGCTTTTATTATTCCTTCACACTTTATTATTGTGCCATATTTAACTCTTTGGATGCTACCATCAGGGTGTCAAACAGTTTGGATCCAGATCAGGCCCAACATTATGACGGGCCTGATCTGGGTCCAAACTGTTTGCAAAGGTTATCAACAGATGACAAGAGTCGCTGCTAGCGGGCAAAGAGTTAAATACAGAACAACTTGTTGATACTATACTGACGGACTTAAATTACGCAACACTAACTTCCCCTTATATCTTCCAAAAGAATGTTAAATGTAAACTTCCTTTGCTTAGATAATGTCACCATGAGTTGGCTTCTTCAGCAAACACATTAGTTTTAAATGCACAACTAAACTGGACGTCGTTATTTGCTCCGTAAGAATTTAGTCATTTAAACATTTCTTAAGTAGAGGAGATTTTAAGCAATTGAATGAAAGGGTGCACCCAGATAAACGTCATGTACGCACATATGTTGTATCGCAGACCTGCCAATCAATAGGAGAATGATTCCTCGATTACTAACAAAGTCCATGATACAATTTTGATGCTTCTAGTGTTTCTTGATTTAAAGAAATAGGGAATCTTTCATTCATAACATTTGGTCACATGAAACAGCTGACCCCTATCTCAAAAAGTTTACATTTTAATGCATTAAGTTCATCTTATATGGACAAGTTTTCCATGTTTTACTTACAAATGAATGCTCTTTAACATACAATCAAAACTATCGTTCTGCCTTCTTTTTCGAGACATAAATTTAAGCTGTTATCCAAGTGTTGCGTTTTTAAAGTCTGTCAGTATACTTTCTGGCTAAAGTCAATTTCATTTGGCTCCAACTTTTTCCATTTGGCTAAAGTGATGGCTATACAAATTCTGAGCCAGAGTAAGCCCTGGTACATGTATTATGTTTCTTCCTCACAGAGATGCAGAAGACAAGGTGCGGAAGTCCATGGAAAGATTGCTTTCAATATGGGAAGAAAGGGGAGTTTACCCAAAGGACTTCATCAAACAAGTTAGACAAACCAAAGGTAACTGCAGACATCTCCCCATCCCTCCATAGGCTTAGATTTAACCCTTCATTTACATTAACCTATAATTTGCAGGAGGCGACAATTTCAAATTTTGCTGGTTTTTCAAAACCAACAAATAAGGCATGCTATTTCATGAGAATTGTCTGCTGGCAGACTCTAATGAAATATCATACCTTTTTTTTTGAAAATTAAGAATTAAAAATTTTATGGTCTGCTGCAGTCTTGATTGGCGCTTAAAGGGTTGAAACCTTGCAATTTCTCTAACTTTGATTGTTCAATAAATACATAAAGGAAATAAATATGGGACACACTGATTTCAGAGAATAGGGCCTATTCATGAAAAATATTTAATATCTGTCAATAAAAACATACGCTTTTTACTTGAAAAAGAAATGTCTCTAAACACCCAAAACATGTTTTGATAGGGAAAAAAGGCTTTTCAATGCATGTTGTCCACTTTTCTTTAAAGCAGTCTATGCCTTTGAAATAAAGTTATCTGTTTGGTCCTCAAATCAAGCCTCAAACAGACAACTTTATTTCAAAGGCGTAGATTGCTTTAAAGAAAAGTGGGCAAAATGCATTGAAGTAAAGGGGGATTATATTATAAAATAATGTTGAAACAATCTTCCAATCTGTGAGTTTAATCCCCTCCCCCGCCCCTAAGTTCTATGAACTTATTGAACTCCCCTCGTATGTATTGACCATGCTATAAGTGAATAGTTGACTCAATTGGTAGTAGACTGGGGATTGAAGGGTTGCTGGTTCAAGTCTCACCTCCGGCAGTGTCACTGTGTTGTGTTTTTGAGCAAGACACTTTATCCACTGCTTAGTGCTGATTCAACCATGGAAGGAAGACCTGTCCGGACATGACTTAAAAATGTTGACTGGGAAGTAAAGAATCAAACTAAACAAATAAGTGAATAGTTTTAAAAAGGGTCAATTTGATGCAATTGTTTTAGGAGCAATTTTCCTATAATTCCTTTGTAAAAGTAAGAAAGGTGGCAAAGATCAAGAATCAATACAATCAAGAAACACACCTGACCCAGGATACCACATGGGAAAGTGACAAAAACACAATAAAGCATGACAAACGAGAGCCAAGAGATCAACCCTTTCCCAGCAGGTGACCACAAGGCAGCAACGAACAGACAGGAAAGCATGACAAACACAAGACATAAATAACACAAATGATCTACAAAAGAACGGTAAGCTCACATGATGAAAAAAATTGGGAGCCACATGACCATGCTTTATCCAAATCTGTTATAATGAGGTGTGTTATAAAGTGACTGCACTATAGGTTGCATTCTTTAGGCCTCTAGATAAGAGTCTGTTACAATTAATCCTTTGTATTTTGATGGACTTGCCCATATAGATAGATGTAGTAAGGATGGGATTGCCTATTATATATTTTGAGGGGTCACAGGTCAAAATTTCAATGCTATGATGTATTTAAGCCTCTGAAGATTGTTTTGACCTCAGCAAAAAGTGTAGACCCTGATGAAATGCAGCATAATGCTGCATTTCATCTGGGTCTTCACTGTTTGCAAAGGTATTTGTAAAGGGGTTTCCAGAATGCAAAGGGTTGACAATCAATTTTCTTATTTCTCAATCAAAACATATGTTGTGGGTACCCAAAACAAATGTTTTAACTACTGTCGTGCCAACCAAGAGTGACAGTGATGCAATACTTTGTTTACAATTGCTAAGCTAGACACTTACTTGTACACTTCACTTGAGCTAACGTGAATCGATAGATCACTTGTGTATTAATCCTATCCTGCAGATAGGATTTATACACAAGTGATCTATCGATTCTAAGTCCTTGATAACTTTGTAAAAAAAACATGACGTCACTGTCACTCTTGGCTGTCAGGACAGTAAAGGATAAGAATTTATTCTCCTTTTTATTTTCAAAAAATCGTGTTCATCCAGACGTATGTTTCTTGTAGATGGTCATGTGACAGCAGCAGAGATCTTTGCAGAGGCAGTAGTACCAAAGAAGAAGAGAAAAAAAGAACCAAAGGATGAACTGAAAGAAGAAGTGAAAACTCTCAAACCAGAAGAAATAGAAAATATTGATGTAAGAACTTGGTATTTGACCCAATATTCCATATCAGTTTTCCAATGCATGGGTGAAACATAATATTTTTTGCAATCAACTTTTTTTTAATCTATTCATAGGAAATTTAGTGAATGGGTGTTGTCATACTCATATGTTTCATTTTATGACCTAGTGCATGATGTGGAGACTGCATTTGGTCCTTGTTAACAGTTGGATGCATGCAGAAGAAATTGCCGAAGGGATGTTATTTCTGCTGGCTGACAATTAACCTGATATTTCAAACCTAATCTTCAAAAAAAATGTCATCGGCAGCCGTGACTGGTGCTATATGGGTTAATAAAAACTGTGTTTGCATATCTCTAAGTCAAAATGAAGTGCTTAGTACATTAACAGTATCAACCGGAATCGAACAGTTAAATGTAGGCCATCATAAATCCTCACACATTGATAGCTTTTGATCCCTCCAAAGGGCCTCTGGAGCATGGGGACAAATATGAATACAGTCAAACCTTGTTATATCGCCACCAACGGGAAAAGGGAATTTTGTCGTTATAACGAGTTTGCTGGTAGATCGAGGTCTGGGTTTCTGTCTGTTACATGTTGACATAGTAAGACACGCATGCACTATTGGTGAAAAAACGCATTATCCCAAGACCTGACAATACCTCATCTAGATCTCTTGCATTTTGCACTTTGAATTATGGGTACCTAGCGTTATCTGGTTAGTCAGGTTCAATTCTCGCACTCCTGTAGTGACTGAATATATTGTTTTAAATCGAAAAAAGTCAAATTTTTTAAAGTTTACCATTTCTTTATAAGTCAATTTGCTAGAGGGCTTCCTGTTTGAGACAATGGAAAAACTGTATCTACATTATCCTGATGGGTAATTCCGTATATGTAAGTGGTTACTGCTACACAGACAGATGTTACCAGTATCTGTTTGCAAATAAGAATAATTAAAACTCAGACATTTATACACAACAAACACTAAACAAACTGATGAGAAAATAGTTTTTATTTTTCAGACCAAACAAAGGTAAAAACATCTCACCTTCACTTACCTGGGTTAAAACTTTTCATTTAATCAATGTGCATTGTTCACTGTGCAATTATCTGCACAACTGCAGTGTTGTTGATTTCTCCCATGATTAGTCGGAGACACCTTTGATCAGTTAATTGATACTGACACAAGGTCGCGTGGTGGAGGGAATTTATGCATAAATAAGCCTTTTTTGTGAATGAGTGGCGGATGGCAGTAAGCGAATTTGGAGCTTTAACGAGGGAATTTTACATTGTGGAAATCGGAACATGGGGAAATTATGGCAGTAAGCAAGTTTGGCGGTATATGGAGGGGTGATATAACTAGGTTTTACTGTATACTCTAGCAAGCCCCACTTCAGATTGGTCCTGGGAGTCAGAGGAAATGCATGTAGGATGGATGAATAGATGGACATCATCACAGAGCAACATTTATGTGTGTAGTTCCCATCTTTTTACATTATAAAATGTGAGCCACAAAATTCATTTTTCGCATATAAAGCACCGATAGCTTTTGATCCCTCCATATAAAGCACTGATCTTAGGAGCCTAACAGAATAAATCCCCTCTCAATACATTAAAGCCACCAAAAAACAAACCCCCTTTTGTATCATAGGTTGATAAGGACAGATTGACAGAGGCAGTCACAATATCCCCTGACACTTTTTGGAAAACATGTTATCTACATTTGTATTTCTTTATTTCAGTCTGAAGAATTAGTAAAGAAATTGTCCGATCTGGAGAACTCAGCATCGTGTGATGCAGCCGTAAGAGAACAGATTGCAGCTTTACCACCAGAGGTGTCAGACATCTCTCAGTTGGCCAAGATCAGTGGTAAGCTTATTATTTATCTCACGAAGTCACATTACTGTGTATTAAAATTGATATACCACTAGCAGTTTACATATTCAGTAACACTATGTATAGATGGCCATATGAATGTTGTGACAGTCTTAACATTTTTAGGCTTAAAATGCAATTTCAAAGTAAATTTTTACATCATTCGATAAATAGAATCTAATAATCATGCTAATTAAGATGTATTATTGAATTTATTAAGCTTGTTGCAAAAAACAACAAAATCCTCTACAAGCCTCCCATTTTTTTCCTCAAATCCCTTAATAAGTTCAATCTTAAATGGATATTTTTTTCAATCTTGGGAATCTTTATCATAAAGTTTCAATCAAGCAGGAAAAAGACTATGGCAGAACTACAAACTTTTTCATGTTTTATGAGCTTAGATATACAGTTCAAGGTCAGAAAGCATGTTTTCTAAAACTCTTTGGTTAGGTTTGATTGACAGGTAGGCAGCATATTTGATGACCATGTGCAAATGAAGCTGGTAAAAGCATTGGATCACAAAATTTTTGAACATAAACATAAAATTGTGAATATTTTCTTTAATATCCATCAGTTTGGTTGAGAAATAAAATGATTAATTGTTAATAATACACTCTTATCTAGCTGTAAGAGCCTACTGGATGGATGTTTCTTCTTCATCTATGATGCAGCTCTGTCCATTTATTTAAGATTTAAATGCATTTCTTGTTTAATATAGAATTTGTTAGAATATATATTTTTATAATATATATATATCAGTTTTTGACTGTGATATGGATTGTATGTTATATCTGGTCTCATTCTAGTTCCATCTGTTTCAGACAAGGACAGTGCCAAAAGATTATCGGGTATAGTAGATGATGCATGTTTCTTGTTATCAGAGTACAATAAACGCCTCTCAGATGAGTTAGAGGACAGGAAAAAAGTAGCAAAGATGTTACGTGCCTTCATTATAGCACAGAGAAATCAGCTCAGCAGTGCAGAGAAAAGATTACAGGTAATACAGATTCAGTAAAACCTAAAAAAAAATTAAAACTTAATTTTTCGAAACACTCGCTAATTAGAAATTAATTTGGGACACACTGAATTCGGGGAATAGGACCTATTCATGACCTATTTTAATAACTGTCTATGATAGCATATGTTTTGAGCATGTAAAAGAAATGTCACCTTGAGTTGCCTCTTTTACGCATCCAAAACTTATGCTTGATAGAAAAAACCCTAACATTATTCTTTTTTTGCGGGGTTATATATTTCATATTTATGCATCCTTATAATTTGAACTTCTGATAAATCAAACTAAAATCTCTAGTCCTGAGGGCTTTGAATCAACGAGATTCAACTATAATTTAATAGGTTTAGATAAACAAATTTTTTGAGCATAAACTTGTGAATATTTGTGACACTCCTGAAAATTATTGACTGGGATGTAAAGCTTCAACTGAAACAACAAAAACAGGATTTCTCATGATGCAAACAGCTTTATATAAACAAAAAATATTGGTGTTAAATGGTAAAAAAAATTACCCATAATTTTTAGCAAGTTTTTTTGGCTCACAAAAGAACCATCTCATTGAGTACCCACTACGTAAGTTTTGGTTGAGAAAAAAGAAGATTATTTTTCAGTTACACACTAACTAAAGGCCTGTGATGTAAGTCATTTTTTGTCCCCCGACGAAGTCAGAGGGATATAGTTTTGGCGTCGTCCATCCGTCCGTCCGCACTTTTTGTCTGTCCGGAACTATATCTCAGTACCTATTGGTCAGATTTAATTCATTCTTGGTACAAATGATTGGTACCATGGACTCTCGATATCCTATAAGTTTGGTCAAAATCGACCCGTAAACACTTGAGTTATTGCCCTTGTTTAAGTATAGGCAATTATAAGGCAAAACCTATATTAGCTTTTTTGTGTGATGATCTTCACATTTCATCAAAGCTATTTTATTTAACAACTTCTCGCTATAGACCATGATTGCCAAGTGCCTGTAGATAAGAATGGCAGTGTCAAAGTTTTACCCCACCCCCTTTGACCCCACCTAAGGGGTCAAAGGTCAAATATTTAAAATTCGCAATAACTAAGGCAATTGTAAATAATTTTTGCTGAAATTTTGCATGCAGGCAGAGCAGCAATAGATATGAAACATATCAAACGGGATTTCAGTTTGAAGGCCTGATTCCAAGCCCCTTGGGTGGACTTAGGGGGTGGGGCCTAGGCCAAAAATAAACTTTTTCAGAATATGGTCATATTGCATATCAAATTAAAGCGGACCACGCTGGCAGCAACATGGTAGCAAATATTTTGCCCACAGACACACCCTCGGCCCAGGGGGTGGGGTCAAAAGGTCAAACTATATATTTTTCTGAAAGTAGTCATGTTGCATATCAAATTAAAGCTGACGACGCTGGCAGCAACATGGTAGCAAATATTTTGCCCACAGACACACCCTTGACCCAGGGGGTGGGGTCAAAAGGTCAAACTATATCTTTTACTGAAAGTAGTCATGTTGCACATCAAAATAAGGGGAATTGAGCACAGAGCACCATGAAAGCAAGTATGCTGTCATTACACACTCCAACGACCCCTGGGTCGGAGTCAAAAGGTCATTTTTTGTTCTTTTCTAAAAGTGGTCAAACTGGTCATGTTGCATATCAAAGTAAAATGGAAGAAGTGTAGACCAACATGCAACATAACACATTGAATTTACACACAATCTTGACCTTTGAGGTTGGGTTTAAAGGTCAGATATTGAAATTGTGCAGATGTAACTATATTTTTTATTGAACTAAGCACTAAAACATACTTGACAAGCGTTTGTTATGATCTGAATGATACTGTAGGTGAACTAAGGGTTAGATAAATGGGATTTATGTTTTGTGATTTACATGTTTCTCTCAAATAACCCTTCATCGGGGGATATGAATTCGTCGAATTAGCCTTGTTGTGTACTATATTTTCAGGAATACAAAGTTAAACTAGCCAAAGTAACAACAGTCCGACAAGAACTCAAATCACACATCGATAATCTCCCAGATATCACATTGTTGCCAAAGGTGACTGGAGGTCTAGCTCCCCTGCCCTCAGCTGGTGACCTTTTCCACTGACCCGGTAAGTTAAGCTAGCCAAAGTTACAACAGTCCAACAAGAAATCAAATCACACATTGATAATCTCCCAGATATCACATTGTTGCCAAATGTGACTGGAGGTCTAGCTCCCCTGCCCTCAGCTGGTGACCCTTTTCACTGACCCGGTAAGTTAAACTAGCCAAAGTAACAGCGGTCCGACAAGAACTCAAATCACACATAGATGGGAGCGCAGTGAATCAGTGGAAGAGTGCTTGACTCGAGACCGAGGGGCCGCAGGTTTGAGCCTCACCGTCGTCACTGCGTTGTCTCCTTGAGGAAGACACATTAATCCTAGCTTAGTACTGGTTCAACACAGGAAGACCTGTCCCTTTATAACTTAAAGATTGTAGATGGGACGTAAAGAATCAAATCAAACAAACAAACACACATCGATAATCTCCCAGATATCACATTGTTGCTAAATGTGACTGGAGGTTTAGCTCCCCTGCCCTCAGCTGGTGACCTTTTACACTGACACGGTAAGTTAAACTAGCCAAAGTAACAACAGTTCGACAAGAACTCAAATCACACATCGATAATCTCCCAGATATCACATTGTTGCCAAAGGTGACTTAACGGTTAGCTCCCCTGCCCTCAGCTGGTGACCTTTTACACTGACCCGGTAAGTTAAACTAGCCAAAGTAACAACAGTTCGACAAGAGCTCAAAGTACACATCGATTATCTCCCAGATATCACATTGTTGCCAAAGGTGACTTAACGGTTAGCTCCCCTGCCCTCAGCTGGTGAACTTTTACACTGACCCGGTGAGTTAAACTAGCCAAAGTAACAACAGTTCGACAAGAACTCAAATCACACATCGATAATCTCCCAGATATCACATTGTTGCCAAAGGTGACTTAACGGTTAGCTCCCCTGCCCTCAGCTGGTGAACTTTTACACTGACCCGGTAAGTTAAACTAGCCAAAGTAACAACAGTTTGACAAGAACTCAAATTACACATCGATAATCTCCCAGATATCACATTGTTGCCAAAGGTGACTTAACTATTAGCTCCCCTGCCCTCAGCTGGTGAACTTTTACACTGACTGGGTAAGTTAAACTCGCCAAAGTAACAACAGTTCGACAAGAACTCAAATCACACATCGATAATCTCCCAGATATCACATTGTTGCCAAAGGTGACTTAAGGGTTAGCTCCCCTGCCCTCAGCTGGTGAACTTTTACACTGACCCGGTGAGTTAAACTAGCCAAAGTAACAACAGTTCGACAAGAACTCAAATCACACATCGATAATCTCCCAGATATCACATTGTTGCCAAAGGTGACTTAACGGTTAGCTCCCCTGCCCTCAGCTGGTGACCTTTTACACTGACCCGGTAAGTTAAACTAGCCAAAGTAACAACAGTTCGACAAGAGCTCAAAGTACACATCGATTATCTCCCAGATATCACATTGTTGCCAAAGGTGACTTAACGGTTAGCTCCCCTGCCCTCAGCTGGTGAACTTTTACACTGACCCGGTGAGTTAAACTAGCCAAAGTAACAACAGTTGGACAAGAACTCAAATCACACATCGATAATCTCCCAGATATCACATTGTTGCCAAAGGTGACTTAACGGTTAGCTCCCCTTTCCTCAGCTGGAGACCTTTTACACTGACTCGTGGTTAAACTAGCGAAAGTAACAACAGTCTGACAAGAACTCAAATCACACATTGATAATCTCCCAGATATCACATTGCTGCCAAAGGTGACGTGAGGGTTAGCTCCCCTGCCCTCAGCTGGAGATACTTTTGGCACAACAATTGTATGCTAATTGTTCGATACATATTAATCTATTCACTTTGTCTCCACTAGTGAAGTTGAGTGTCAAAGTGTAAATCAGTGTTTTTCACAAACTTGTAGTCCTTGAAATCTTTGTATTTGCTTTAAGAAGTCCTGGAAAAGTCCTTAAATTTTACCTAGTTTTGTCTGTATAAGTACCCTGTTTCTGTTTCAGGAGCAGTTTTAAGTGACAGAGATACTCTAGTGCTACTCTACAGAAAGGAAGGGCAGTAACCTAGTCATACCTTGTTTCTCATAGAAAACAAGAGTTATCATTCATTCCTAACTGCCTTGATGGTGTATCACACCTTAAACATTCCATTTCCATCGAGTGAAATCATGAGGAAGAGAGGATATGTTCATAAACAGACAAGAGAAACAGAGAAATCACAAGGATGTGTTTTTGTGGTATCTTAGCCCTTAAAGGGCCAAACACAACTGCAGCAGATGGCAAATTTTGCGACATTTTCCCCAATTTTCGACAAAAGTAAGGTATGGTATTACATGAGAATCGTCCGCCAGCAGACGATTCTCATGAAATATCATGCCTTATTGGTTATTTTTGTAAAAAGCGGCAAAATTTGAAATTGTCGTCTGCTGCAAATTAAAGGTGGCGCTTTAAGGGTTAACAGGAGAAACAGAGAAATCACAAGAATGTGTTTTTGTGGTATCATAGAAACTGACGGAAACTTCCAAGAATCACCACCATTCACTTGTCAATCAATGTCATCAAAGATTTGTTCATTCATAATGCCCTTTCAAAGTATGTGTAAGCCGGTGATGAATATTGAAGCCGTTCTGTGCCCTTACCTTGGAATTTGAGCTTTTATTTTACTAAATCTACCTTATTCAACCAAATAAGTGCACTATTTTGTTTGTTTGATTTGATTCTTTACAAGAATCAAATCAAACAAACAAGATGGTGGGCTTATTCAGTTTAATAAAGAATCAAGTCAAACAAACAAGAATGTGGGCTTATTAGGTTTAATAAAGAATCAAATCAAACAAACAAGATGGTGGGCTTATTCATTTTAATAAAGAATCAAATCAAACAAACAAGAAAGTGGGCTTATTATGTTTAATAAAGAGTCAAATCAAACAAACAAGAAAGTGGGCTTATTAGGTTTAATAAAGAATCAAATCAAACAAACAAGATAGTGGGCTTATTAGGTTTAATAAAGAATCAAATTAAACAAACAAATAAAGAATCAAATTTAACAAACAAGCTGGTGGGCCTATTAGGTTTAATAAAGAATCATATCAAACAAACAAGATGGTAGGCTAATTAGGTTTAATAAAGAATCAAATCAAACAAAATGGTGGGCTTATTAGGTTTATTGTTGTTTCAAAGATGCATAGTAATGAGGCAATTCTATTTTTCTTATAATAGGTAAAGCATGACTATTCACTGCCACGCGCATATGCTGTAATCTGTTATAGGTTCAATATAACTGTAAACTGAGACTACCTGCACGCCCAAAATCAAGGTAAACTCGCCACTGTTTGTTTACAACGATTCTCATTTATCTTTGAAAGTACAATAACCAAGAATCAAACAAGATGGTGGGCTTATTAGGTTTAATAATGAATCAAATCAAACAAACAAATTCGGTTGAATTAGGTAGATTTAGTGAAAAAATGCTCATTTTTTTTAACTGTAGATGGAATGATTTTGGAGAAAGTAGAGAGTTTCAGGTTTTGAAACGGCCAAAATGTCTTCCTATCGGGAATCAAATTTAAGATTTTTAATCACTTGCTAAAATAGCAAGTGGCTCTCACTTGCTAAAGGTGATGATCAACTTGCGGGTTCAATTTAAATGCAGTTATTACTCTTATTTTCAGTTGTGATATTGTGTTTTTTTAGAAAATTGAACAAATTCAGTGTTCAATCTTGAGTGGGGCCATCGGCCCCCTTTTTACTCAAATGGCTAAAGCTAGAGTTGACCTTTTTTTACATTATGTAAATGGGGAAATGAAAATTGCCCCCATTAAAATTTCCTAGATTCAATTAGAATTTAGGCATGTACAGTTAAACCTGTCTTAAGCGGCCACTCTCAAAAAGACAAAAATGGGTTTTTAAGACCAATTATCGCTTAATGCATGTCAAAAGTATTGCAGAATGCTCCAAGGGAAGCATTCTGCAATACTTTAGACCTGCACTAAGCTACCACATGGCTTTCAGGCCTTTGTTTTGTCTTTATTTGAGTGGCCGTTAAAGACAGGTTCACTGTAGTGCATAGGTTAAGTGTCAAAAGTATTTATAATTATCATTTTTCTGAACCCATATCACAGGTTTAGAGAAACAGAATTTTGAGCGTAAAATTGTAAATATTTTCTTACCCATCAGTTTCAACATATGTTTTGGGTGCTCAAAAGGACCATCTCATTTAGACGGTTCTTTTGAGTACCCACAACATATGTTTTGGTTGGTAAATATGAAAATGAATTATTGGTACGCACTCTTAATAAAAGGCTTGTCATTTGAGATTTCCTTGCCAACAGTGTGGATTCAGATCAGCCAGCTTCTCCAGAAACTGGCTGATCAGGATCTACACTGTTTGTCATGGAGCTTATGCTTAGGTGTAAGGTTAAGTTGATATGAGAGTAAATTGTTTTCACTTGCTAAAAATAGCAAATGATGGCAATTTCAACTTCCTTTTTTGAGAAAACTACCAGTATATAGCAAGTGCTAGATTTTATTCCTGCCTATATGCATTAATACACTTTACCGCCTATGCTCTTTGAAGCACACACTGGTTTCTTATTGGGGTGTGAATACAATATCAACTTCTCATTTTAAGTTTGTTGAGAGGTGCAATTTCATGAATAATATGGATCATTCATGTGTGTGGAAATAGTGTAGATCCAAATCAGCTGGCTTCTGTTTTAATGGGGGGGTATGTAAATTTGAAAGAATATAATGTGCACAGTGCATTTAGTATAGAGGATCTTATATATGGGTGCTCGTGTTTTATTGAATTTATCAAATGAGTCGTGAAAAGAGATAAAATGTGAGGCTTGCCAAACATTTTATGTCTTTTTCGCAATGAGTTTAATAAATTCAATAATAGAAGAGCACAAATGTTAGATTCTCTTTATCATATGACATTAAGATTACTTTGAAATCTCATTTCTGCCGTAAAAAACATTAAAATGTTATCATTATGTACGCAACATTGTTATGGACGTCATAGCATTTCCCGAAAATCTGTTAACCACTAGTGGTTTATCGATTTTATTGCATGGAGTTATTTCTATACCCAGACGCGACGTCATATGATAAAGATTGAATATTATATGCTTATCCAGAATGGTCAGTTAAATGTTCTTGTGACATAGCTGGGTAAAAATTTAGGTCTACTTTAAATTTCCTAAAACAATGACACTTGGAGCAACTGACCTATTGGTACAGAATGGAATGTTCCTTGCTGTTGATCCTACTTGCTCTGGAGGTTTCTGAGGAGCTTGGGCACTCTGTTGTTGCATTTGGCTATAGTTGTGGATGCTAGACATACAGTAAAGACCTGTCTTAAGCGGCCACTCATTAATGAAGACCAAAATTGGTTTTAAGATAGATTATCGTGTAATGCAGGTCAAAAGTAATGCAGAATGCTCCAAGAGAGCATTCAGCAATACTTTCGACCTTCATTAAGCTACCATTTGTCATTGAGATCCTTGTTTTGTCTATTTTTGAGTGGCCGCTTAAGACAACTTTCCCATTGGTATCCTGGGTCAGGTTTGGTACTTGATTGTATTGATTCCTGATCTTTGCACCCTTACTTACTTTTACTGTATAAGGGTTTTGAAAATTGAATAAATTGCTGTATACAAACAGGGTAACATGTAGGATGAAATTGTCATATTAGATTTTGTTAAGAAGTCTGATCTAGGTTAACACTATAGTTGCTTGTTTTGATTATTTAGGATTTTATAGGACATGAACCACTAGCATCGTAGGTCCAGATAAAAAAATACCTGTGTTTAGGGTAACCCGGCCCTACCTAAATTTACTGGTGAAACCAAGAATTTTTCAGGTTTTCTGGAAGAAAAAGATAATTTTATGCAGTTTGAAAGGTGAAATGCCTTTCAAAATGCATAAAATTATATTTTTCAGAGAAAAAACAGAATTAAAAAAAATATGTGTGCCTACCCTACCTAAAATTTTCAGACCTGTTACCAGAAACACACTTAATTCTTAATTGGGCCAAACGAAAATTTTGAAGCATAAAATTATGATTGATTTTTTTTATCCACCAGTTTTAATATTATTTTCAGATGCTCAAAAAAACCGTCTTAGTGAGACGGTCCTTTTGAGTACCCACAACTTATGTTTTGGCTGAAAAATAAGAAAAACTGATTTTTACTTATACCTGAAGAATGTTCTGAAAGACTTGTGAATCATGTTGTAATTGACCAAAAATCAAAGAGTATGAAAGAGAGCTTTTAACTCTTCTTGTAAATGGCAACGTTTATCATCCGCTGATAACCTTTGCAAATAGTTTGGACCCAGATCAGGACAGACGTAATGTCTGTCCTGATCTGGATCCAATCTGTTTGGCGCTCTAAGATAAGATAAGAAAATTTATTTAAAAACGGCATGACAGTACATAACAGTAGACATAAGCTCTGATAAGCTTTTGACCGTCTACAATTTTAAAAAAAGTGTTCCTCATAGTGTTACTGAAAGCTTTTGTTGAAAAAGGTCAGCAGACAACATCAAAGCATGTAATATTACCCAGCATGCAAAGAGTTAAAACTGCTTGGCCTTTGTAGCAGTTTGATTTTTCTTTCTTTACTTTTGTGCGCCAAGTTTGTTTTTTCAGTTCATGTATATATGACAAACATGTTTCATGTTGTCTTTTACTCAAATGGCAGATATTGAATAATTAGGGGATAACTGTATTCAAAATTTTAATTTGGGGAGGTATATCGTCGGCTATAGGGTCAGAAATTTAGTTTTACAGCGATGCGCGAGCAGGGCCATAAAACGTGATTTCCAAACGTGGTGAAGATGCCGCTTAAAGGGGAGGTTGGAGGCCATGCATTAAATAGTCATGGAAATTACATTGTTAATCATGGTAAATCATGGAATTGTGTTTTTGAATTTCGATGGGAATCTTTTTTTGTACATATGCAGTAAGTACCAAAATTTCTATGATGCCTTTGTCCTTAAATGGCGGGAACAGGATGACATCCAACTCAAAGGATATTAGCTTGTACAGACAAAACTCCCAGTATTTGTTGTGTGTAATTGATATAGTTCTATGCAATACTTGAAATCTCTCGTAATTTGGGATTATCTCACAGCGTTTTGGTTATGGCTCATAGTATCAACCCAAGACCCCATTATAAGCCCAAGAGCTGCATAAATACATGTAAGTAAGGGAGACATATTCTTTCCCATCCTATAATCATGAAAGATTCTAATATTCTCCCACACCAGATCGGGATTTCTGCTGTTTTTCCATGTGAGATAATTCTATCTCACATACCCGTACCAGCCAGTGAGAAAGATCAAAAACGAACATCCGCATGTTGGCGGCACGCTGAATGCACGATCTGTGACATTGTACTATTGAAATAACGTCACCATGTCACACATCAGCGTATTCAGGATTTTCTGGAAGTCTTTTTCATGTTTTTTTCTAATATAAAATGGAGTATTTAGTGGTGAACAAGAAAAAGAGTCCATTATGATCACATTATCGTGTGAGGATGAGATAGAAAAATCCATCCCTTGCGATCATCATCTGTCATCACTCGGCAAGCCTTGTGATGCCAATTGGTGATCCTGTGGACGGATGTTTCTATCCCACCCTCACACTCATGATGGATTCTTTTATTCTCTACAGAGCATTTATGTCATCTCTAATAAGGCCTCAAATAACATTGTATGCTTCGGGTTACATGTAGCTTTAAAATGGGTATGGTATGTTGGACAGTATTTTTACTTGGGGATAATTCGGAAACCCTTTACTTAATATGCTTTAGAAATAAGGGGTTGCAGGCAAAAACAAATAGGCAAGGTCCAGTAACCTGAAACACACAACTTGTTATAGGCCTTACTGAAAATAAAAATTAAAACATGTGAACCAGGCTGCCAGATAAGAGTGTTTTACTACGGGTAAAAATTATTTTTCTTATTTCTCAATCATAACATATGTTATGGGAACTAAAAGAACCACCGCAATGAGACAGTAGCTAGCACCCAAAATAACTAATATGTTAAAATTGATGGATATTAGAAAATGTTCACAATTTTGCGCTCAAAAATTGAGAAATAATTTTTTTTTTTTTTATTAATTTACACACTGATATCTAGGGACCTGCTTCAGGGGTATGTCACTGTCAATAACAGTGAGTATTGGTAATCATTAAGTTATGAGCTGCCATGCAAGAAACCTGTTGGTTAGGTTTCTGAGAAAGAAAGGCCTAAGTACCTTTACAAACAGTGTAGACCCTAATGAAATGCAGCTATATGCTGCATTTCATCTGGGTCTTTACTATTTGCATAAGTATTCATTTAGGGGTTTCCTAAATACAAAGGGTTAAATTTTGTTGATGAATACTTTTGATACTTCTCGTTGGCCATCTTATGCTTTTTACATAAGAGTGCATAATTGAAGTTCAATTTTCTTTTTCTTCACCAAAACATGTGTTGTGGGTACTCAAAAGAACCGTCACAATGAAATGGTTCTTTTAAGCACCAAAACATTTGAGACCATTCTTGTGAGTGCCCACAACATATGTTTTGGTTATGAAATAAGAAAATTGATTTATCAATATCACACTTATCTAGAGGCTTGCCTTGACCCAATTTTAAAGGTCATAGATTTAATTAATGGTCATCCTACACTTGGAGGATGGAGGGTATATAGGGATTTTCATAATTATCAAATGTATTTTCCGAAAATACAATAAAATGTTTGTCATTTTTTAAAAATAAACGTTCAACTGAATTCAGAATGACTGAGGGGGTGGGATGGGGGGGTCAGTTGTTTCATGATGTCACTGTGTACACAAATAAATGCAATATACCACATTTTTGCAGTCATTCTGAAATGTTATTGGATTTGTCTTTCATGTTTTTATGCCATGATTAAAGATTATTCTGTAATTTAATGCCTTTATTTTTTGTTACCAATGAATGACAAAACATTATAAAAACTATCAGTTTTTAGCTGTTATATGTCTGACCAAAACAAGTTAAGCGGTTGTGCTTGTGTCCTGCTTGCTCAATGGGAAAACCAAAGAGGAAAGTCAGCAAATACTTTCAGTTGCTGCCAGATACTTCTAAACCATATTCACTTTTAAGACATACTTTTTACAAAAATGCATGCTTTCCTTTCAATTCCCAGATCCATTTTATGTCGATGGATACTACATTATTGAAGCCATTATGATGCAGAAATATGTATATGTTAATTGCAGCTCCTCACGCATATCCAATCAGGGTCCCCACAAGCTCTGGAAATCATGGAAAACCTGGAAAATTACCAAATAAAGTTCCATACATGGAAACATCATGGAGTTTTAAAAAACCTGAATAATCATGGAAAAATCATGGAATTTTGTGAAATGATTTTATGAAACCACCAGTAGCTAGAAAACTAGCTGTCAGACGTCATTGTGTGTCTGACAGCTAGTTTGCTGGCCACTGGTAGTTTCTGACAGCAAGTTTTGTTGCTTCTAGTGGTTTCAAGTTTTGAATTATTTCAAAATACTGCATGGTCTAGAAGCATGCATATTTAAATACATTACTGTTGCTGCATTTCACATTTATGCTCAGCGTGGTTAAGATGTCGCTAAAAGGGGAGGTCTGAAGCCATGCATTAAATAGTCATTGAAATTACATTGTTGATCATGGAAAATTATGGAAAAATCATGGAATTGTGTTTTCTAATTTTTGTGGGAACCCTGTCCAATGAGCCCGGACCCAAATATACAATATAAATTTGGCTGTCTAATATTGTCATCCAGGTGCATGCCAAACTACACAATAACTTGTTCATTTCTGCATGCTCATTTCATTTCTACATGCTCATTACACTGAATCATAAAAAGTACTCATTTATTGAATGAACATATGTTGTAGGTGCACATTCCAACAACATATGTTACTGAAATTAAGGAAACCTATTTTGAAGTTTACACTAAACAAGTATCATGCCCATTTGCTTTCCTCTTTTAAAGATCTCAAACTGCCAATCAGTATTAAAATACCTGTCACTATATGACATAGTTTTTATACCTATATCACCAAATTTGATTTCATGAACTATGCTTTTGCTAAGCTGGTAGTTTCATGGTAGTAACTAATTTTACTAACCAGTTAACCGTTAAGGTGCCATTTACAACTTAAGTCGCATGCTCTAACATTTTAGCAGCTGTATGCCCATATATATGCATTTCGGTCTTCAGTACTATCAGAGTATATGATGGGATTGACTCAATAAAACCAAGTCTGCTGTTTTCTTATATTGTAGTTTCACTGTATTTCTGAAGGATCCTTCTTTCCAGATTATTTATGTGTTTTGAAACGTAGACTTGATAACAAGAAGGGGGGGGGGGGTGGTGTGGTGGTGTTTGTGTTTTTTCTTCAAACTTCTTCCCAATGCTCTACTTGTGCATGCGCTATTGATTTCATAAACTGTTATTTGTTTTTTGTTATGCAAGGTCCTTTTTTCAAGTGGGGGGGAATAATGCTATATCCTCCATTCTTAAATTAGTTTCGTGTGTCCATCCACCTGTCTGTCTGCCTGTTTGTCTATCTTTATGTCAGCTTTTCCTTTCTTAAACATTTTCACTGGATTTTCTTCAAACTTGCATTAGACTTGATAACAAGAAGGGGGGGGGGTGGTGGTGGTGGTTTTTCTTCAAACTTGTTAGACTTGATATTAATGGGAAGGGTTTTTTTGATTAATTTTCTTCAAACTTGTTGGATTTGATAACGGGAAGGTTTTTTTTAGCTCACCTGAGCCTCCAAAGGCTCAAGGTGAGCTATTATGTTCGGTCTTAGATTAGAATTGTTCCTCGTAATACCTTATGCCAAAATTACACAAATGGTTCCACTCTGCTAAACTAAAGGGTTGCCATAGCTCCAGATGAGAAATATCTTTAAACGGCATTTTCCCTTTAAACCACTGGTCCAAATTCAAAATAATTTCACAGAATTATTCCTCATGATGCATTCAACCAAAATTGCACAAATGGTTCAATTCCTCCAAACAAAGGTGCCACAGGAGCTCTAGATAAGAAATGTCTTTAAAGGGCATCTCCTGATCCACTGGTTCAAATTCAAAATGATTTCACAGAATTATTCCTCATGATGCATTCTACCAAAATTGCACAAATGGTTCAGTTCCTGAGGTCCAAATTCAAAGTGATTTCACATCATTGTCCCTGATGATGCACCCTACCAAAATTGCACAAATGGTTACGATCTACTGAACAATGGGGCTGTCAGAGCTCTAGATAAGAAATGTCTTTAAACAGCATTTCCTCTTGAACCACTGTTCTAAATTCAATACTGTTTCACAGAATTTTTCCGCATAAGGCCCACTACCATACGAGTATTACACAAAGGGTTTCTGAACAACCTAAACGATATAAATTGTGGTCATGTCAGAAAATGTGTGATGCGCTCCATTATCTTTTGGACAATATATTTATAAGATTTGGCTCATAATTATATAGACAAATTGTCGGTATTCCAATGGGTACTAATTGTGCTCCTCTTGTTGCAGATTTGTTTTTGTTTTGTTATGAGAGAGACTATGTTATCTCTGTCAGACAATAATCAATCTGATGTTATTGAAGCTTTTAACTCTACCTCCAGATATTTAGATGACTTACTTAATATTGATAATCCTTATTTTGAACAAATGGCAGGTCAGATATATCCCACTGAACTTCAGTTAAATAAGGCGAATTCTTCTGATACTGAAGCTCCGTTTTTGGACTTGAACTTGTCAATAACAAATGGCATAGTTTCTTCTAAAATTTATGATAAACGGGATGATTTTAATTTTGAAATAGTAAATTTCCCATTTCTTGATGGAGATGTTCCTCGCTCTTCCTATGGTGTATATATTTCTCAGCTTATTCGTTTTGCTAGAGTATGTTCTAATGTTGATGACTTCAACAACAGAAACTTATTTTTGACTGCTAAATTATTAAAACAAGATTATAGATATCATAAAATTCGAAAAGCATTTTCTAAATTCTACCACAGACACTCAGAGTTAATTGTTAAATACAACATTGGGTTAAAAACTCTTCTGCAACAAGGCATATCAGAACCTATATTTTATGGTGATTTAGTCTATAAATTCAAACGAATTGTTGGAAAACCTAATTTTAGTGATCAATTCAAAAAGATAGTTAAACGTTATATAAGGGTTGGATATAACTTGGATATCATGCGACAATCTGCATGCCTAGTTGTAAATCCAATCACGGTTTATAGCTATGGTTTCCTCTTTAATTGCACGACGGTGGGTCGGGCCTCAGACTCTATGATGGCTCTGACGTAAAGCTTTAATCGGTGGGTTGGTGCCTGATGCTTATCTGTAGCTGGACCCACCGTGGCTCAACTTGAGGTTTTCTTTAGCTCTGACTATCTGTGAGTCATGAGCCCTTTTCTTTGTTTCATCATGGTGTAGTAATTTGATTAGAGTGTTTTTCCATGATGATACATTGCATTAGTTAGATGGCCTCCATGCGAGCTGAACATTTTTTGTACTTCAACAGCAGCAGAATCTAGGGCGAAGATTTGGTACCAGTAAAATGCATTTAAGCCCCCGGTGGCTTAGGCTGCTGTCCGTTCTAAGGCGGTGGTTCTGTTGTTGTTGACTTGCTGTTTATTGTTACTCCCATTGTGGGAGTCTGTAATTGTTCTATGTTTTGTTGTTCGTTACTTTATGTCCATTTAAGTATTGCAATCATCTTGATGGGGAAGAGAGAGCTGATTGCTTTGCTTAATTTGTCTTCCTGGTGTCTCATGAAGGTTGAGCGGCTCTTCCTCACGGTGCCACCGGGTTGTCTGCAGTTTGTGATTGTGGTATTTCCTGATCATACTCATTTACTATTATTGGAAATGGCCTCTCCTCCTGAACAACTGGTCCAAATTCAAGACAATTTCAAAGAATTGTTCCTCATGATGACTTCTACAAAAATTGATCAGAATATTTGGCTCTGTTGAACATCATGATTACTGGAGCAAAAAATAGAAATATCTTTAATTGATATCACTTTAGCCAAAGGCTAATACACCATCTTATGTGCCAGGACTCAAATGAGCGATCCAGGGCCCTAGGGCCCTCTTGTTTGTTGATTTTCTTCGAGCTGGTTAGACTTAATAATGGGAATGGGGATTGTTATCGATTTTCTTCAAACTTGTTAGACTTGATAACGGGAAGAGGTTTTTTGATTGATTTTCTTCAAACTTGATAACGGGAAATGGGTTTTATCGATTTTCTTCAACTTGTTTGACTTGATAATGGGAAGATCGTTTATTGATTTTCTTCCAACTTGTTAGACATGATAACAGGAGGGGTGTTTTGATCGATATTCTTGGACCTTATTAGACTTGAAAAAGGGAAGGGGGGTTTTGATTAATTTTCTTCAAACTTGTCAGACTTGACAATGGGGATTAATTTTCTTCAAACTTGTCAGACTTGACAATGGGGAGTTTTTTTTATGGATATAATCTTCAAACGTGTTAGACTTGGTAACGTGAAGTTTTTTTTATTGATTTTATATAAACTTAGTAGAGTTGATAGCAGTAAGGGGATTTAATCTATTTAGATTTTAAAATGGGAATGGGGGTTTTATTGATAAGACTTGATAACGGGAAGGGGTGTTGATCAATTTTCTTTAAACTAATTAGACTTGATAACGGGAAGGGTTTTTTTTGATTGATCTTCTTCAAACTTGATTACGGGAATTTTGTTTGATCAATTTTCTTCAAACATGTTAGCATTGATAAAAACGGGATTTTTTTTTAATTAATTTTCTTCAAACTTGCTAGACTTGATAATGGGCAGGGGTGTTTTGATTGATTTTCTTAAAAAAATTGTAAGACTTGATAACGGGAAATGGAGTTTGATAGATTTTATTCAAACTTGCATTAGACTTGTATTATTTATAAGTATCTTTACTGACCATTCCAAGGCGGCGCTTCTTTTGTGGATCGTTAATGTTAGCTTTGCTTCATGTTGATGTGTGTTGTGCTGTGGTGTCTGTTCCTTGTGGCCATGTGGTCACCTGCTGGGAAAGGGCTGACCTCTTGGATGTTGTGTTTTGTCACTTTCCCAAATGTGTCTTGGGACCACATCAGAATTAGGGGCGAGGTTGGCGCTGTGAAACTGGTTTAAGCCCTCCAGTAAAATATTTTACTGACTGTTCCAAGATGGTACTTCTTTTGAGGATCATTTATGTTTTTTTCTGTCTTACATTTCTTATGCCTTTGTGCGTGTCTGTTTATTTGTGCCTTGTGATCACCTGCTGCGAAAGGGTTGGCCTCTTGGCTCTCGTTTGTGGTGTATAACTGTGAGTTTGACACTTTCCCATTGGTATCCTTGGTCAGGTGTGGTACTTGATTGTAACGATTCCTGTTCTTTGCACCCTTACTTACTTTGATAATGGGAAGGGGGGAGGATGATCGGTTTTCTTCAAAATTGTTAGACTTGATAACGGGAAGGGGATTTTGATCGATTTTCTTCAAACTTATTAGACCTGAGAAAGGGAAGGTGTGTGTGTGTTTTTTTTTCTTCTTAAAACTTGTTAGACTTGATAGACGGGATTTTTTTTTATTGATTCTATTCCAATTTGTTAGACTTGATAAAGGGAAGGGTTTTTTTTTAAATTAATTTTCTCCAAGCTTGATGAGGTTGAGGGATTTTATTCGATTTTCTTTAAACCTGTTAGACTTGATAACGGGAGTGGGGTGTTTTGACTGATTTTCTTCAAACTTATTAGATTTGATAACGGGAAGGGGATTTTGATTGATTTTCTTCAAACCTGTTAGACTTGATAACGGGAGAGGGATTTTTGATTGATTTTCTTCAAACTGATTAGACTTGATAAAGCGAAGGGTTTTTTGATTGATTTTCTTCAAACTTTTTAGATTCGATAAAGGGAAGGGGGTTTTGATTGATTTTTTCAAACTTTTTAGGCTTGATAACAGGAAGGGGATTTTGATCAATTTTGCTTCAAACTTATTAGACTTGATAACGATATGAGGCTTTGGATTGATTTTCTTAAAGTTTGTTAGACTTGATAATGGGAAGGGCTAACCTTTTGGATGTTTTCTTGTGGTTTTGTCACTTTCAAACATGTGAGCATTGATAAAAACTGGAAGGTTTTTTGATTGATTTTCTTCAAAAATTGCTAGACTTGATAATGGGCAGGGGGGGGGGGTGATTTATTTTCTTGGAACTTGTTAGACGTGATAACGGGAAGGGGAGTTTGATCAATTTTCTTCAAACTTACATTAGACTTTATAGACTTGACAAAGGGAAAGGGTATGTTGATTTTCTTTAAACTTGTTAGACTTCATAAAGGGAAGGGATTTTTGATTGATTTTCTTCAAATTTGCTAGACTTGATAAAGGGAACGGGTTTTTTTTTAATTAATTTTTTCAAGCTTGTTAGACTTGATGAGGTGAAGGGATTTTATTCGATTTTCTTCAAACCTGTTAAACTTGATAACGGGAGTTGGGGTTTTGATTGATTTGTTTCAAACTGATTAGACTTGATCAATGGATCAATGGAAGGGTTTTGATTGATTTTTTTCAGCCTTATTAGATTCGATAATGGGAAGGGGGTTTCTTATTTTGATTGATTTTCTTCAAGCTTGTTAGATTTGATAATGGAAAGGGCTAACCTCTTGGCTCTCTTGTATGTGATGTTTTCTTGTGTTTTTTGTCACTTTCCCATATGGTGTCCTGGGTCAGGGGTATTACTTGATTGTATCGATTCCCGATCTTTACCTTCTTACTTATTTTGATTGATTTTCTTCAAACTTGTTAGACTTGATAACGGGAAGGGGTTTTGATGATTTTCTTCAAACTTTTAGACTAGACAACAGGAAGGATTTTTTATGGGTTTCTTCAAACTTGTTAGACTTGATAATGGGAAGGGATTTTAATTGAATTTCTTCTTACTTATTATACTTGATAACGGGAAGGGGTTTTTGATAGATTTTCTTCAAACTTGTTAAGCTTGATACCGTGAAGGGGATTTTGATCGATTTTCTTCAACTATATAACGGGAAGGGGTTTTAATCGATTTTCTTCAACTTATTTGACTTAATAACGGGAAAGGGGGTTTTGATCGATTTTCTTCTAATGTGTTAGACTTGATAACGGGAAGGGGTGTTTGATCGATTTTCTTCAAACTTGCGTTAGTGTGGCGGTTTAAGATGCCATTTATAACGAAGTGCAAGCTGTGGAGATAATTTTCTGCTTTATTTAACCATATGGAAATAATGACTGAAATATGGATGGTGCCCTCAAAGCTACAAATTAATTTGCAATTTTCCGGGCATCGCTCATATTTCACGCAATATTTCAAGTTAAAATAATCAGCAAAGTATAACCAAATGCAGTCTTCATATCATCATGTGAGCAACAACCCTACAACGGTGCAGAAAAATTGTAAATATCTAATTGAAAACATAAAAAACATGGCAAAATATGAATAAGTTGCCTATAAAAACACAATACGCTGTTTCCATTGACACACTATGACGTGTTCTACAAGTATGGTCTAATTTCACTTAAAAATTAATATAACAATGCATTAATATTTTATAGCCTGTCCTTGATATCTCTCGTAACCTGGCCAGAAAAACAATAATAGCTAGATTACGATTCTCTTATCGCGGAGGAGATCGCGCTTAATTTTCCTATCAAGATTCGAATGGTATCAAATTTTATCATATCCAACCTATCAGTATTATCAATGACTCTGATACTACTTAGATATGCACCTGCCTAGCGATAATGCTGATTAAAGATTAGTTCAACAGACTTTCTGATATTTAGGTCACTATAAGAATCCATTTCCCTCTTGAAAGATTTCTATAGTTGTACAAATCTGACATCCCAACGATTCACCTAGCTAGCGACACATTTAGACACCCATTTAATTTGTTCCAGATGGGGCTTGGCCTTTTCTGATTATCACCGATGTGGATATATATACTCAACTACAAAAGTAACCCATCAGTCACGTTTTAGGGCAATTATGGCAAAATAATTAAGACATGAAAATATATTTCATACCAAATTCTTTAGCAATCAATTATGCTTCAAATTATTGAAAAATGTATCAGTTTTACTTAAACCCGTTCATGCTGTACGCCAGTGTATAGACAAGGGGTCATTTCTAAAAATGACAGGTTTCAGACAATTGGTTTTCACTCGAGTTCTAGCCTAAATCAGTTCAATTCGTCCAATAACCAGTATGTCCCTCTCGGATGAGGCAAACAAATGTGTGCAGAAGCCAAAACAAACCACGTTAGTTTAGTAAGCCCGGATCTCAATACGATAGAGCAGTTGTTGGATGAGCTCTGGCGACGCATCCAGGATCGTTCAGTGCAACCTAGGAATCTTTGACAGCTTCAGGTCGCTCTACATTAAGAATGGGTGTGGATTCCCAAGAACATTGTGTGGCAT
The DNA here is from genome assembly GCA_964019695.1 of Loripinus fragilis. Lineage (NCBI taxonomy): Eukaryota > Metazoa > Mollusca > Bivalvia > Lucinida > Lucinidae > Loripinus > Loripinus fragilis. The sequence goes on from OZ026523.1 coordinate 9,153,419, forward strand.
CACATGCTTTTGGTTAGACCTCGTTATGAGGCAGTTATTGCTGCAGGAGAGGGTCATGTCCGTTTTTGGACGAATTTAACTCAAGTGAACTGATTTAGACGAGAACGAGATATTCATTCTAAAGTGAAAAACTTGTCATTTTTGAAAATGACCCCTTGTCTAAACAATGGCAAACAGCATTAACAGACTTAAGTAAAACTGTTACATTATTCAATAAAATGATGCAGAACTGATTGCTACAGAATATGGTATAAATATATTTTCAATTCTTAATTCTGATTTCCATAATTGGCCCGAGAAGTGACTGATGGGTTTCTTTTGTAGTTGAGTATATATTCGATTTTAAGAAAATATCTCTGTTTATTAACGATACGTGTATCTATAATCGATTTTAGGAAAATCGATTATAGATGTCAACATCGGTGATTAAACAGAAAAAATAAGTTTATTTTGGAAAAAAAAAAACTATACAGTTTGCAATGAAATTGGAGACGTTATTGGCTTTTTCAAAATTAACAGGAACTTGATATTTAAAATATTCATAATGATTACCTCCATTGGCATAACAGGTGTCAGAATTTGATTTTTAATTGCTGTAACCCGATTTTGATTAGGTTTGTGACAGATTGGTTGCTTTAATAAGGGCATGTAATTCAGATTCACTTGCATTCAATGTTGCATTCCTCTGTATTGTGTAAAGATTTTTTAGTATAGTGGGTTAACAGTGGTTTCATTACGTTTCGGTTAACCCTTTATGAATTATTCTCTAATAAAGTTACGTTTTTCAGGGGTATAATTATAATTTTGGGCCAAAGTTGGCACCACTGCCGGTGTCACCATCTAGGGCGTGGCCAATCTCCAATAGGTACCGATAGATGAGAGGTTTAAAGAAAACTCAGGTGAGCAATCAATTGCCACTTGGCTTCTTCTTCTTCTTCTTCTTCTTCTTCTTCTTCTTCTTCTTCTTCTTCTTATTATTATTATTATTATTTTAATTATTGTTATTATTATTATTATTATTATTATTATTATTATTATTATTATTATTATTATTATTATTATTATTATTATTATTATTCAAATACATGTGTTATTAAGAATAGTGAGTTTCTCAGTAAATAAAAGCGAATGTCAAATGAAAGTTATGAAGGGCAGTCATTTCAAGGCTGTGTGACGTCATACATTCCTAGTTAGATATGCATAAACAGAAAAGCCAGATTCATGCTATTCATTTTAATTCTGTATTATTATTGGTTCTTCTTGTGAAAAGACATTGTAGTTTATTTTGAAAAAAATCTATACAGTTTGCAATGAAATTGGAGATGTTATTGCATGGGTGAAAGTTTTCAGGATTATTCCTGAATTCAGGATTTTGAGGCTGCCTTACCATAGAAAGTCAGCCTCAAAATCTTGAATTCTGCAGAAAATGATAGCTTTTCTGATTTAGTTTCAGTTTATCTAAAGGTAGTTGACCATTAAATTTGGTATTTTTGATATTTTTGAGGCATACGACAAGTTTTAAATTCTGATTTTTTAAAGGTCAGCATTTAGGAAATTTTGAACTTTCACCCGTGTAGTTGGCCATCCAGAGCCTGAAAAAAAAATCTGTTGGCATTTTTGAGTACATTTTGGCATCCATGCTCAAAGTGTATCTTGGTGTGTTTTAAGAAGGATAGGGGTGGATGCCAAGTCTGGAAATGCCCCAAAGTCCAAATATTAGGTCAAAGGTCATCTGGGTGCAAATTCTTGTATATACGTCTGGTTTTAGCGTTTTTATCAATTAGCTATCCAAAATTATGATTCAAAGTAATACAAAATCTCTTTTGGATAATACAGCCATGCTATATAAATAAACAGCATCATCAAGGCATGATGTGTGTTTGGATCAAAAGTCATTTAAGTGCAAAATCGGTGAAAATTGTAGCAATATTTTATTTATGTAGGGGCATAATTCAAATTTTAAGTTCCCCTCTATCCTTATGTAAGTTTTTTTATTGCTACCCTGCTAGGTGTGTGTCTATCATGTTTGTAAAGCAATGATTTACCAAGTTTCCCGCTGTCAAATATTCATAATAGGCATGTAAAGTACGTTACTGTATAAAATCAATTTAAATGTAATTCAACTAATAATAACCATTTCAATTTAAAGAAATATTTTTTTTGCTTAATGCTTTGTATGAACGCGTCAATTTATGCAATTATCTATCCTTTTATACATAAGATGTGTTTAAGTTGTTACTTACGTTACATTTTACCATCTGAAATTGAGTCATTTCTCAAAGGTTTATGTTCCTTGCTACAGCTTTCATGAGGACTTGGCCATGATCTCATGCTTATAGGACTAAAATATATTTATTTTCTCATTTCACACATATGTTGTGTTTGTTCCCATCTATGAGTAATTGTAAAACACTTTTTAAAAGACCACTACCTGCTAATTGCATATACTAAGCATAGCTTCATGAAAACACAAAGACCAAGCCTCCTTTCATAAAACATCAGGCGTGTTGAAACTATGATAGAATATGGTAAATACCATATACTGGAAGGAATATATCCTCACATTGGTCTTCACATCGGCCTGTTAGCAGATGGTAACATACATAACATAAAGCTAATATATAGGTACATTTCTTATAATGACCATCCAGTGAAAACATTGTTAACTTTTTGTGGGGTATATCATGGAAATAGCCCTGACATTAAGGGTATTCCTCCATATAACTTTAAACATTTAATTGTAGGGGTGTCCTTTCATTTGCACATATTAATGAAATGATTTCGATTCAAAATAACATTTCTTTGAAATCAGGCTGCTTGTGTAAATGTATTCATCCTTATGTAGAAGCAGTATAGATATGATATTAAAGGTAACCTCTTATTTTAAGATACCATAAAATATATATCTATGTCTTTCACAGCGCAACTTTTTATACATTGTAATTGTTTCAGTGTCGATAAATGCAATTCTATGTATCATTTTTAAACATATTTTGCTTATTATTTTTTGTAATGATGATAGAGATCAAATGCTATGAGTTAATTGGCATGTGTTTCTTTATGTTATTCTTTTTAACTGTAAAATGCCAATGCAAGTTTTATTCCAAATTAAATTTCCCCAAAACAGGTGTCTGGTGACTTCTTGGGAACACAGGCATTCACCATATTGGAGCACCTGATGATTTGACTGTGTACATAGTTTTCCATCAGTTTTCGGCCATTTCTAAGTATTTAGAGTAAATGTGTCCTGAAATGGTTATACAATATGTATAATTACTAGCATAATCCATTGGTTTAACATCTCAGTTTTGCTTGATGTATATAAGATCCTAAGGTAGTTAACTCGCCTGTTCTAGTGTAGAATCTATCTGTTAACCATGACAATTTGCTAAGACAGGGATTGATTGCATATAGGGTAGGTGACTAACATTAATGTATACATCTCCTGCTCATAGATACAAGTGCAATATATCAGATTGGATAGCACTTGTAACTGGTTACATACTCGAAATGTGTAGTTTTAATACGGCATTACTCTTGAAATAAAACTTAACTACTTTCCTTTCACTATGTACAAGACGGTCCTCAAGCAGTGTTAGTCTTCACAAATATCTACACGGATATAGGTACAAGAGTAAGCAAGTTTATGCTTAAAATGCTTTCTGCAAGCTGTTGTCAGCAATGTTGTTCACATTTTCGATGGTTTTGCATATATATTTACAGACTATCACAATGAGCCTAATTTAGTAAACCTTTAAAAACCAACAAACAGACCATAACTCACTTTTCATAGGACACATATAAACATGTACTAGGGTTACAAATAGCTCAACAAAATGAAATACTGCATAAACAAAACTAAAAACAAACTACCTTGTGTATAAGAAAAGCAGAGAAATCAGCTGCGTGTAACACTACTTTTTCAACATTCAGTTGAATATGTGAGTTTAAGAGATGCAAACCATACTAGTAAATTTTGGGAGACATGTTTTTTGTTTTATGCTTAAGAATAAAACAGTTAACTGATCTTTAAAATAAAGTATCACTAACGTTCGAATGATTTTATGTTTATGTTACCATGAAATATGTTCAGATGTTTTACAAGACTGCTACATGGCTAAGGTAATCTTACCTCAACCAACCTTATTCTAAGATAATTAACAGGCAGAATAGTTTCTATCAGAATTGTTGCAGAATATAATAAGATAATCATCATTACAATATGATATGAAATCTAGTTAAACAAAACATAGAAGATTTTAATGGGGACAGCTGATAAATTAATTCTATAATGTAATTGTCAACAGTGAAAAGTGAAAAATAAAAGAATTCAGCATACATGGAAAATCTTTAATCCTAGATCTATGTTACATCCTATATTTGGACATAAACCATTCTGGTTCTGTACGACGATGTTATATTTGCAATTTTCAAAAACCTATATCTGCTATAGCAGACACTCAGCACTACCCCTGCCTTAATTCCTGCCTGGCTACTAGATGTATGAAATATTGCTATGCTATTTTAAGTAAATTATTGATATTAAGTCAATATTTAAGTCATGATGAAGGTTGCATGTTTATCGTTATGTACCATTGGCAGAAATCTGAAAACTGCAATATGATTGTAAAAGAACCAGGCAAATTACAAAAAAGTAGTTAAGGAAGACCAGGAAATGCCTCATTCACATATTGCAGACCAACCCATAGCGCTCTTTTAAATTAAGTCTTATTTAGAATAAAATGTGTGTAGTATATGTCAGCGAATTTATATACGCCTAACAACAATTTACTACCTTTATCCATTCGTGTAAGGCACCTTTTGTTACCTACGTTACCTAACTAATATATGTGCAGCAATTTAAGATCCATTATTGTTAATATAGTTGTAATTTGATTTCATTATGAAAGATAGTTTGCCAATTCCAATGCAATGTAAATAATAGAAAAATGAATCTGTAAGCTGCTATGCGTTACATGCTGGAGCCAGTACAAATTACATACTAATTTGCATATTTAAATATTTTCTTGATTTCACTTCATTGCAAGTTAAAAGTTATAAACAACTTCAAATATATGAAAATGAACATTTTCAAATAGAATATAGATCAATACCATGTATATTTAAGGTCATGTATCATGGTATATTCTAATGCATGTAATTTGTAAAGTCATTATCTGCAATTTAGTATAAAATGTAGCATATGTATCGCTGACGAGCAGAAATACATAGCACAGATGTATGCAATTGATTTTTACGTCTAGTTTAAACATTTTATGCATAAACTGTTTCACTAATACTATTAAAATAAATCAACATTAGCCTTGTACTGTGTGTACTGTTATTTTCAATGCCAGTAGAGTAACGTTGATTACAGGTGATTTATAGAAAAATGACCACAGAAAAGTTATTAAATTATGGATTTCTAACGCCCCAAGACATGTCCCAAACCGAAAATAGTTTTACTTTCTGAGAGGTGCAGCAAACTCTCAAAGTAGCCCATATATCTCAGTTTAGCCCAAATGAGGGTGAATTTCCGTCAAAATTGCACAAAACTTAAGATGTTTTTCTTTGTAAAATCCATAAAAGGAAGCTTTCAAAAGGGTTTCTTTAATGATAAACATGTTAATTTAAGCCTTCTGAAAGACTTCTACCCCTTTAGAGTTTAAAAAGCATCTTGTTGTTGGACCAGAAAAAAAAGAACACACAGTTTGTAAAAATGCTCCGATTATTGCACTTGATGACCTTTGACCCCATTTTAAAGTCGACATATTAATATTTAGTTATAAAAAAACATTTTTCAATGTTTTTCAGACTTATAACTATAAGCATACAAAATTTGGCTTGAAATGTAATATGTTTACATATAAAAAGATGAAGTTGTTTAACAGTAGTACATATTTTCTCATTTTTGCACTCAATGACCTTTGACCTAATTTCTGGCCTTCATATGCAAATTCAGACTTGGCATCCACCCCTATGGCTTAGTACACATGCTAAATATTATGTTAAAAGTGGTCTAACAAATGTACTCAAAAATGCCAACAAAACCAAAAATATGCATCTTTTTTCGATTCGGATTGCCAACTAGTGTTGGCTTTTCAAAATTAACAGGAACTTAATTTTAAAAGTATTCAATATGACCACCTCCATTGGCATTACAGGTGTCAGAATTTTGATTTTTATGTGCTATTACTTTCTTATTTTCTCATTTTACCCCCGATTTTGATTGGGTTTGTGACAGATTGGTTGGTTTAATAACTAGGCCAAATGAAAAAAAATAAGTGTGTTTCGGGTAACGGGTCTGAAAGTTTTAGGTAGGGTAGGCACACATACATGTATTTCTTTTTCCATTATTGTTTCTGGAAAAAGGATATAATTTTATGCTTTTTGAAATGCAAAAAATTATATATTTTTTCCAGAAAACATAAAAAAATTCTAGCTTTCACCACTAAATTAACCCTAAACACAGGTATTTTTTATTTGGCATAAGGGCATGTAATTCAGATTCACTTGCATTCAATGTTGCATTGCTCTGCAAAGATTTTTGAATATAGTGGGCTTAACAATGGATTCATTACGTTTCGGTTTACCCTTTATGAGTTCTTCCTTCTGATTTGATACAATGTAAACATGGAATGTTCCGTTATATATATATCGAGGGGTTACAGGTTATATTTCCCAAATAAAATTGTTTTTCTTTCTCTGAAGATCATATTTTATCTTAGCAAACAGTATAGATACCGATGGAATGCTGCATTATACGGCATTTCATCTGCGTCCGTGATCACTGCCAGAGAATATAGTAAACAAAGAGTTAAATAATTGTTTAAAAAGGATAGCTTGTTTTATTTAACATATCGATTTTTAGTATACATTTGATCTTGAAAAACAAATCAAAATTACTGAGAATGGAACAGTTCTGGTAATAGCCAACATCTAGAACCATCTCAATCGGGGAATTTCCTAAACTGAGAACCTAGAAGTTGTTGGCCATTATTGTCTAAACAAAACCAGAGATAAATTGAATGACTCCTGGTTTAATCACATATCGGCTTCAAAAATACAAAGCTGATAATTAACTTCCAGAGAATAACTGCTGAAATTGGCATCATATCACTGGTTCCCATCTGAGTCTCGGTCTTATCGTACTCTCGCGATACGATATCTTAAGTCACGTGATCCATCAATTGTCCTTGACCATCAGATAAGGCGGTTATATTTGTTTTTTCCCTTATCTCCTCTTTTATCTAGCTGTCATTATGCCGGTATTGGTAATACAGAGCTATCTCACTCTTCTTATCTTTTAGACTTGATTCCCGTACATGGATTACTTTCAATGCTTTTGTCTCCGTGAATATTATTTGAGCCGTGACATGTGATGCCAACGATGTGGCATTTCGACAAGAGTAGACTCAGACGAGCCTGTGCAGCCTCCTTTGAAGCTTAAAAAACTCCAAATGGTGTTCAGTCAGTAGCTTGACATTCATAGAATATTCAAGCGTCAAGCAAAGGCTCTGATCAGACTGCGCGTATGCGCAGGCTGATCTGAGGCTTTGCTGGTCGCACATACCACATTGTTGGAAATCTCATGCCCTGGCCCATTTGCGTTTCCGATTCGTTCGAAATAGAAACCAACTCGTCAAGAAAAAGTGGACTCAGGCGAGGACGCGTTTTATAAATTCATGAAGAAAAACTGCAATCAAAATTTTCTAGATTACGAGTTGAAAATCGGAAGATCGGGATGACATGCAATATTTTGGAATGACAAGACGTTGGAATGCCAAACAGACATGTCGCTTTCTTAAATTGTAATTTCGAGGTTGAAATTTCGCAATAATATCTCCAAACTTTGTTTTGTCATCACGTATCTAGAAATCAACTTTTCACCACATAACGACGACTTTAAAAGGGGCCTACCAAAATCGATAATCGTTAAATTGTCGGGTCGTTGACTGCAACATATTGATTTTATGATTCAGACACTCGAACTATGCGTACAGTATGAAAAGCTTGAATAACTTTCAAAATAATCTGTCCTCAGATTTGAAACTTTGTGCACATTAAAGGACTGGTATTTTGCATTTTACGACATCAAGCATAAATTTCAGAACATAAGCAAAAATTTCTTTCATCCTCTTTTTCAGGAAGCTCACATTTTTGGCATAACTCTGGCGCTGTTGCAACTATCACTAAACCCACATAAATTTTGTTAAGCAGATACACAGCTGGATTTATAAGTGATAATAACTCGCAATGAATATTTTCAGAAGTAAAACATTGACCAAAATATTACCCTTTTTAACTGTTAGGTACACTATTTTGTGCACTCGTCGACTGCAACCACCACGCGATGACTGCGCTGTTCGAGTACAGTGGTTCTCTAGCGTGCTTTCTATGCAATAATATTGTATGTTCTCTCTATTTCTGAAGGATCCGTTTTCCAGATTATTTAAGCTTGTTTGACGGTACCAACCTCAACCTCGATTCTGATGTGGATCAATACAAATAGATGTTTGATTCGCATGAAAGAATGTATCAATGTATTCATTGTTGGTACTAACCATGAAGTGTCTCAATGAGACGCCTCCAATGTGCACCCACAATGACGTTTGTTGTTGGATCTCATATAAAGGACGTATGCCAAATAAACTTTTTTTCAAATAAATTCTTTCAAGAGCATTCGTCAGTCTTGATCTGGGTCCAAACTGTTTGTAAAGCTTATCAACGGTCGACAAAAGACGCCGCTAACAAGAAAAGAATAAAAGACTCTAGCTAGTAATTACGGGAACCATTTTCAAAAATGCAAAACTTAACCAGATTTTTTTTATTAGTTGACTTACGGGATTTTTTTTTTCAGATTTAGGGTCGGAGGGGGGACAAAAAATAAAATCTCTGAAAATGACAAGGTTTTTTTGTTTGTTTTTTAATATCTTCAGAAAAAACCCCAGTAAAAATAGTAAGGTAAACCAACAGTTTGTATTTAATCTTTAAATATTTCATAATTTTCATAAAAATCACTCTCAAAAATACACAGACAGAACCTCAAAAATATAGGCCTATTATTTTTTCAACGAAACAAATAATATTTAGAGTTTGCCCATAAAACAAAAACAAACAAAAATAGATTTTTTTCTCCTTTCCGCAAATTACAGTAGGAGGGTTTGTAAATCAACTAATAAAAAAAATCTGGCCTTCAACCACTTATTGAAATTCTTATCCATGTCGCTTGTGGGCGATTCATTGGTTGTACCGGAACTCACGGACATGGTTTCAAGTGGCGCCATCATCTAATATCTCAAAGTTTTCAGGAACTTATGGAAGCTTATTTTAAATTAAAATTTCAATGGTGAACACGTAAAAGAATCCATTATTTGTGTGAGGATGGGATAGAAGACCCCTGTCCCTCGGAGTAGTAATGGTAGGCACTATGGGGCAATTTTTTTAAGCCTGAAAAGAACTTAGAATTTTTCAGGCTAAAAAATTGCCCCATAGATGCCTACCCTGGTAAGCTTGAGTGACTAGCTGTGAATAACTTAGTTTATTTTTAGGGGTATTTTGGTTGGGTCTATGATTGTGATAGTTTCATGGTCATATTCACTGGTTGGGTTGTGATTATGATAGTTTCCTGGGCTATTGGGAAATAACTTAGTCATTTTTGAGGGGAATAAAGGTTCTGCTGTGGTGATATATAAAATAACTTAGTTAAATTCAGCTTTGAAGATAACTTAGTCATTTTAGGGGGTATAGTATGTGGTGATATATGGTGTGTGTAATAGTCAAGGCTACTAAGTACCATGCGTCTTAGAGTCTCTTGGTCAATTAAGACCTCAACTCCTAGAGGCATCACTCTGTAGCGTTAACTAGTGTATAGCTAGCCGTCTCAAGCTTACTACTACTGATTTTTTGAAAAGAACAACAAAGACTGGTGAACATTTCTACAACTTTATTGCCCCGCTAACTATAACTGATTACAATGACAGAGGATTAGGGCCGTCCCTCTGTTCATTGTTTACAATAATTTCCCTTAACATATTTACAACATATTATACTTAGGATACTTCTTTGAAAGGTGATGTGAATAATTATGACATTTACAAGTCTGTATTCTGTGTTTGAATAAAAAGTCAGGAGGAGCCATGCGTCTCATTCCATTCTTGGATAGGATGACTCTGGCATAGTTATAGATGAACCACATCTCGATATCTCTGTCATTCTGGTATAAATCTTCTCCAGTTCCATATAGTTCTTGATGAATGGCTGTGTTTAGATCTAGTCCTTTGTTGAGCTGGTGAATGATGTAGATACACCAAATTCCACATGCTTTGCTCCATGGACTCTGTAAACATTCTGTGTTATGGATCCATCTTGTAGAGTTTCTTTCAATAAATGGTAGAACATATTGTTCTTCTGGTGGTCTTCCATATGAATCAAAGTAGATAACTTGATCTCTTCTGAAGTAGATAGCCACCCAATGTTCTCCTGGATCTGTGGATATATCTGTATTTACAATGTAAGCCTTCATATCCAGTGGTTTCTTCTCTGGTAGTAAATCCTTGGCACATACTTCTCCTTTCACAGGTATATTGTTTATGACTTTGATAAGTTCAACAGTGTTCATTATTTATTCTGTTTCTGGGTTCTTCTCGTTTTCTTCAGTTTCCTTTTCTTCATAGGATTCTATGAGTTTCTTGGCCCAGTACGTCTTCCACTGTTCTGTTAAGTCACTTTGATTTTTCTTGAAGTACTGCCAGTTTTTATAGGCTTCTTGATTTTCTTCTGGCGTCAGGTGATTGATCCCTGTTGTAAAGTCCATAGGGTGTCGCAAACTGTCGCCATACATATAGTTCCAGATTCTATCGTCAAAGTATTTCATCACATCGTAGATGTTTAGGCCCTCTAAGGCTGGATCATGACATCCATAATCTTCAATCCATTCTCTTGGAGAAGTCCATAGACAAATATCGTGGTATTTCTGACTTGGGTGGTTCATTTTGCATCCATGACATTCATGCTTCGCACAGTCTCCAACTGCCATCTTTAGACAAGTCAATATAGCTTGTTTTAGAAGAGTCTTCATAAGACAATTGATGTTCTCATTGTCTTCTACTTCTTTCTGTAAGGTACTCTTCTCATCTGATGACTGGACTGTTGCACTGTATGCATCTGTTTGGTACATCAAGTCCTGTTCAATGAAGTATCCTGCATTCATCTTTAGTAATCTGTGGTAACTTCTCTAAGTCCGTTGATTTCTATCAGGTTGTCAAACTCTGCATACACAAGCACGTTGATCGTCTTGTCAAGTGATGTTGCAAACTGAAGCTCCAATCTGAGGTTCCCAGTTTTTATAGGGTGCAAATGAGACTGATCGGCTGCTTGATCTGGTGTCAAATCATATCCCCAAAAGCAGTAACCTCCTTTGTAATCTTCATAATCAATGTTGCAATTTTGGACCTGATTCTGACTTGCCAATGCTTGGTAAACTGATAGGAAAGATCTGAGATACTGATCATTTCCAAATCTAGGTTCAAATGGTTTTCCATAGACACTATGTCCATCACAAGTGACATCCATTTTACTTAGATTGAAATGTTGGAAAAAGAAAGGATTAGTTTCCAAAGTCCCATTAAATGCCTCATTTAATACTAAGCCAATAAAAACTCGTTTTGGAAGTTGACCAGTGAGAAGATGGTCTTCAATTTTAGATCTTGTGCCACTACTGATTGTAAAAGTTTTGACTTCAACTCTTCTGATCGGAAATTTAGCATTGTGATGAGCAATAGTTTGATTCAGTTCATTGCTAATGGCTGGTAGAAGCTGTACATTTCGTACTCTCAAGATAGCAGTATCAATTTTGATTTTTGCAGGAGAATTATCACTCATCAAACAAAACTGAGGAGATGATCGATTGAGTCTAAGTTTGAATTCTAAGCCATTAGGTAAATATTTTTCCTGCATAGCAAGATCCAAATGTAATTTACCCTGAAGCTCCACTGATTTGCTTTTTGCTACGCGTTTGCCACGATCAGTGATAGATGTATTTGTTATATCTTCAAAAGCTCCTGCTTCATCCTCAGACCAAAATTCTGCTGCTTTCAGTTGATTATCTTTGACATCAGAACCATAAGAAAACAAATTTTCAAGGTATGCTCTGTATGGATACGTGTCTGAATTATTCGTGATCAATTTATTGTTGATATACAAATCGATACCACTGAACATACTGTGAAAAAAGTTGTTAATTGGAAATACTTTTGCACCAGTTTCAAGATCTTCACCCGTTTGCTGTAAGATTCTGAATTTGATATACAGATAGGCTTGAGACAAATCAGTGTAAAACTCGGTGTGAGGTGGAATTAGAAATTCAATGGGTGCATGATGACTATCGAGAGAAGCGATGGGATGATAATCATTCCACTGAGTGCCTTGCATGGTAGTCATGGTGGGTGGAATGGATTCCATATCCAATTCGGTTTTAGTGCAATCGCAAGAACCTTGTTGAATCATTTTTCGTCAAATATATCTTTTTCAAATACCAGACGTTTAATTGGATTAAACTTTTTTGCTCTGCTTTTAAAACCCCTCTTAACAGTTCGGTGTCTAGATTGAGACTGAGGCTTTTTGCGTTTTTGAGTTGAATTTATAGCCAACTGATTTATAGTAGACTGACCAAAAGATTTCAAAGCTGTTTTTCCTCTTTGTTTTAAAACTTTTTTTACATTTTCACCACCCACAATGTCTTTTAGAGCTTGAACCCCTTGATCTTTAGCTACTTTTTTCACGCTTTTTAAACTTGCTTTTGCGACAGGTTTTAAAATAGGAATCACTGTTCTCAATGCAGCTTTAAAAATGGATCCTAAACCATTGCCATATTGTCTTGAAACGCCTCTGTACACGGGAAAGTCTCCTTTCCCAGATTGAAGAGACATAATGCTTCTCGATTGTTTCAACATTATTCCTTCTGTCGAAAATGTAGTTTCACTAACGTTTTCCCAGAGATAAATGGCACATTTTCACCTGTATCACCTTTTATACTAATGTGCACCTGATCTATGAAAGATTTTGCCACTGGTACATAGTGTACATTGACAAATTCTTGATGTAAATGATTGTTTTCTCTTTTACTTTCAAATGGCAATACTCTCAAAATAGGTGCAGTAACATCACCAATAAATGTATAGCTTGCTAAATCAGAGTAAATGTAAAGTTGGTGAATTTTTGTATTTAAATCCACACCATATCTGAAAATGTATTTTTCATTTCCTAATGGTTTATCAAAATAATTTCTATCTACACCTAATATTTCTGCAATTGCCTTTGGAAAAATAATTTGGACTTTTGTAGGATCTTGAACATCAAGTTTGACTCGAGCACTGTTTTCACCATAAGTGATTGAAATGGTAGCATTGCTATTTTTCAGTGTCAGTCCATATCGAAAATTGATACTTTTTTGAATTTCTTCAACCAAATGGCGTGGAGAAGCATAATAACCATTTTGGATATAGATTTTTTGGTCTACATATGAATCATACTTTGTACAGTTATCAATGTCTTCACACATTTTTCTATCAATAAATCTTAAAATCACATAATTGTTTTCCTTAGTGATATTATTTACTTCAGTTGGAGTTATGACTTCTACCAAACCTACTTCCCAATTATCTTTTTCAATTTGTATGGAATGATCTAATTTCACTTTAAAGTCACATTGTGAATTTTTTGAAAATGTACTGAGTGAACTATCACTCAAGAGTGTCAAATAAAAGTTATTCATGGTTTGAGTTTGGGCGAATCTGTTTCGTCAGTAGAAATTGGATTAGTTTGTTTTCTAAATTTTAAACCTGGGGATGGTAGTATGTAACCAATAGAACTACTGAGTAGAATTAGCCACAATTCTTTATCTGGACTTCTCAGACTGATTTGAACTAATGATGTGATAATGATCATGTAAACAACAATGATCTGAGCAAAAAAAGTGAACCGATTTTTAACAATTCGATCACGACCTTCTGCAGATTGTACTGAAGCAGTGTCACCACGTACAAATGATCCTCTGAGGTCCATTTTCATGCTTTTATACAAGATCAGATTCTAAAATCCAACTGTCAAATTTTGAAGGGTAACCTTTCCAGTGAACTTTAATTTCTTTCACCCACTTTTTTCCTACTTTACGTTTTCTGTGATCTAAAACAGAATCAATTTCGTAAATTTGCTCTTTCTCTACACGTTGTAACTCGTGTGAATAAAAAGTACATTTGACCACTTCACCCTCAAGATCCTTTATTTTATAGGTGATAGGAATCTGAGTTTTGACCACTGCTAAAATTTGAAATAATTCTTGTGTCCAGTTTGGTAAATAACCTTTATCAAATGTGCGTTTTGTTTTATTGATACGCACAAAATCACCCACTTTGAATTTTGGTTTGACTTTTTTAGAATTCGATTTGCCATATAAGTTTTCTGACACCTGTGGTTCATTTTTAAGAGTCACAGACACAGGTGCACATTTAATACTTCGATGATAAGCGTGATTGTAACCATGTACTAATTTGGGAAGAATGTCTACATATCTCAAAGTGCGATGATGAGTAAAATATTTCCACATGCGAGTTTTCAAAGTTCTTTGAAAACGCTCGACAATACTGGCTTTGGTTTCAGGATTTTCAGTAGTGAAGAAATGAATCTTCTTAGTTTTCAAGAAATTTTGAAATTCTTTATTTTTGAATTCAGTTCCTTTATCTGTTTGCAAACTTTTTGGACATCGTCCACTTTTTAACACAGATTTGAAAGCAATTACTAAAGTTTTTCCAGTTTTATCTTTAATAGGTACCACCCATGCATATTTTGAAAAGACATCTATGATGCAAAGTAAATATCTATGCTTGTCATTGGACTTTGATAATTTTGATAAGTCTGCCAAATCTGCTTGCCACTGAGTATCAATTCCAGCCACTACCGTTTTGCGTCGCAAAAACTTTTTACGAATAGATTTATGTAAAGTATAAGTTTGTTGTTTTCTTAACCAGTCTCTAACATCTTGAAGTTTAACTTTTTTGGATGATTGTTTAGCAAGTTTGTACAAAGCTTGTTCACCTGCATACGCAGCAGGACTTTTAGGATTGTAATACAACTGTTCAAGCTTCATTGTAACTGAGCCATGGAGAAGAAAACTCTTCTTTTATACGTTTTTTGGTGGCAGATAAAAGTGCAGGGGATGAAAAATGGTCTTTGATACGTTTCCTAACACCCAAACTCTTTGCAGACCTGACAGAAACGGGAATACGACTTGCTGTTTTTCTGATAGTGCGTTTTTGTTTGGGAGTAATATAATCCGTTTCAGGAGTTTCTGGAGCACGATGCATCCAGTCCCACCTTTCCCTATTTCCAATCACATCTTGGGGAATATTCATGTCTCTTAAACCTTCTGCAAAAGCTTGCCAACCTGTAGGTTCACTGCCTTTACGATGTCTAATGACATCATTGACCAAATCAATAATATTAGACCCTGGAATAGATTTGCCATAAAGTTTGACTGTACCATCATCTTCCCAGGACACATTTGGGTTATTTTTTAGAAGTGAAACTAAAAGCTGAGCTTTACGTTTCATGGTGGAGGGTACACTATCTATAACCAATTGATTCATTTTGGAAGAACTAAGGTCAGATGGTGAAAAAAGAGATGTTTCTTTTAAAGCTTTTTGATGAGCTGTTTTAAATTTGTGTAAGGTCTGGCCATACAATTGAGATTTTTCAGCTTCAGACAAATCTTCATTGGCCATGACAGAAGATAAGTCTCTTTGAAGACTGGCTGTGGCAGATACATTAGGATCAGGAGGCAGTCTAGGTTTCTGAATTTGTTCCTCTTTCCAGCGTTTCATGTCTTCCCAAAGTTTAAATGGCACAACAGCCATTTTACGACCATCCATATTTTATTTTTTGATAATTTCACCCAAGACAGAACCTATGATAGGAGCAATTAAAGGTTTTAACAATAATCCTAACAAAGCTCCACCTTTTTGATTAATAATTTTCTTTTTTGTGTCAAGTGGAACTTGCTTAGAACTCAGTAAACGTATATGTTGCTTTCTAGCTCGTAACTGATTCTTTTGAGCGTTTGTCAGACGTACATTGCCTTTTATAAGATTGATGCAACATTCCCCTACACAACCAATGACTTCTTTAGGAGATTCTTGAATCATTTTCTTACGACATTTATTGGATAAATGAGTCAATCCTTCCAAAAATGTACCATAAGTTTTAATCAGAGATTTTTTTCTCATTTTATTTTGCAATTTTCTACGACGTGTTGTTGTTACAGCCATGTTTATGAGTGTGTACAAACATTTGATGTACAGTCCTTTTATAGTTTTTTCTTAAAAATGAAGTCGTCGACGTTCAGAATGAGGTGGCGATGGATATTTGTTTGGATTTAACATGTGCATGGTAGCACCAAATCCATGTCTTTTTAACAAATCTTGTGCTCTCAAAGGAGTAAATCTTGCTAAATTTATGGACGATCGTCTTGCATTTGTGTTTGGAGAATCGAAACCTAAATTTTGCCATGAGGCAGGACTTTTACTTTTACGTTTTGTTACAAAACGATCATCAACCTTTCTTTTTTTCTGTTTTCTAGGTTTTTTCACTGATTTTTTCTTAGGATGTTTAGTTTTCTTGTTAAATTTTCTCATCAACTTATTTCCATCCCATCGAATCAGACTTCGAATGATCACACCACCAAAGAATCCACCACCTCCAGGTTTTAAAATGATACTGCGTTTGACTTCAGGGTCAACAATTGCACTTGCTAATTTTCGAACATCATCCTGATGTCTATCCATAAATTTTTGAGTTTGTTTAGGTAATTTCATCTTACCCTGAACAATTTTTCGAGCTGCCAATGAAAACCATTTGATCATTTCAATTAAACCAGCATTTAAGAGTGATTTTCTTTTATGACTATCATGTTCTCTGCTTAAATTATACAGAGCACGTATCAGATTAGCTGATGTTCGTTGAGCCATTTTGACACAAATGATGGATTTAAACTCAAACACACCTTTTTATACTCCTGGAAAATAGACAACAGGTCCTTGTTGATCTGATTTTGTAAACCAGTTTTGAAAAATTTGTGTTCTGAATCTAAGATAATCAGGTGTATTTGGTTTCAAATCGACCAATAAGTATCCGTGAGGTATAGATGTGGCATCGTTAAACGCATGAATCATATGGGGAGCTTGAAGTTGATTGGCCAATACTTTAATTTGCATCTTATCTCTTGGACTTTGAAATAAAACTAAATAATGAGCATTCAAACTGATGGTGCGAGAAGATTTACTTTGTTGAAATAAATTTTGTGTGATGTACACCACACTTGCATTTCTATGATGTCCTTTTCTTGTAAACCATAATTTAATTTTTTCTTCATCTTTATCTCCTAACATGTCATCAAAAATCACCAAGTGCGTTGCACTGGGATCGGTGACAATCTCATCTTCATCATCGGGAATACCTTGAATAAATTTGATATTTGACCCTTCACGTTCTTGTAAGATATTATAAGATTTTTGCCATTCCTTGTAACACCAAACAATACGTTGGGGTAAAATATCAAATAAATCTTCTTTAAACTCAATCATCTTTTTAACAAATTCAGTTTTACCCGATCCACTTGGACCAGAAATAAAAATATTAGAAGGATGTTTAAAAAACAAACTTCCAATATCTTGATTTGAGTCCAACTGGTGTGTAGAAAGGGCCATGTCTAACTGTGAAAAAATAACAAACACAACTTTATTTATACTCAAATTTTAATGAACATGAACCAACAGTTTAATACATAATTAAAAAAAAACAGTTTAATATATCAAAAAAACTGTACAATACATGTTTATCAGACACAGCTCAGTACCGCTCTCCCGCTCTCCGAGGCACGTCTATAGTAATACTAGAATAGACGTGCCGGAGAAGAGAGAGAGGCAGGTCATGCAAGTGATATCTTGAGATAGTGTATAGTGTATAATGGAAATTCAATAATGGAGTTTATAAATTATATGGCGGACACCTCAGTACATGTTTATTAGAAATAATACATGATCATCAGAACTACTCTATGCCAAATACCCGTAAGGAACAGTATATCCATCTCCAACAATGACACGCTTAGTATAAGTGAACCTATAAGTCTTGGATTGCAATTCAGTAGCCACAGTCTTGTCTTTATGTTTTCTGATCCGATGGTAGTTGACAGTTTCTCTGAAGTCTTTAGATTCTCCCTTCACCCAGTTGAGCATACGATCAAAGTGAATGACTTGAGATGTATTGTAATCTAAAGTGAGTCCTTTCACTTTGCAAGTTGATTTCCTCTTTCCATCTTTGTCTACAAATTCATAGCCATAGTTCTTTGGTCCCATGCCTACAAATTTTACAATTCTAGCATTGGGCACTTCATCTGTCCATTCTCCAAGCCTGTTGTTGACAATAGTAGGGTTCCATAAATGGGGCTTGTGATGATAAATGATAGAGTCTGTATCAAAGAAGAGTACACGTTCATTCAGCTTTTCCAAGATTCCATAGAGCTTCAATCTGGCTTGAGCAGTGACGAAGGCTGCGACAATCACATTACTGCAAGCATGTGGCTCCACACTAGATTCTGTATCGTCCCAGTTGACCAGTAGAAGATTTTCTCTGCAAATGTCCACATTCTTGACAATCTTGTTTGGATTCGTCACCAGATCAAAGAACTTGGAAGGTTCTGAGATATATTCTGTCTTGGTCATATTTTCTCTCTGTGCCAATTTTCCCCAGAGACTGTTTAACATGATCTTGGCAATAGCTCTCATTCCTTTATTCTTCTCAACATTCTCCAATCTGATTCCTTCAGCTTCAAAATAATCTTGCTTGAACTTGATCTTATCTTGCTCAGTCATGCACCAATCAGGGTATCCACTTGATTCTTGTTTGATTCTCAGAAAAGTATCGATATAGCCAGCAAAAATCCCTCCTTCTCCAGATGCTTTATCATATTGAGCTGTCTCTGAGAAATGCCAGACTTCATACACGTCCAATAATTGGTAACCCCTGTCCAAAGCCTCAAACAATTCGATGGTAACCCAAGTCCCTGTAAAACTTCTATCTTCTTCTTGTAAATGAGTACATCTCATATGAGGATCTGTCTTTTCAGCACAACTTCTACACAATGGAAACATCAATTTCTGACTGCATTTCTGAGGAAGTACTGGATGGTACAAATTGGTGGGTGGTAACACTTTACACTTGATCAATCCACAGTACTGTCTGATGTTGTCTTTGTCAATATTCTCTTGAGAATAGATGGTGGGATGTCCAAGTGGAAACAGTCCGTACTTGCAAATAGTTGGATAGAGTGAACACACATCGATGTACTTGATTTCTTCATTGGAGGATTCATCGATTTCCTGATAGAGTTTGGTCGAGTTAGTTCTTCCACCAAATAAAGCATCTCTTGGTCTCAAAGGGTCTAAGTTTGTAAATTCTGAGTCCACCAAAGATCTAAAGTCTGGATCTTCCTTGTATCTCTTGTCATAGTCACATTCCCAAAGTTCCACCAGCTGATATCCAGCTTTTCTTAACTCTTCACTCTTGCCAATAGTCAAAATATACAACTGATGCATGGTCAAACACTGATGATGTTGAACTCTGTTTCTGTCTGGAAAATGAGTAGGGCATCCATGCCAGTAACATCCATAGAATTCAAATACGGTTCGAGATTCTTCATGGTAGCCATCCACATAATGTCCATTGATTCTTTGCTCACCACCATTCAATGCATGTTTGATCTCAATACCACGTGTCTTAGCTTCACTTTGAATCCATCTTACAGCTTTGATAGAGTAGTTCTTTTGATTAGGATAACCTTCAGGTGGGATGATGGCAATACTGTTTTCAGGCATATGATTTTTTCTCCATACTTTTGAACAAGCTTGAGCGATAGTGCAAGCTTCAGACAAAGGATCGAGTCCACTAATGTTGATCAATTCTCGTCTGAAACAAGCACATCCTCGTCTTAAAATATCAACATCACTACAACAGTATTCTTCCATCTCCTGTCTGAAGTCAAATATAGCACCACTCTCAATTTTCCCTTTATGCCAAGCTAAAAATACCTCACGATCCTTGACAAACATCTGACCAGGATTGTACATGTCCACAGGAAAGTAAGGTCCCACATACTTTTGGTTTGCCAGTGTATTTGCAAGATGAGGAAAGTAACCTTTCTTCATCTCTGTCAAGCCAAATGTATCTGGGAAATTAGCCAGTCTCATATGCAAAAACTGATAAGAATCAAGGAATGTAACACGTCCTACTTTCATTCTAAGTATAGTATTTCCATTCATGATCACTTCAGGTTTCACTGTACCATATTCTAAGATATAGTGTAAGATGAACTGACCATCATATCCTCCAAAATTATGTGCAATACATGTCACTCCTTTATTCTCATCTCCTAAAATCCAATTGCAAAATTGTGGTAAAGTATCTATGCCTTCAAAGATAAATTCTCTCAGACCTGTTTGTGTCGAACAAGTTTGACAAAATATATCTATAGGCAAATCCATGCAATCATCACAAGCTTTATGAGCAACACAGAAATTCACCTGATGTGTACCTGTTTCTTGATTTGACTCGAAATCAAAGAAGATGAAACGAGTTTTCTTAGGTTGAGAAACCTCTTCTTCTCCTTCATTTTCAGTCAACTCAGATTTACATTCATAACATTGAATATAGCATTGATGATTGGGTCCAACAATTTCTTTACAATTCCTACATTTTCTCTGTCCTGGACACACATGATTTTTCTTATTGCCCACAATCCTAAAATTACATTTACCACAATTATACACAAGTTGACAAATAGATTTTTGCTGCTTAGATTTCATTGCCTTATGCTTAGCAAAACAGTCTCTACTACGAAAAGTCCTTTTACAGTCCATACAACGCGTTTTTTGTCCAGGAATACAAGGAATGTCACTATAGCAATCTTCACATCCATCAGCACATCTGTGGGCACCTCTCTGGTTATATCCAACATCACAATACTCGCAGTAATAGCTAGCACCAAGAAATCCTGTCACCTTGGTAATCGCATCATAGTGATCTACTCCATTAAAGTAAATATGGATCACCTTCGTCTCAGACTTCTTCTTGAACTGAAGTGGGAATATTAGTCCATCTTTAGGATACTGAGAATGGACTTTGATCAAGTACTTGGGAGCAAGTACAGATTGGATCTTCTTGTATTCCTCAATACCACAAGGCTTGGTATGAGGAATCTTGGCTTGATCCAGTAACTTCATCGCTTCTCTGGTCTGCATAGGTCGATCTGACTTTCGAAGCTGTACCCAACTTTTCTTCCAAGGCTCTGAGTCATCTTTGTCCACATTGCATTTCGCCACCACCACAGCTCTCGCCATACACATCACATCTTTGGTATTGTTGATCTGGATAATACTTCTTTTGTTGATACTCATATTTTCTGACTCAAAATAAAGTCCAGCATGTAATGGTTTACGTCCACTGCCTACTGGAAGTCTCACCACTGTGACTTGAATGGTCATCTGTCCATCATTGATGCGAAAATTCTCATTGGACTGGAGCACTTTCATAATCTCTTCTAACACAGCTTCTCCAGTCATAGCTGAGACATCTCTCCATGTCACAAAGACACCCAGTTTCAATCCAGGATGAAGAATAGTCATCCGCATCTTGTCATTGGACTCCATTTGGCATCTTTCTTTGATGTCTTCAACCAGCCGATCAAACAATCTTGATATGAACTGATATGGCGAAACATTGTCAGGGAAAGTCTTGATGTTGAGTTGAAATTCTTTCCCTTGAGCTCGAAATAATCTAGACTTCTTCTCGTTGACTGCCTTGATAGTGAAATAAGAAGTCAAATCTTCATCATCTTCATCGTCTGAATACATAGTCATAGCTCTTCTTTTCCTTGGTGGTGGTCTAATATCATCTTCATCATCTGAGCTCTCTGTGTCTGAATAATCCACCAATTTCGGTTTAGGCTCTTCATCATCAGAAGTGGGTGGGGTATTATCTCTCTGTCGTTTAACCATCTTGACTGTTCGAAGTTTAGTAGTGAAATGAGGCTGCAATGGGAATGTGAGCTCAATTTATACTGGAAAAACCCAGATTTTTTCTGAAATCAACAGCACCCTATAAAAGCTTAGAACAATTGCTATCTTATCACATTAGAAATAATTCATTTGCAGGTAACACATAAAGAGAGCAAATCAGTTATGGCATATCAACTACCGACAGAAATACAACATATGATATGGACTTATTCGATGTACAATTCAGCTAAAGGGTTAGGATTCAGGAAGCAAATTCAAGAAGGATGGTTTAAACTTAGGTTGAGACGTTTGTCAAATGCTTTAGAGACTAAATCTCAGGACATCTATCACCAAGAACTAGGTCAACTACTTCTAAGCATGGACGAATTACTAAATCTTCCTGGCGAGATGCGCTTAAAATTTCATACGGAGATGCTCAAGATACATTACTCCAAATTTCACAGTATTGATAAAGCTCGTGTTTGGGTTGTTAGAATGAAAAATTTGACAATGGATAAACTTTACTCTATTCGTACTCGTGACACAGATATCAAGTATTTTTTGAATGGAATTATCTATGACAGTAATAAGTTTTATGGATGTTTGTACTTAAAGGAAGAAAGTCCTAAGCATCATATCCAATGGTTATTGTCTGCATGGAATACTGAAGATGTATCTTTATCTGTGGCATCTTTAACAGCTGCAGGGATTAACCACTTTGTAACCAGTGAACTGATTAGGTATATAAACAGACCAGATTCATATAACATTGCCATTGGACATTATACTCCAAGACAGATAGAACCACAAATTATTTTGAAGTTTCCAAGTCGTGAATCTGATTATCTGCTGAATAACTGAATATGTATACGATCACCAAAAGTCTACCCGTGTGCTTAGATCAAATTTTACATTTTGATGTCTACAAAATAACTTTAGACCACATCTTATCATTAGAACCATCCAGTGCTGAGTTTTTGAAAACGAGAGCAGGAATCAAGAACTGGTTAAACCGATTTGAGACATTTGATACATTCAGATTTTGGACTAAACGTAATGCTAGAGAGATGTTGAGAATCATTGATGACACTCCTGTCACCTATATGGATTGGGTAACTTATGTGGCAAACAGCGAAAGTGTGATTTCTCACATCGAAGCAGTATTGAAAGAAATTCAACAAGCCTCAGAAGAAGAAGATATGGATTATGAAGATCTCATTTCAAACATAGATAGCTTGATCACGATATAAAAAGAATGATCAAGTCATTTTGATCATCATATCTGAGCTCAACATCATGGAAGAAGCAAGAGAGAAGAAATATTTGGAAATTCCACTTTCCAAGATATTGAAGTTCAGACCTTATAGAAGATTATTGTTCTGCATTTACATCTTGTTTTCTCATGATGAGATCACTTTGGAAGAGATTCAACAGAAACTCAATAGTCCTGAAACTTTTGAAGATTTCAAGAGACTTTGGTGGATCAGTATCAGTTATTTGATGGAAAAAGAGACACTGATCACATTTGAGAATTGGAAAAGATGTGTCGCTGACAATCCTAGTGTGATCGAATTTCTCTACAATCATAGAAGAGACAAAACTATATCTGGACTATAAATAGGTGGACACCAGTGAGAGAGAATCATTTCACTTCTGACTTTCAAAGAGTAAAGATGGCAAACAGTAGAGATCCAAGGATGGCTAAAGTCTATGATAAGAAGAGCATCTACTATCATTGTGTATCATTGAAGAAACTTTTATCTCAAGAGGAACAAGCTTTGATGCAGCCATTAGAAGATAGTTTGAGACAACAAGACAAGTTGAGACCACCTTATGGAGAATGTCACCATTGTCATGATACGGGACATTGGATTGGAGATTGTGCAGAGGCTAAGAAATTAAGAGAACAACAGATGTCTACCGATAAGAAGAAGCCTGCATATGGACAATGTTTTATCTGTGGACTTGCAGATCATTGGGCTCCAAATTGTCCTAAGAGAGAAGAGGATTTTACATCTCAACAGTCTTCTATATCTACAGAGAAGCAACAGTCTTCAGTATCTACAGCGAAGCCTTCAAGGAAACGAAAGGCTCCTGAACCAGATATATCTGATATCAGTCCTAAGAGAAGACGCTTGGACACTCGTTCGACAGCTATCCGTACAAAGACAGGGAAGAAGCCATATTGTTTCATTTGTAAATCAGACTCTCACTCACCTCGATCCTGTACAGAGATGGTGGCGGAGAACTGGGATAAAGTGATTTCTCATGATGAACCAGACAGTGACTCTATAGTGCATATTCATTAAAGACTGGACTTAAAGGATTTATAGTGACGATCGGTTCTGTTTTTAAGATAGTGTAAGTTGTAAATAAAATTACGGTGTTGAAATTGTGTTTTTTTATTTATGTGGTTATACTTTAACGAAACTAATTGAGTAGCCCTGAAAAGGACTGTTTGTTTTTTTAAAGTCTCCTAAGTAACAAAATATTTCTTACTTAGAAGATTTTAAAATAGGTTGAACAATGGCTACAGGTTTTCTGGAACCAATCCCTCTACGAGCAAGAAATTGCTCTAATCCCAACTTATTTTGCTGTCTCTCCACCTCTTTCCAATCTTTTCGCTGCAAAGCAGCACACAACTTAGTCAAACTGAATTTTTCAAAGAACTTCATTTTTTTTAGAGAGGCACAAAGTACGTTGGGTTATATAGTTGGATAAGTGGATTGACCTATATTCTACTCCTACGCTAGAGAGAGCAACTTTAATCTGATTGGTCCATTTAAAGATCACGCCATAATCACCCCATTACTGTGAACATGGTCAGGAAATACTACAATCACACATATCTTAGGCATAGCCTTACATACAAAACTAAGTGCAACACATTAAGTTATTCTTTCTTGAAGAAATGGGTGGCCCTGAAAAGGGCCGGTTTGGTGGTTATATTACCACAAAGGCAAAAATTTAGGAGCAGGGGCATCTACTGGGGCGGCCACCACAGGCAGGGCATCGCACAGCCCACTGTTCTACAGTTATAGTTCTTCTCACTGGGATGTAGAAGGCTGGATGGTCTGCTTCCGCATCCCAATCCTCAGATACATGAGGTGTGGGGGGAGAATTATCTCCCCAATCTTCCTCCTCGTCACTGATAGTCTCCACCTTCACTTCCATTTTCGCATCATTAATCAAATTTTCGACCCTTCGACTCATCTCCAACATCTTTTGATGATTCTCAATCATTTGTAATAGAACTTCACCCGTATCCTTCACAGCATTCACTGTCTCCAGTAGCCTTCTAGTAGCATCAACCATAGTCTTGCCCTGCTCCTCCAAATCCTCCAAACGCGAATCCAAATTGCAAGCCATTTTGTTGTTGTTGTGTAACACAAGAACAGAATGAAGAATTTGAGATTTGAAACGAGCTTTTATAGTTTTCAAAGGGATTGACCTACATTGAACTCCTGCGCTAGAGAGAGCAACAATACACTGATTGGTCAGTTCATTTATTTTCACCCAATCAGAGTTGACTTGATTTCTTGGAACGCGGGAACTTTAAACTAGGTCAATCCGCTTGACAAGTATAAAAGGCTTGAGCACACTACACTTTCACCATTCATAATCATGGAGCCATCACTGACAATAGATGATATGATCAACAATCCTGACCTTTTGCTATCAGCAGTGAATGAGACATTTGCTAGCGATACGACACAACAGTATTATACGCCACAAACACCCTCAGCGTATATGCCTCAACCTGTTCAACAGATGCTGCAAAAACAACAGTCAAAGACTCAAGTCATTGAAGTCTTACTCAAAGAACTAAATGAGTTAAGATCTAGAGTGAAGAACTTAGAAGAACTGTCTCAGCAACGTGCACAGCAGCAACCTTTAGAGATGCCATCCATCCAGATTCCCATTAGACTTGACATTACGACAAATGATCAAGACACCAGTCAAAACATAGGAGTTGGAAAAGCAACTAAGAAAATTAGAATTACTAAGAGGAAATGCTAAAAATCACCTAGACAATCAACAAACAGCCCTTTTCAGGGCTACCACTTCCCTAGAAAGAATACCACTAAACTTGCTAAATAATATACACTAGTTAATGCTACAGAGTGATGCCTCTAGGAGTTGAGGTCTTGATTGACCAAGAGACTCTAAGACGCATGGTACTTAGTAGCCTTGACTATAACACACATTAACACTACAGAGTGATTAAGGTCTTGATTGAGCAAGAAAAATTGCATAAATTAACAACACAGAACTCAATTTTTCACATGATATATTTTATTTAAAAAAGTTAAAACTTGTTTTTTTAAAAAAAGTCATACTTGTTTTTGTGACATTATCAGAATCTTATATACGTAATACATTACGTCATCGATTTTTATAAACCACTTCCACTTCTCCGAAAATCTAAAAATAGATTTTCCGGGAAATTGGAAAAGCGCGTGACATTCTGACGTCATCACAATGACTGGTACCCGATTCCGATATATGTTATATACTATTATTGATTTTTTTGCACTGGTTCCCTGGCTCCCTCTCCCACTCTCCCGCGCTACGCGGCACGTCTATAGTAATACTAGAATAGACGTGCCGGAGAAAGAGAGACTATATAAAAAATGAACCAGTAATTTATCACAACTGCACTTTTCTCGCAAAATAAACTATCTAATAATACTCAACGTATGACAGACCAGAAAAAAAACTATCACAATCACAGATCAGCCTGCGCTTTTGCGCAAAATAAACTAAGTTATTTTCAATAGTCCAGAAAACTATTACAATCACAGATCAGCCAGCGCTTTTGAGCAAAATAAACTAAGTTAATCTCAACAGCCCAGAAAACTATTACAATCACAGATCAGCCAGCGCTTTTGAGCAAAATAAACTAAGTTAATCTCAACAGCCCAGAAAACTATTACAATCACAGATCAGCCAGCGCTTTTGAGCAAAAATAAACTAAGTTATTTTCAATAGTCCAGAAAACTATCACAATCACAGATCAGCCAGCGCTTTTGAGCAAAATAAACTAAGTTAATCTCAACAGCCCAGCAAACTATCACAATCACAGATCAGCCAGCGCTTCAATTATTTTCAATAGTCCAGAAAACTATCACAATCATAGACCCAACCAAAATACCCCTAAAAATAAACTAAGTTATTCACAGCTAGTCACTCAAGCTTACCAGGGTAGGCATCTATGGGGCAATTTTTTAGCCTGAAAAATTCTAAGTTCTTTTCAGGCTTAAAAAAAATTGCCCCATAGTGCCTACCATTACTACTCCTCGGTATCACCGTTTGCCATCACTCTGAGTGATGTCAAACGGTAATCACGAGGGACGGATTTTTTTCTATCGTGCTGTTACCACGTTCTTTTGCATAGTTAGGACAGATCTTCACTGACACAAGGCTTTTTATAATTATGCATCATATGTTATGCCTAACAGCCTCTTTATCTGTGAATAATTCAGACAAATGAACAAAGGTCGCAGACAAGTGATCTTGAAGGATTTTAAGAGATCATATTTTATGGTCTTGGCGATCATATTTTAATGTTCTGGAGGCGATCAGACTATTTAATCATTCATATTTTGAAACGATATAGTGGTTAAAATTCACAAACTATCGAGTTTTCCTCTGCTATCTCTTTATTCAAATATATTGTCCGAATTCATATATATTGAGCCAGCTCATGGGATTTTACTTATCGCATATGCGCAAAACCTCTTAAATGTGGTGCCATGCTGGCGCACCGATCGGGGCTATAGAGGTCCACTGTTTTCTGCTACATCCACGCCAGTGTGTGCGAGCAGCATCGGCTTTGGCTAGTTTGCGCATTTGTGTAGACTTACGTAAGCCTTCGTTGCTTGACAACAGTTACTAGCATATTAGTTGATGAGGGGAGGAGAAAGGACAAATAACACTTAAAGCGGACCCTCATCGGCCCACCAGCTAAATGGCGTTTCTCTGGTGTGCCGAAGATGGCTCAACATTGAATTCTGACTTGATCGGCTTTGTAGCTATATGATTTACCAGGGGATCCGGACCAGTATTGCTAAGCAACCCTATAGCTTTGTGATTTTACGAGGGTGGGGGTGGTCCGGACCCCATGCCCCCCTCTGGATCCGCGCATAACTAGTGTGATAAGTACCGAAATCTCATGTGATTGGTCAAATCAATATAATACCACTTAAATAGTAATGAAAACAGTGAAGACTCAGAACATGTTCTTGCTCCGTGCATCAAGATTGAATTTTTGCCCAGAACCCACTCTTCTGAACCTTCTTGCTCCGTACATCAAGGTTATCTACTTGCCTGGAACCCACGCTTCTGAACCCAATCCATTGTATGTTCTTGTTCCGTACATCAAGGGTACTTACTTCCCTGGAACCCACTCTTTTGTATGCTCTTGTTCCATTTCATGCCAAAAACCTACTCCCTCGATTGTTCTCGCTGTATGGAGCAACTCTGAGTGGAGCAAGAATATACTGTGAGAGTGAGTTTAACTTTATGTATGGAGCAAGAACATACAAGAGAGTTGGTTCCAGGAAATAAGGTAACCTTTAAGTATGGAGCAAGAACATACAAGAGAGTTGGTTCCAGGAAATAAGGTAACCTTTATGTATGGAGCAAGAACATACAAGAGAGTTGGTTCCAGGAAATAAGGTAACCTTTATGTATGGAGCAAGAACATACAAGAGAGTCTATTCTCAGAAAGAAGGTAAACTTTATGTACGGATTAAGAACATACAAGAAAATTGGTGCCAGGTAAGAAGGTGACGTTGATATACAGAGCCAGACAATAAAGTAACCTTGATGTACCTTCTTTCCTGGAACCCATTCTCTTGTATATTCTTGCCCGTTTCATCAAGGTTACTATTATTCCTCGAATCCATTCTTTTGTATGCTCTTGCTCCATACAGCTAGGTCGGCTTCTTGCCTGGAACCTACTCCCTTAGTTATTCTTGCTTCGTACACCTGTACAGCAAGAAAATTAGTCCTAATGTGTGATGGCTCTTCAAAGACATCAACTGTCTCTGTGCGTACTTCGAATTCAAAACAACACTGAGTTTCTGAAAGGTTCTGTATTACTCTTCACAAGTTTAAAGTTTACCACGAACAGTACTCAATGCTAGGGCAAGTTGACGACATGTTATTTGGAATTAGCTTTGTTTACCTTGATGTTGGGCGTAACTTCGTGACTCCATCCACTGTCACACGTAAAGGTGGTATTGGGAACCGTGCCCTCATTTTGCTGTCAGGTAGTTAAGCGTCATTCTTGTGGTCATTTATGAGTTGTCTCATCTTTTTGAGTGGCGCCACACCAACACAGTCTTGACATCTGGACTTGACGTCAGAATGGTTTGGTATTTCTTTCATCAAGACGCTTCTGGATTTCACTGTTGATGTGGTCAATGTCAGCCTTCTTGAATGCCTTCTTACAGTCTGGAAAAGTATTTCTCATTGCATGGTCTTCCATGGCCTGTTCGCTGATCTCTGAAAATGATGTCGGAAGTCAAGTGACGTCATTGCATTCAACCCTCCAAAATTTTTTTTCACATTGATACCTGAATGTTGGCCAGCATATCAGGAGATGTTTTAAAAGGTTTGGTCTTTGTTTTGTTTTTTAGCTCTGATGGCCATTTTGTTGGGCGGAACGAAACTGTTTGGGTATTTTTGTTATAGGCCTTATGAGGAACATTTGGGTGAAATTATTTTGAACTTGGGACAGCCGTTCAGGAGGAGATGTCCTTTTTTTTTTTTTTTAGCTCTAATGGCTATTCTGCTCGGCGAAGCGGACATTTTGGGCAATTCGGTTTGAAGGCCTTACAACGAACTTTTGGGTATAATTATTTTCAATTTGTGCCAGCAGTTCAGTAGGAGAAGGAGATGTCGTTTAAAATATTTTAGTATTAGCTCTGAAATCATTTTGCTTGGCGGAACTGAACCGTTTTGGGCAATTTTGGTAGAACATTGGTATGAGGAATACTCGGTTGGAATTATTTTGAATTTGGGCCAGCAGTACATATTAATGAGGAGATGTAATTTAAAGAGACTAAGCCTGCAACTATGAACATTTTTTAAATTTTATTTTCTTTTTAAATCATTTGTAAAAGTAGAATTAAGTTTGTTTTCACAATAAATCTGTTCACTACAGCTGAAAACTGCACGGAAAAGTGAATAATCATATAAAACAGGTGTGTTTTTCTCTTGTTTGTAATTATTTGCGTCCCTCCAATAATTATAGACAGGTAATTTTAACGTAAATGCCGTTGGTCTGATACTGATAACTTGTTAAGATTTCCGAAATTGGTAAAATGTTTACCTGAATTTTAGTTTTTTTACTGTGTTCTTGAAAAAAAGAAACATTAGTTCTAAAATTAAAAGATCAAAAGTTACAGACTGTGCAGCTTTAAAGAAGTTTCTATTTTAGCGCTGGTGGGCATTTTTTTTTTTTTTTTTTTTTTTTTTTTTTTTTTTTGGAGAACCGTCTCAGTAGCAACATTTGTGTGAATTTATTTTGAATTTTGGTTTAAAGCAAGCGAACCGTTTAATTTTGGTAGAGGGTTTTAGTAGGAGCATGTGCGTGAATTTATTTCAAAGGAGCTCTAGCGATAAGGCGTATATTTTCCCTAGTTGACATGTTTACAAAACCTTAATTTTCAAATTGACCTAATGTTTTTAAAATTAGTCTGTTCCGGTAGTAAAATTTACATAGAAAGCATCAAAATAGGTTTCAAGGCGATTCATCATATACAAAACCGTTAAAACTAGCGCATTCTACTCCCAACCCTCATTTTACGTCTTTAGACTGGGTGCCGTTTAGACGAGAGTTTTAGTAAATCCTTTGCAGGTTTTCAAAAAGTAAAAGTGCTTAAATATTAAGGATATAAGTGCTCTTCATTTTCGAAACTTTGCGGTATTCCTTCTGCGCATGCGTACGAAATATACTTAAAATTGTGACGTTTGTCATTGAAAAGATGAAACTGACGTCTTTCAGTTTGTTTTTAGATGCTTCCCCCCCCCCCCCCCCCCCCTAGACCCAAGATGCCCTTTGGACAATTAAATGTCGCCATACCAATATATAACATATGTAAAGGGCGTCTTGGGTCTAGGGGGGGGGGGAAGGGGTTGTATAAGAGAAAGAAGACATCAAATATCTGACAAAAAATAGACCACTTGGCAAGATGGTCGTTTTTATTGTACATCAATTGTATAAATAGTTTTACTGTACATAGCGTGATAGGACGATTGGTACCCTTGTTTAACGGTCTAGTTCCCATATATGTTACTGAATAACAAGTACAGTTGATGATCGAAATAAATTCTCATTCAATATGAAGTAGATTTATTACATGCATTAAGGAAATCCCGTTTTAAATATACAAATTTGGGGGCAATGGTACATCGACGGCCCGTGTATATATATTTGTTGAATGTGCCTAGTTTCTCCAGTCGTTATTTCAACAAAATAAAACGAACGTCTCGTTTAGGGAGATTGCTGGCCTTATCGCTAGAAATTCTTTGGGCCAATGGTTTATGAGGACATGTCGGTTAAAGCTGCATAGTCTGTAACTTTTGATCTTCTAATTTTAAAAATAATGTTTTTATTTTTCAAGAACACAGTAAAAATACTCAAATTCAGGTAAACATTTTACCATTTTCGTAAATCTTAACAAGTTATCACTATCAAAACAACTGCATTTATGTTAAAATTCAACGGTCTAGAATTATTGGAGGGACGCAAATAATTACCAACAAGAGAAATAAACACCTATTTGATAAGATAATTCACTTTTCCATGCAGTTTTCAGCTGTACTGAACATTTTTATTGTGAAAACATAGCTTAATTCTACTTTTACAAATGATTTAATAAGAAAATAAAAATTTTCAAAAAATGTTCATAGTTACAGAGTATGCAGCTTTAAAGAAAACGTTAATGCAGGGACGTACGACGGACGCCATACGAAGACTGGTCATGATAGCTCACCTGGAGCTTTTGGCCCAGGTGAGCTAAAAATAAAAATCCGAAAATTTAATGGTAAGCAAGAAAAATAATCCATTTTACGTGAGGATGGGATAGAAAAAAATCTGTCCCGATGATCACTCACTGGCATCACAAGGCTCTGTCCCGATGATCACTCTCTGGCATCACGAGGCCTCGTGATGCCAGACAGTGATGCTTGAGACAGATTTTTCTGGCCTCGTGATGCCAAACAGTGATCCTCTGGTCAGGTTTTTCTATACCTTCCTTTCACTTCGGGCCTCTCACCCATGATAGCTTCTGAAACTCTCGTATTCTTGCTCCGTACATCAAGGTTGATACAGAGTTGACTGCACTGATAACATGCCTGATGGCTGAGATAATGGAAAAGATGATTACTCTGATAGTACGCACAGATAGGCTTGAAGATTAGATACAATCAGAAGATAGAACTCTCAGATAAACTGTGTACATGTTGAGATAGTGTGTCAGCTTTCAGAAAGAATACAGGTTGCGGTATTGACCTTGCTGGTTCAGAGAACGGTGCGCTCAATCATTGTTAAATCCATCATCGGCTCAGTAGGCACATGACGTCGAAAAAACGTCGTATCATGACGTCGCGTCGATATTGATACAACGTTGATTCTAATGCACTTGCTAATGCAACGAGACGTCTGATTGGATAAGGTTATTTTGCGACAGTTTATCCTGCGATACTGGTGCAAACTCGACGTCATTACGTAACGTCGCTTTTCATTGGTTGACAAGTGAATATATGCAGCTGGCGAGCGGTTTTATGCAGATGGCAGTCGCTGGACGTAGGCGCAACATAGTACATTTTCACTGTTGTTTTTTTTTTAAGGAAAAATGTTAAAAGTTCATTAGAATGGGGATACCCATATTGATTTTTTTTCATTTTGGGAGGTATATCGTCGGATATACGTTCGGAAATCATGTTTTACGGCTCTGCTCGCGTGTCAGCTTAATTAAAACTAAATTTCCGACCGTATATCCGACGATATACCTCCCCAAATGGAAAACTTGAATACAGTTATACCCTAATTTTGGTTGGGTGCTTGATGGAATATCAGTAAAACATAATGTTAAAACAACGTCGCATCGATGTGGCGTAACGACGTTGCATCGACGTAACTACGTTGCATCGACGTAGTGTAACTGATGAGGTGTCGATTCACCATAACGTTGAACCAACATTAAATCATTTTTATATCATGTTGGTTTATCTTTATGGTGAATGATCAATGATTCAGTCAATGACGGTGATTTAACGTTGATTTTGGTTGATCATTGTTCCAATAGTATTGTGTATGGTAAGTTGCGTTGTCTAATTGGATAACCACGGGTCTCATTGGATTGCGACAGCAAACCGAAAACACACTCCCACCAAGTCTGTAACGTAAAATTTGTGATCATATAACAACCAAATATCTCGTATAATTAACTCATTGAATACAAATGCTCCCTAAGTATCATGGCCAGCAGGCAAGCAACCTTAAAATAACGTTGTATCAACGTCAATGTTGTATGACGTCGCATCGACGGTGATACGACGTCGGTTCGACGTCATATGCATGCTGCGGCTGTAATGCCAACGATATGACGTTCTCTCATTATGTTCATGCACATGCACATTTTCACATATTCATGCTGTCAACCTGTACATAGAAGTGCTGCATGCTACGTAAGGCTCAGAGATTATAAAACTTTTTTAATGCTCAACTCAAATGAACATATAATTTCAACTGCTCAGAAAAACTAAAATGCTTAAGTTGCGATCCATCAGACCGTTGGAAACAATTTTGTCTTCCAGCAAGACAAAGCCCAGTACCATACCTGCAATATGGCAAGGAACTGTTTGCAAGCCAGTCATGTCAACACGCTATCGACTTGCCATTCATATCCCCTCGAGCCCCTCTGAGATATTCTAGGCCAGCAGGTATGTGACTTGTATCCCTTTCCAGCTGCCACAATACCCTAACTGGATCGCTTGCTGGTGAACAATGACAAGGCATTCCACCGGGACATATACGCAGGCTTCTTAAAAAGCAATCGCAATAGGCCCACAAAATGCTTTAATAGTTTTTTTTCTTCATGTGAAAGGATTTTTTTTGTATATGTTGCGTTTGTTACTGAGGGCCACGTGGTATAGTAGAATAGTTTTATATTAGCTAAATGTGTTTTACCCTCATTAAATAATGTATATAAATAAATAAAAATAAATTAATAAAGATGGTCATCACTATTCAAGATATAGATTTACAATAAATTTGTAATCATTATATGTTCATGCCTATACTTATTATCAACAAAACGGGTGAATTGGGTGGCCTTTTTTATTTTAGCATGAGTATACGTTAGAATGTCGACACAATGAAAAGTTTGCATTTCTGTCCACGAATAGTGTTGTATTATAAACAAACTTAATGAAATAAACCTCTTTGGCATCTCACTGTGTGTCTACATTGGAAGCGCATCCGTCTTATGGGTTTCCACAAGTAGCGGATAAGGCTCCTCGTTTCCAGTATAAGCGTATACCAATTTACGCATAGAATATGACCGCATGCTCCTGCATCATGATTGAAATTTTCTCCACATTAGCCAGAAAGAAAACATGGGTGAAAGTTTTCTCCACATTAGCCAGAAAGAAAACATGGGTGAAAGTTAAAAACTCCAAAATCCTGAACTTTTCATTTGAAATCTTAAAACATGCAGTATGCCTACAAAACTTTAACAATTTCCAGTTTAAATGGTTAATCGTCTGTGAAGAATAACTGTAAATGCTTCAGAATCTATTGAAATCTCCCTAATTCAGGGTTTTGATGCTGACTTTCTATGGAAAATCAGCATCAAAATCCTGAATTCAGGAATAATCCTGAAAACGTTCACCCATATGCTATTTTAAGTTCGTATGCTATTTTGAGCCAGCATATGAGATGGACTTCGACGCGAGTACATCTACCTTTCGGATTGTCGACAACGTCAGGCTGGAACCAGTCTGCTCAGCTACAGAGACAAGCTAGAATATTGAAATTTTGCATGAAACAAGTTTAGATATACTCTACAGGAAGTGATAAGAAATGCACTGATCAGACTGCGTGGGTGCGCAGACTTATCAACGCGTTTGTTGTTCGCATGCAAAAGTCAGGATTTTAGCGTCGATGCCCAGATGATGGCACGTACCGCCGTCTCAGGTAAGAACTCACTCCTCGCATCACAAAGCATGGGTGACGATGAAGATGAAGACCAAATTATAGACGTCTAACCTCGTTGGATACACCTACATGGACGTTAATGAAGACTTGCTCAGTGTACGATGATGATCAAAACCGCATAATGGTGACCGTTGCAGAAAAATGAATATGTGTTTTGAAAAAGAGCAACTTAAAAATGAGACCCTGCCTTTCAGTTATAGATATATATTCCGACACAAATGCTTTAAGAATGAGACTCTCCCTTTCAGTTACAGATATATTCGGACACAAGCACTTAATAATGAAACCCTCCCTTTCAATTACAGATATATTCGGACACAAGCACTTTAATTATGAAACCCTCCCTTTCAGTTACAGATATATTCGGACACAAGCACTTTAATTATGAAACCCTCCCTTTCAGTTACAGATATATTCGGACAAAATCAGCTATTCAAATATATAGCTTCAACCGCACATAAAATCTAATGCCGTATCAGGATAGCTACAACTGCAAGTCATCCAATGCGAAGTTTTGTTCGGACTCACTGAATAAACTATATCTCAAGTTAAGAAATTACATCCCTTTCATAGATAAAACTAGCGATTAGATAAGGATCTACAATTATGTTATTAACATTCTTCCACGGCTATAGGCAAAAACCAGAAGATACGATCTATCTTGTCAGATAAAAGAATACAATGTGTAGTTTATTTTCCGAGGGGTTGTACTCAATAACAACTTTTACAGAAGCTGAAAAATAATCGAGGAAGGAAGTTGTTAGTGACGGTAAAATTTAGTATTATATTTTAATTGTGCGATCGCGAAAGATGCAGATCAGCATGTGCATTCACTGAAGTGTGTCTTTATGCCTGCATTGGTAAGTGGAGGATATAACATGTATAATGTGCAAGGTCGGCCTAGTGGTGCATTCCGGTGAAAATGAGATCATCGCGGCGTGACTAAGCAGGATTAAATCGTTTAAGATTAATATGCAACGCCCCACATATTATTAAGGATCTCTCAAAGTAATTGACTCACTAGCTATTGGACCGACTTACCGACTGTCCAAGCGAAAGAACCTGGTAAAGCTAAACCCAAGAAGCGAACGAGCAAAAATAGTCTGTGATACAAACGTATCAGAGCAGTATAATGTTTCGCAGATTGAGTTATTTCCCTTTGAATATACACACCTGTCGCGCGGAAAGATTTTTTTTAAATATCAAATAGTGTTAAAGATGAGAAAATGATGCTTCGAGGCGGGTTTGCAATCATCTTGATGGGGAAGTTGCTTTACTTTGTTTGTCTTACTGGTGTCTCGTGGTTGTTGTGTGGCTCTTCCTCAAGATGCCACGGATTTGTCTGCAGTTTGTGATTGTGGTATTTCCTGATAATACTCGCATACTATTTTTGAGATACCCATAAGGGCTCTTTGATTTTAACGGAAAAAAACATTGTTTCACACAAATAGACCACTTGAACATATCTCGTGTGCTTAATAAATTCGAGAAAAAATGACCTCACTGATTCTGGGAACTTATCCACGAATGCCGTTCGCAGTTTGACGCTAATAGTTGCCAATAGTTGCATTCCTAATAGAGTTTTATTAGATGTCCTAATTAAGTGCTATATATTGCCCACAACACGCCTCAGATGTGAATGAAATTTCACCGTGCGCAAACTTGCGCAAAAAGTTATTTCAGACGCCCCATTTTGCAGTTGCAGTTATCGATAATCAAAATTCAATTGAAGAGTTATGCTGATTCGATATCGAAGAAAAACGACATGGATTCGGTAAGATCTTCAGACTAACGCTCTCCCAACTGAAATGCAGATGGTAGAGTCTGTGCTAATCATTTCCAAACGTTATGACCATGATGACGTCGTGCCGAAAGTTGCTGGACTTTTTATTTTGAAGTCATGGCGTCGTGGAAACATTGGCTGAACGTCCCAAACCAGTTGGCAACAATGACAGATGAGGGAGAAAACCTTTTTATTTTGGAGAACAGCATTAGCTAGGGGAACAAGCCAATTTTTTCATGGGGACAGGGGAATGCCGTATTAATAGCGTCATGTTTGTTTATTGTATGATGGCATTGTAGCTACATTCAATATCAAGATAGTTTACTGATCTAACATCTCATTCTGGTAGAAGGCGGTGGATTGATGAAACGCCAATACTGACTATCATTCACCAGTACCTGTAATTGGGGAAATTAGTCCCTAGCTCTCACCAGAGAAGTAAACTTAAGGGGTGTTTAGACGGCATGATTTAGTCGTCCTGACTTAGTCGTACATTACAAATCAGCTCGTGTAAACACTGCTATTACAGAGTCATATATGATTTTAGAGTCAGGACGACATGTCATGGGGGATAGAACTGGTTCTATTTGCCATTACAAAATCATGGCGAATTAGCCAATCAGCTTTGAGGTCACTGGGGTTAATTGCTTTCCGAGCAAGATAAAAGAGATAACCCTAAACATGCCAGTATTTTGTCCTGAAAATGGTGTCTGCTGCATATATTCAAGTGCATTTTAGAGGAGATCTTATCATGGAAGTAAACACTATGAACCCTGACCAGACTGCTTCCAGGGAACAGTCTGATCTTGGTCGATATTCTTCGCCATAAAGACTATCTAATACCATAAGCAGATGAAATAGCACATGACAAAAGTCGTGACTTGCGGGAATGAGTTTTAACACACGCACTTAGCTATAGCAATGCAACAAATGTAGAGCATGATGAGACAGCTCAAGGTGCCCAGCCAGTTTTCTTCACTGTTGAAAGAAATCACACATGACATTGTAATGCCGTCTAAACAGAAAAATCATACATGACAAAATCATGTATGATTTTGTCAGGCTGACAAAATCATGCCGTCTAAACAGGCCTTTAGCAACACAATCGTCCGCAACAGAGGAAATTACAGGTTCTGGGAGGACGAGTGTGTGGGAAGAAGCTGCCTTTGTAAATATTTGTGCAAGCCATAGATCTAGGTGTCTGAAATGCCATTGAGTGGTGATTTCTTCCGCTCCGAGTTAAGGGGATGAGGTCATCTGTTGGTAAACTAGCGTCTCTAGCTAGTCTTTGTAGCTGATCAGACTGGTTGGCTGCAACCCCTAAGGTGTCGGGTTTTTCTTGTAAACGTCGATACCAATAATATATTAGAATTGTCTTATGGCGGCCACCGTCTCTTGTGTAATTAAGTTCACAAATAATATGACTTATCTGGAACGGGCAACAAAGAGCTACGTGCATTTAGGGGCTATTTTGGCCCCCCTACGAGGCTAAAAAAAATAATTGTTTTTCACCAATTTCTTCTTATTAGCTTTATATTAGGTCAACAGCCAAAGTGTAAATGTCTGGAATTAATTCAGCTTTAACCGTTGCGATGGTAACAAAAATGGCCATCAAACTAGGTTGAAAAAAGGAAATTGGCCATTTTTGAGCAAAGTTGAGACATTTGACAGAGAAATTAACACAGAGCACAAGCAAATACCAAAAAGATATTTTAACAGACTGATGATGAGAATAAACCATGGCACACAACATATTAAAAGGACCGTTTGGTATTTCTAATTCTTAAAAAAATATGTTTCCCAAAATGGTCCAAAATGGCAATTTCTCTATTTTAAGCCTATTTTGTTGTGGCAAATAGTTTTTTCAGCTTCATTTTCAATAAAAAAAAATCTGCTGCCCCACCACCCCCCCCC
Source organism: Loripinus fragilis (assembly GCA_964019695.1). Lineage (NCBI taxonomy): Eukaryota > Metazoa > Mollusca > Bivalvia > Lucinida > Lucinidae > Loripinus > Loripinus fragilis. The sequence goes on from OZ026523.1 coordinate 9,192,456, forward strand.
CCCCCCCTCAAATATAGATCTGAAAGTACATATTGAACAAAACTGAATTGATCACTGCCATTAAATAAAAGAAGCCACTATTCAAGCTTCAGTGAGTAATATTTTAATACAATGATATTAGCTGGTCAATCATGCGCGGTGTACAGTGTACACCAAATCAAGACCAGCCAGCACAATATGGCCATCACGTACGTTTCACTTCCAGTATAATAAGACACTGCAAAAGCCTTGAAACAAACATCGATGATTCGGATTAACCTGCGCATTTGCATTTGCGCAGGTTAATCCGAATTATCGCTATTTGTATGTGATTCACTAATGGTTTTCCCGTGTCCAGGGCTTTTATTAATGTAAGTTGTGCTTTTGTTACTTCAAGCAATTTCCCTGTTTTTATAGCATGCCCGTACCAGATGACGCGGCCCTAGATATAATGATAACGTTGAATACTGGTGATTAGCGCAAAGATAAGATATGATCTTTTTATGAAGATAAACCGATAAGCTATTTCGTGCGACCAATAATGATCGAGCAATCGTCAGTTCGAGACAGAAGTATTTACGCTCGATAACGTTATTCGCCTGTTAGATTTTCCAATAGCCGGATTGTACAACATTTTGTGTTAAGGAGAAACTTTATGACAATAAAAATTCCAAACGACGCTGTATTTTCATGGAAATTTAACTTAACATGCTTACGGATTAGCTATCAAAATGCTGCATCCTCAGTTGACGTTTCAAGGGTCACTGCGCATGTAGTGCGAGAGTCATCGCGCATGGCGCATGGGTCACAAGAGGAATACCGGGAGGTTTAATCTAAATTGTGTTTGTAAATATTTTCATCAGAACATGTCAAGAAGGAAACAGCTTAATCCAAAGCCAGTGAAAAGTAAGTGATAATAAATGTTAGTGATATTAAATGATAGTGGTTAGAAATGTTAGTGATTATAAATTTTAGTGATTATAAATGTTAGTAATTGATATATTTGTTAGTTGGATCTGTATCTCTCTAATAGACACTTGTTAATGATCGCCATTTATAAAGAAAATTGTAGGCTTCTTTTATCTATATGTTCTATATTCTTATAGGACTTGGTGTCGTTTAATCACATACTATTCCACACTAAAATCCGGCCCAGAGGTTATAAAACATTTTCATGCTCAACTCAACTGATTCTGAAGTTGATCCAACTCATTATGTTAAAATGCCAACAATGTTGGCATTTTAACATTTATGAGCAGGATAAAATGCTAGAACTATTAGTAGTTTAGTTTTATAAGCAGTTGAAATTTTAATGGTCAGACGATTTGAGCATGAAAAAAGTTTAATAACATCAGGACCCCAAAACTCAATAGGCTACTGCTGATAAACTTTAAGATTATTTTTGTTTGTCGTCTGCTGATTTTTTTAAATCTTTTTTTTTTCTAAATACCATCAGACTGCCAAACACTTTGGACCCAGGTCAGGCTGATCTGGTTCCAAATTGTTTGCACAGATAAACAGCAGAACACACTGGCAAACAAGAGTTAAAATCATGTTATTAGGATTTTGAAAATGTAAATATTATAAAAAGCGGTTAAAATTCAATGTAATCTGACAATACGTTTTTGTGTTGGTTACCACCAAATTTTTTTGATATGATTATTTTATACAAGTGTATCGAAAGCTCAAAATTGGCCATACAGGTATTTTAGGTGTTCCCAGGGCCCCAAATTCGGCCCCATTCTCTATGGAATTTAGGTGGTTTTTTTCAATTTTGAAAAGAGAATCCCAATCTCCAAAAATAAGTTTTTTGAAGATTAGGATTTTCATTCAGTCAACACACACAGGCGCTATATGGTGACATTCCCCTTCAATTTAATGGCAATAGTATGTGTAATAGCTAATTTGTTTTTATTGGCCAAAAATGGCGTAATTGTGCACTATAACAAGTTTCCCAATTTATGGGATTGTCACGCTAATTTCCCCAATCTGAAAGGCCCTAGGGCCCCTTCCCAAAATTGCAAAAAAAAACAACATCACTGCCATATTTTATCAATCAAAAGGCACCATGTTAAATCTTAACGTTTCATTTGCACATTTTGTCGTATCTTTGACAATTGATCAAAATTTGAGGCGAAATCTAAAGCATGACAAGAGATTATTTAGGCCAAGTAAAAATATGTGTGGTGCAGGTTACCCGAACTAACCTTACTTTTTATCCCCTACCCTAAAGTTTTTTTCTCTCAAATTCTAAACTTGAAGATAATAGCAGAACAAAATAATTTCAGAATTTGGAGAAAAAATACATATCAAAATGACCATCTAATTTTCTATGCATTCAGTCTTTGGTATAAGATGTAAAAGGATTAAAACAAGGTTACATCTTAAAAAGAGACCCTTTTATGCCAGTTTTGTCTTATTTCATACATTTGCAAGCAGGTCTGAATATTCTAAGAAAAAACGTTTTAAAAAATATAGTATCCTACCTACCTACCCATATTTTTTTTCAGGATGTAACCTGAACCACACATATTTTTTTATTTTGTTTTATAGTACGCATTCATTCATTTTCCCATTATTGACAGGTATATTCAACAGTGATTCATTTACAATTTTGGGCTTATGGGTCCTGGGACTCGCTGTTTCCAATATCAATGAGCCCCAACTGCAAACTTATGAGTCCTAAACACTATTTTTAATGACAAGTCTGCAATACTATTGCATCCCAGGACTCGCTGGGACTCGCTGAAATAAAAACTTATGCGCAAAAGATGCAGGATGCGCAGGTAACAAAATCACTGATTCAACTAATAAAAAGAAAACCAAATGCTGTTTTTAAAAATGAATATCCTGCATTCTCACAAGCTCGGGGTCTATTGCTTCCAAATTAGAAAAATAAAATAAAATAAAGTTCCATAGAGAGAAAGACCAGCAGCTGTTGGTTTTTGCTTGGAAAGGTTATAAAATACATATACATGTACAAAATTAGGGGACAGCTTCTCACGGTTCCACAGTATATGACTCATCTAGTGAATGTGCCCTGGTTCTTGTGTTGCGTGTTTCCATATCTACCCTATCTCACATCAAAATGTTCTTATCTGAAGGAGAAAAGTGTCAAGTCTCAAGTTAAGATAGAATAGATGACAACAGTAAACTCAAGTGTCTTGGGCATTTTATATCTCAGGATAACTTATCATTCTAGCGATAACATGCAGAAATTGTAGGTCCCATACGGGTTATTACTCGGTGGAACAAACTGCTGATAAAATCGTATATAGGGCATATGCTATTAGAAGTTCTAGACTGGCATCAGTCCACTAAATGTATATAATTACATTTATAATTATATTTAACTATGAAAAACGCATCACATAAAAATTCTATCCTCTCTGATAGTCAAATTCAGTCCAAAGCCCAGATCTACTACAAGTAAAGTTTATAAATATAAATTGCTATCTTAGGGAGAATATCAGTTTGACTTTTAAAAAAAGGCATTTGAGACTGGGACCAGTCTATAGAAGTCCATGTATGGCTGTGTATGACTTTTACCTACGAACTACGTATGAGCGTTGTTGTAACGTTATTTACTTCCAGACCGTTTAGTGGTCATGTCCGCTATTGCTGTTGCAGATATACCGATATCGACAGAATTCCATAAGAATCGGTATGACTGCACAGAAGTTTGTGTTTTTTCAATTCCATATACGTGTATGCAAGAAGCCATATCTTTATTACCCTTTTATTCGATATTTTGTCAGAGTTTTTTGTACGGTTTAGGTACTTATTCTAGCAGATATACTAGTATAGGCATTTACGTTGCCTACGTGGCTTGGTTATCGTTTGACGTCACTGTGATGTCATGTAAGAACAGCCCTGCTTCTCGTTCAGAGAAGATACGTATCTATTCTGATATTACCTGCAGAAATGCTTTTACTTTTATCTCCATGAGATCATTTTCAATGATATCTCTAATTGTTCAGTCAGGTGAGCTAACGTACGATGCCAGCATGTTCGCAGGTAGATTGACCGCCGATACCCATCTCTCAACGTTTTCGCGTGCAAGTAAGATGCATATCTGTATCGACAGTACCTGCAAAAGTGCTTTCCATAGGTGCAAAACGAAAAGCATCACGCCTGTTTCAACGTCGGTGCGGCTTATATTAACGTCACATCGACGTTGATACGCCATTGTTTTCATGATCAGGTATACATGTGCTTGCTTTATCTCGACAAGATCGTTTTCAATGATATCTCTTATTATACATTTATGCGTGATAAGTAATAACGTGCGCTGCCAGCGTTTTTGCAGGTACGTGATTGACCGCCACTGATACCCATCTGCCGCCCCTTCTATCTCCACTGATAAGCCTGTAATATCTAAATCGCTCAGTAACAAGGCAAGGCCGACATTCGCACAGGTCGCTGATATCTATTGATTTAACACCACCCCCATAAAACTTTTCATGGTTGTGATAAGAAATTAGAACTTTTGAAGAGCATACCTTGGCAAACCGGACCATTTGTTTTATCAAGGAAAGTCAATACTTCATCTAGATAAGCGCTGATAAGACAAAGTCCTGTAAAACTTGAGGACCAACATAAAATGATAACTCGTTGTCGCATACCATCTTATCCTAAAACAATAAACAGAATTTCAGACACAGGCATGAAAGTGATAACGCAGTATAACCCTAGTAGCCATAGATAATGCGCAATTTTCATCAGAAAAATGCGAATTTTATTCACCTCTCCATGAAACATGTGATGTTGGTTCATTTTGGGAGCGTCTCAGTGAGACGCTCCCAAAATGTACCCACAACACATGTTTTGTGTAGAAATAAGACAGAAAAGCAACATGGATATCACTCTCATCTGGAGATATGCTAAAGACTGTACCATTAAAAATGACTTGTGATAACGATGACCTAACCGATTGAAGGAAAACGGACGTGTTGGCTGGTTACAATGAAGTTGATGATAGCTCAGGGGTTTTCAAAATACAAATATAATATGTTGTCTGTGCGCTGTTTGTCCAAAATTTGTGAACAGTTCATAATACATGTATGTAAACGACAGTCCACATGCGAAGCACGTTTCTTCTTGCTAGCAAATAATGCTTGATATTTTGTGTGACGTTTGCATAACAGCAGTCACGAAGATTTGGACCGACACTGTCATATATGCAACAGCGATCACGCAAAATGTGGGCCAGTAATGTAAAGTATATCCGCGAGAAAAATCATGTATATATTGGCATCAGTCCTAGGAAGAAACCCGTTCACTGATAAGCATTTGCTATAGATTTTTTACAGGCACTGGTACTGCATACATTGCTACATCTGCAACAGCAATCGTGAAAACTATCACATGGCAATATCTGTAACAGCAACCACGAGGTTCGAGTCGTTACTGCCATATCTGCAACCGTCATAAAATAGATGTCGTCAAACAACGTAACATCTACAACAGCAGTCGTGCAGATATTTAAATCTGAATTACACGTTCTGTATTTACATCACGCTTCGGGCTAACACTGTCATATTCGCATAAGCTTTCATTTTCATGGTCCCCAACCATCTTGGTACCATTTTCATGCATGGTTTGAGTAGTATTTCATGCTCCGTGTTTCCGTCTTGGCATTGTCATTGCCATAGAGCCAGATACGGAATTTTTTTAGCGTAAAAGTGCGATTGTTTTCTTATCGATCAGCTTGAATTTTATTGAGACGGTTCTTTAGAGTACCCACAGCATAGGTTTTGGTTAAAAAATACGAATAGTAATTTTCAAATATGCACTCTTATCTAGGGGCATGCACAACTCACATACACTTGGGGTCAGTAGACATAAACAAGGAACCCCCACCCACCTACATCCCTAGAACTTTTGCATTCTTACATTTCTTATTTAAAATATGTTTTTGTATGCTTGAACCTATACAGATGTTAGAAAAATTGCCCTAGAACATATGGAAAACATTAAAAAAGTACTTATTGCGACATCAACGAAAATTGTTGACTGGGACGTGAAGAATGAAAACCAGTATAGAAGGTAAACGCGGTAGCAGTACCTCGTTTAGATTGAGAGTGCCTATACATAAAATCTATAGCGAACGGGTTTCTCCCTAGAACTGAAACAAACAAACAAATGGGTTAAGCAGGGCTTACCCTGGCTCAGAATTTGTTGTAGCCAACACTTTAGCCAAATGGAAAAAGTTGGAGCCAAATGAAATTAACTATTTTGTTTAGCCAAGGTTTTAGCCAAAAAGTAGTATCAACAAGTTGTTTTGTATTTAACTTTTTGCTCGCTAAGGGCGACTTCTGTTGACTTTGCAAACAGTTTGGACCCAGATCAGGCCCGGCAAAATGTCGGGCCTGATCTGGGTCCAAACTGTTTGACACCCGGATAGTATTGAAAAATTCAGCATCCAAAGAGTAGAATATGGCACAAAAAATAATATTAATATTAAAAGTGTGAAGGAATAATAAAAGCAATATTTGAACACCCAAAATCTGATCAAAATACACTTTTTCGCAAATATGTAATTTTTGAAACACCTAGACTGTACTTTTAGCCAATGACTTATATTTGTAGCCACTCTACATTTTTAGTAGCAAATGGCTACAATGGCTAATGGCAGGGTGAGCCCTGGTTAAGAAATTATTTTACTGTGTCGTCTGCTGTAGTCGTGGTTGTCGCTTACGTGGTTAATGGAAGAGCTTATCAGATTGATAATATCGGTTGATAGTTATTTTTCGTGCAATATTAAAAAAGATTTCTTTTGATGTAATAATCTGTTCTTCAGTTTAATTTCTTCGCTTTTAGATTTTGACGAGACATAGAACTGTCGCCATGTTTGATCAGATTTCAAACGAGAGAAATTTAACTTCAATATCTTCAAAATCAATCATAATTTAACCAAACATACTCAAAAATAAAATAATATTAATGCGATTTAACTATTGATATGTGTGATCACAGAACTATAGATGATTAGAAAACCACAGTCTTATATAACCATACATGTTTTTCCCCTTTTTTGTCACTCAATAAAACGGAAACTTAGTCAGCAGATAGAGGATAATGAGTAGATTACCTGGTGAAAATTTAAAAAAAGAAGGTTATTCTTTTGAGCTATTGCCCTTTGAAAAATTGGACATAGAAAGCTTGATATCTCAAAAACTATTACAGCTAGGACAGCTGATAAAGGATAATGAGTAGATTGCCTGGTGAAAATTTAAGTAAAAGTTATTTTATTATTTTCGAGTTATTTTCCTTTGCATTTTTACGGGTTATTGCCCTTTGCAAAATTAATTTTGAAATCAAGATATCTCAAAATGTATTACAGCTAGGAACTTCAAACTTAGTCAGCAGATAGAGGATAATGTGTAGATTACCTGGTGAAAAAAATAAAAAAATATATGTTTTTAGCTATTGCCCTTTGAAAATTAGGACATAGAAAGCTTGATATCTCAAAAATTAGTACAGCTAGGAGCTTCAAACTTGGACAGCTGATAGAGGATAATGAGTAGATTACCTGTTGAAAGTTTAAGAAAAAGTTATTTATTTTTTCGAGTAATTGCCCTTTGCATTTTTACCGGTTATTGCCCTTTTGGAAATTTGAACATAGAAAACTAGAAACTAAGATAAATCTCGAAAACCATTACAGCTAGTCGCTGCAGATTTGGTCAGCTGATAGAGGATGGTGAGTAGATTGCCTGGTGATATCATCCTTATGGACAAGCATATGGTTGGGGGCACAGTGTTTCAAAAACACAATTTCTAGTTGTTAAGAATTTGAATTTTGTTTGTTTTATTTAGCTGTCTCCGGATCGGTCCATACTAGAAATGTTGGTCATTGCATTCCCACCACGTCCCCAATGCATTACTGGTGACAATCGTTAGAAGATCATTTTATTGAAGAACCATAATGTTGATTCTTCTAAGCAAAGAGTATAACATATAGAAAGCAGGTTTTATCGAAAAATACTGGCCCCGAGGTTATAAAACTGTTTTCATACTCAACTCAGCTGAGCACGAAAGTTATCCTGCTCAAAAATGTTAAAATGCCAACATTTAAGCATTTATCAGCATGATAAATACAATATCTGAGAGACTTAAAGCAAGAAGCTTCTTCAGTTATTGGTACTTTAGTTTTTATGAGCAGTTGAAATTTTGTGCTCAGTTGAGTTGAGCATGAAAAAAGTTTTATAACCTCGGTGCCAGGTTAAAATAATCTTTCAAAGGGAGGTAACCATTATCTGCAGCGAAGAATACACCAAATAGCTGAAAGTGTAGAGTGTGCAAGTTTTCAGGCCTCAACAGTGACCCTCTAACGGTGTTATACTCCCACAATAGAGCAAAATGTGGTCTGTAATATCCCACAGGAAGAATCACGTAGACCTTGGCAAACATTCATTGATTGCTATATCTGCAACAGCAATCATGAAAGCTATCACATGGCAAAGCTATCTGATGACTGCAAATATTGTAATAACGGCTCGAACCTCGCGGCTGCTATCGCAGATATTGCCTTGTTATAGCTATCATGGTTGCTGTTGCAGATATAGCAATGTATACCAAAATCTTCGTGATTCTTGCTGCTGGATATTACACACCCACATTTTGCGTGATAGAATGTGATCCCAAAAGACAAGAAAATAAAATCTACACAATAAATACCGCCATACAGCTGTAGTTCTTAGAAAAAAGCTAAGCCTTAAAATTTGCCTTTGGTTGGTATAATATAGATGTACCATGGTTGTTCCCCTGTACGCAAGATAATACACTCGCTAAAGCTCGTGGATTATCTCTACGTACAGGCGGACAAACCATGGTATTGCCTTTACATATTGCCTTAAGCAAGAAGATTTCCACAAGGAAAGTACGTAAACCTGTAAAACCAGCTTTAAAACCAGTTTCATTCGTTATTGGGGCTCAAGTAAGCGATTCAGGACTGTAAGAACTTCGTTTTTCTTTGACGTATTCAAAAACTAAACCAGGAATTTAAGTGGGCGGACTAACACTAATTTTGATATGACTTTGATTGGTTTGATGCATATCCGTACTTGTGCAGTACTCCATCCGCAGACGGGATAGATAAACAATGCGACATCTCCAAATTCACGGATGGAAGTTCGATTATCATGCCCCATATCTGAAACGGATATAGGTTCTTTATAACTGGCTACTGTTGTAATCAATTAACTAACGTTTTTCATGAGATCGTCTTATATGTCGGAATGCACCCAGAAAGCAAGGGCGTAGCCAGAACGCTGGAATAGTACGCACATCAAAGGGAGACTACTGGATCAAGCAGTGGTTCTCTTCAATTGCACCCCTTTTCAAAATGGGAACTCTTAAAGGAAAGAATTTGCTCCCAATCAACCAATTTAACTTTAATGATATTTGACTCTTTGCTTGCTGTTTTATTTTGCATACTGTTTAAATTCTGCTGATTTGTTTGGAAATGTTATTTTTATTTATACAATTTTTAACGAGGATAACAGAATTAAATGTTTTAAAAATATCAGGAATACAATAAAAAGGTAACAAGTTTTGATCCAACCCATACCCGGCCTGACGGTCCTGCGTGCAAACTGTTTTTGCAACTTTGGTTATCAGTAGAGTAGTTAGCACAACATTATTTAGTTCGAACACTATAAAATATTAATACGAACATTAGAATAAAATATATTAATTCGAACAATGATTGAATTATATTAGTTCGAACGCATTTTTTTCATATTGTCTTTACAATAAAGTAGTCAGTTATTTTTTTAACGTGAAGCTGATAAATACATTTTCTGGACTGAAAATTAATATTGTAGCTACAAACGTCAGGTCTTCATTTATTCTACTGACCCCTTTTGTGGCGACTAGGCATGTTGTTAAGAATGTTCACTGCGACAAAATGATATTACTTATCGAGTCTATTGAAAGTATTTCTGCACTGCAAGGTATCGAATGCTTCCACGGATAGTTTATTATTAGCGACAATAACTCGTTTCTTCTGGCCCAAGACGACTTCAAAAACAAGTCATATTTCAACAATCAGGATCTTATCAGTTTGAAAAATCGAAATTTTGCCAAATAGAGTCAGTTACGATCATTGTTTCTGTAAGTAAAAATATTCTCTTATCTTCAAATCTTTGCTTATCATATTTTTACAGCAAGGTAAGTAACACAAGTATATGTGTGACGTTATTTTAATTATTTATCTTTATACGGGTTCTTATACTTCTAAAGTGTAAATTGACAACTTAGATTAGTTTTAGACGTTACGTATCTTGAAATGACATCTAATATTTCGCAAGATCTTGGTATGGCTAACATGTCGTATATGGTGTCAATAAAAATAATAAAACATAATCAAAATAACTGATATGTCATTTAATAAGCGCACTTGTGAAGTTTTTTTTTATAATAAGGGACGCCACGAAAAAAATGTCTTCCATATATGAGAACAATAAACATGTGGACCAAGGCTACTCCCATTAGTGGCCTCCTACTACTACTTCGACCTTTTTTGTTTATTTTGATGTTTTACGTCCCAGTCAACATTGTTTCTGTTATGTCGGGACATTTTCTTAATTGAACCACTGAGCACTAAGCAGAGGATAAAATGTCTTGCTCATGGACACAACACATTGCCTCTGGTGAGACTCGAACCAGCGATCCATACTACTACTACTACTACTACTACTACTACTACTACTACTACTACTACTACCACCACCACCAACAACAACAACACTACTTATAATTTCATTATCTTAATCGCGTTGGCAGATAATAAAGATAAATGTATTTTTAATTGCTTTAATTGTACATTTAATATACCTGTACCTTTAGCGCCAAACTTTCCATTGAACCTTATCAAGCCCATATTCTTTTCACGACGTTCTGTCCGATAAGGAGCTGCCTTTAAAACATAAAAGGGCATTGTGCACCAGGCCTTTAGTTTCTTATTTCTCAACCAAACCATAAGTTTTTGGTGCTCAAAAGAACCGTCTCATAGACGGTTCTTTTGAACACCCAAACTTATGTTTAAACTGATGGGTAAGAAAATCTATACCTGGGGGCACCACAGTAATCGTCAAAATTGTTGCTTTTTTCGTCAGAAAATGCACATTGGACAAAATTGACGCCTCAATACGCATGTCGCAGACATTAGACGCAGGGAACTGAGTCTGGAATTATGTACCGTATAATGTGGAACTCAGCCGTTCAGAGGAGCATATGATTATGCGAACAAAAATCACGAACAGCGTCATTGTTGTCCACTGCGTTGGTGCCGAGGTGAGAAACCCCGTCTTCTTTGCTTGCGACCAGGTACAGAGACTAGCTTCATAATGTTGAGAAGTGGCAAATTAAGTAGTGTACGTTTCAGAAAGCGAAAAACAAAGGCGCTCACCAGATTGCGCATATGCAACAAAATCAGATTTTCTTCTGACAAGGCCCATACAATACTATTTTAATCATTCCAAAATCACACTCTTTACTGGAAACAACCAAATTTTAATTATTCTAACTAATCTATGTAGCTGGACTTGAAGCTAGGCAGCCTATGGTAAGCAAAGTTCCTTTGTGTCATGGCGCATCTGAAAAAAAAAGAAAAAAAAACTCATTTGGTCAATGCGACTTGATACGCATACTATGTGAATGAACTGGGCCTTCGGTGTCCGGCTTATATTCTTATGGCGTTTTTCTATGTTCTGGGCCGTGGATAGATTTTGACATGAGATAGCTGGGAGAAAACTATAAGGAGACGCGAGGAAGACACGATTATCTCGCGAGGTATTGAAATTTAAACCTTTGGATCTCTAGGTGGTATAATATTTGAAAATTCAACACCTGTAAGATCACAGATAAAGATCGCAATTCTTTACCCGAATAAGTGAAAAGGCAATAAAATGGTGGACATGTGAAATGAGTTTTACCTTGATCGGAATTTCTCTCACATAGACCAAGAAGAATCAAACAGAAACCAGTTAAAATATATTTTCTCAAAGCATTTACATGTTACGGGTGCACGCTAGTGAAACTGCGACGGGCATCTTTACATTTTACTGCAATTGCAACATTTTTCTTACGACAAGATACGGCTCATTAATTAGTGATTTTTGACGACGCCATGTTAAAGCAGGTGGAGTATGTAAGAGAGAGAGAGAGAGAGAGAGAGAGAGAGAGAGAGAGAGAGAGAGATTTTAATGGACAGCGTACGTTAGTGTATAGGTCTACAGTTGCTAGTGATGCGTTCATACGAATGGCTAGTGATGGTGTGCATGAGCAGAACTAGTATTGGTCAGTCGCTTATAATGGCGCATCTGAGCGAACAACTTTTCAGTCGCTAAAAATGGCGCGGATACGAAAAGTCATCTGAGCAAACTATTGTGCAGTCGCTATTGATGCATGGATTCAAAAAATATCTCGAGCATGTTACCGGTCAGTCGCTAGTAATGCATCGATACAAAAATCAGCCTGAGCATACTAGTCGGTCGCTAGTAATTGCGTGGATAACAAAGTATCCTGAGCAAAACTACTTTTCAGTCGCATGTAATGCACGGATACAAAAAGTCGCCTGAGCAAACTACTAGCCAGGCGCTAGTAATGGATAAAAAGTATCCTGTCAGAGCAAAACTACTTTCAGTCGCAAGACTACTAGTCGGGCGCTAGTAATTGCGTGGATAAAAAAGCATCTTGAGCAAAACTACTTTCAGTCGCAAGTAACGCATGGATAAAAAAGGTCGCCTGAAAAAAAAACTACTAGTCAGTCGTGGATAACAAAGTATCCTGAGCAAAACTACTTTATAGTCGCATGTAATGCACGGATACAAAAAGTCGCCTGAGCAAATTACAAGCCAGTCGCTAGTAATGGTGTGGATAAAAAAAGTATCCTGTCAGAGCAAAACTACTTTCAGTCGCAAGTAATGCATGGATACAAAAAGTTGCCTGAAACAAACTACTGGTCAGTCACAAGTAATACACTGATACAAAAAGACGCCTGAGCAAGCTAGTAATGTCACAGTGTGTGGTTACAAAACGTCTCCTGAGCAAACCACTGCATGGTCAGTGGATAGTATATGTATATGGATAAAAAAGTCTGAGCAAACTACTGGCCAGTCGCAAGTTAACTTAACTTTTAGATGATTCCCGAAGAAAAATGCTTTAAATAAGTTTTCACTCATTTTTTCTAAGTTTTATGTGCCAATCAGTCACCTCCGCCATCTTTGTACGAGGCTGGGAAGAACCCATAAAAATCTTGTTCGTGCAGGGATGAATTATTTAGTTGAAGACTAAGCCCGGTACACACGATGAAACTTTTGTCTGCAACTCAGTGTTGCAGACAAAAGTTTCATGGTGTGGACGTCTGAGAAACATGTTTCAAGAGATTTTTGGAGTTTCATGAAACTGTTTCATCGAATAGGACACTGCTATATTTCCTGAAACTTGTCTGCAACTTTTGGCAAGTTTATGACTATTAGCCAATCACAGCTCGGCTATTTCTAAGGTCAGTTTACCTGTAATTCCTGCAAATGCGTATACACAATTAAGAAAGGGGTCTTTTAGCTAGGTACAATATGGATGACAATAATTTACCATCTAAAGACATAGAAAAGTTAATAGAGCTATGGCAACAAGAAGAGTGCCTGTGGAATATATCCTTAGAAGGGTACCACAAGAATAACTTGAAGGGGAACCAGTTGACAGGATCAGAGAGGCTTTTGACAATAAATACACAGGTGCATATATGCATAATTGTTGCAGGGAAGAGCAACAGGTAATGTGAAGTTGCATACAAAAGTTTCATCGTCTGTACAGTAGTGTATGATACAAACAAAAGTTGCAGACAAAAGTTGCAGACAAAAGTTTCATCGTGTGTATCGGGCTAAAGATTATGTCTGCATAAGGCGTTTGCTAGATTTTTAGTGAAAATATTGTTTTATATACAATGTATGTATATATACCATGTCTTTCATGTAGTACCACATGGTAGAATAGTCGACAGGCTAAATGTTTACCCTCCGAAACATTGTTAATAAATAAATAATTAAATAAATAGTATTGCATGAATTCAAAAAGTTCTCTGAGCAAACTACTCTACAGTCGCTTTTATACCACATTTACTAACCGTTTGGTATGAAAAATCTCGTAATGTGCAATGTCTACACTGATGTAAGTGGCATAAAATAGTTATACCATGTTTATCTACATGTACGTAAGATAATCCACTCGCTAAAGCTCGTGGATTATCTCCACGTACAGGCGGACAACCCATGGTATAACTATTACGTAACACATGGATACAAAAGGCCTAAACAAACTACTAATAGCAAACTACTCTGCAATCGCTAGTAATGCATTTACAAGTCGCCTGAGCAAACTACTAATGCAACGGTACAAATAAGTCGCCTTGGCAAACTACTCTTGTAATAACAACACTGCAGTCTCCAATGATCTCTTGCTGTTTGTACAGCATCGGTGTGGAAGTTACTGCATTATAGAAATGCCATCATTATGTTTTATCCTTGATTAAGGACCTACTGACAATTTATGACAATTTATTACATTCTAACTGCGTTTGTTACGACATAAATACCTTGCATTTACATGAAACAAGTAAAATGCGTAACTGGCGATAACAGTAATCTGATTTTATAAGTAAAACAGAATTTACACTCAAAGCTGTTGTGCGGAAAAACGCATGCACCCATGGGGATGAAACCATATTTGACATTTTAAACCTGCAGGACTTGCTAGATTTGACCTTTTTATTTGCGTGTATGACCTTTATTGTCCACGCCCAGACTATCTAATGATTGGTTCGTTTTCCGGAAGTGAGCCACCGGAAACATTCAGATGCGACAAGACAGTTCACCGACTAACGTTTTAAAGACAGTTAACGGACAAAATTGAGGCTCAGTTCACCGACATACAGTGGTTCCAGGTCATTGAGGTCAAGCAGTAAAATCTATCTGAGTCTGTCTGTCTGCTTCTCTGTCTGTCCGTCCGTCTGCCAGTCTGTCTGTCACAAAACCTGTGTTGCCATTTGTTTAAAACATGACTTGTTTAGACAGAGACGTCCCCAAGTCAAACCACCCCGAATTGGTCAATACAAAGAAAGTACCTGGTGGTGATTTTGGACCACCCTGGTAACAGCGTCTGACTAGTGTTCCAAGGGCTGTGAGCTCAAGTAGCAAAATCTGCCTGCCTGCCTGAGCTTTTCTTCTATTCAGTTGCGTCCTTTTTCAAGATCAGGACTTCTCTAAAGGAAAAAAAATTGTTCCCCTTTATGGTGTGGGAAAACAGTATGTCCGCATAATGTTATTTCCTTTGAATATTTGCACGTGCGGTGTAGCGTTACGGAAGCTGTGCCTATGAATTGTCTGTCGTTATTCTCTGTCGCGGCACAGTTCTCTGTCGGTGCACAATTCTCTGTCGGTTAGCTGATACGGCTTTTCTTATCAGAATCGTAAAACGTCAGTGTTTGACAATTAAATCTATAAACTTGTGAGATAAGCTTAATACCGAAACTCTCATTATTAATATCTGCTGCAAGCTATACTCTATGACAGGTTTTATATCTGAAACCCATTTGGCCATGGATGATAAGGACTGGTAGAGATCCAAGCCCCAACAATGATGACCTGATAGAAACTGATACGAAGACGGTAATGAAAGTTTTTCATATAAAACCGTCAGTTCATCGATTTCGGCCCAATATCTTTCGTTCTTGGAGCAAGATTTCATTTATCTCGGATTATCAGGCCGTTAGCTGGACGGGAATGGAAAACTTTTGAATATTGATCATATATGGCATTCAATCAAGCGAGATTATCGCGTCGCAGCCAGATTGCAGCGCCCGCAATCTAATTACATATGATGCCGGAGGGGCGATAAGAAATAAACCTATCGCAAAGAGTTATCGTAGCATATCTCCAATACCATCACAACTAATGGATTAATTCAAACAAAATCTATCAATGCACAAGCCAGTTTAATCAGCTATCGGGCCTTCCATAAAGGCACAGAATATATGAGAAGATGTTATCGGAAATTCCGGAATAGGGGAACCTGGCTTTCACTGATAAGCCATATTCGTGGAGACCGAATCACGTTCAGAAATAATTACAATTTGCAAATTGTATTTTGTCTGAGTCCAGAAAATGTTATAGATAAGAGCTGAGAAGACTAAAGAGGAATTGTTCTTTTCTGAGACTTCAGGCTTTCTTATCTTGGGTTGAGGTGTGATTGGAGCTGATATGAATGCACCAACACCCATGATTATTCCATCTCCTAGGTACAATCAGTGTTTAGAAACACGAAGTTCGTATCATTTTCGCAGATCATTATCTAATTATACCGAAAATAAACATCAAACATCATTTTTATCATTTGGATGCTGAAAACATCTAAATATTTTCATACAGAAATAATGCAACTTGATTTATAAATGAGGCCCTGGAGGGGGGCCCCTGGTATCCCATATCCTTTTTGAATATTTTGAAAAGTATCCCAGAAAAGAAAATGGCAAATATCACCAAAATTCACGCAAATTCAGAAAGCTTTGTATCACCATATCAGTAAAATTCTTAGAATTGTTTTACAAAAGTATCTCACGTCCCTTTAATTATTTGGCCAGTATCCCAATAGCCCTAAAAACAGGACCTCATAAATTATGCACCATACATTCCCTAACCAATTGAAACGGGTCCTTTGACAAACAGTGAAGACCCAGGGTCTGCAATGTTTGTTGAGACAAAAATATATCTTCAGAGAAGCAAAGTATTTATCTTTTTTGGGAAATTATAACCCGCGACCCATCAATATATACAATGGACCATGCTGACTTAACTGTATCAAACTTTATGGGGTATTCCATTTGTACTAAAAGGGTTATGTACCCAAAAACTTAATCTCCTCATCAAACATATATTGAAAGGAACTAGAAACGGCAGTTTTCGTTTTAAATATGTCTGGGTAAAAAAATGAATCAAATGTAATTCCATTTATGAAATCTTCCATCTTTAACATTAATTTTCATTGATAGACACCTAATAGGCTAATACTGTTGCCAATATTGCTACCAGTCTGGTAGCATTACTGGCAGCAGTAAGACTGGTAGCAATACTGGCAACAGTATTAGGTCAGTCCTTAACGTCCTGGTAACAATAGATGTGTGTGGTGGTTGGTTTGGCGGTCATCATGTTCTTTAAACTAACATTTTTAGTTTCTCTCAGTAAAGAAATATGTTGTTGTTTTTTAGCATTAGTGAAACAGTTAAGTAACAGATATATTGAGCAGAAGGATGGATCAACGGAATGCTCCAAGTTTTGAACTTTAATCGTCATTGTTTTCGAAACCGAACTACGTGTGACAAATGTACAAATGATACTGCAGTGTTATCACGGAAGTGGGCTTTCTGTACAATCTATGCGCCATTGTTGGCAATTTTTGTCAGTATTACTTATGTGCAGTTATAGCTGCTGCCACACAATTGAATTAGATGTGATTAATACGGGTGTTTACTTTAACCATCACACATACCATGGTGTCCTCACGGCAATATCATGAACGAAAACTCTCAGACAAGATTGCCCAAAACAGCGTTTAATATTGTCATGGCAATAAAAATGCTTTTTAAATTAGTTGGTGTGCGATGTGGTTTCAAACGCATATGCTTCGGGTGAACCTGTCCGTGCAGACGCTAAATTGGCGCTACATGTACTGTCTCAACAGATGGTTAAAACAAATCCAGCTTCATTTCGTGTTATCTATTTAAAAGGTCACCAAAGGTATACAGCAGGAATCTTAGATCTCTATCTTCTTATATCTTTACGCCTTTATCATAGCAGTTCCAATATGGTGTTCGTCATCTATGTACAGAATTCCTAACCTTGCACTGTTTTTCTTCCTTATCTTGTCGGCATCTTTTCATTTTCTTACTGGGAATTAGAGATAAGACAAACATCTTTTGTCAAAAACATCGTGAAATATGTTTCAAAACTTGATGCATTGTGAATGGCCAACATTTTTGATGAATGTGCTTCCCCGAAATTTCAACTATGACACAGTGAGGAGTTATTGTAGCACATGTATACTGTACACGGGTGGATCCAGGTTTTCTGGAAAGGGGGTTCATGTGGATAAAGGTGTGGGGTTTGCTTTGCTGATTTTATCTAAGTTTTCTTAAATATCCCATGAAAATGAAATTATTTGGTCTCACTGAGACCAAATTATTTCATTTTCATAGGATATTTAAAAAACGGCGGCGAGGAGGGGGGGGGGTCAAGCGAACCCCCTGAACACCCTTTTGATTTCTTTCACATCATGGAACCCTGATTTTATCTTTTCAAACCAAAATCATTTTCTAACGACAGGCAGTTTTGTTTTCGCGTATTTTGTCAACAGTTTCGAACATTGATGCATACACATGTACCTTCTCTTGAAAGTTACTAAAATAAATGTCTCTATTTGCAAAAATCCCTAAAATTAAACAAACTATAAACCATTTTTGCTTGAAATGACTCAATCAATTTGCGGTGAAATTTGATGTCTCTATTAACCTACCCGGGTTACTCGGTGGTAGATTAGGATGCAGTTTTTAACCGATATCATAAATTGTGGTCTTTTTTCTGATTTCTGTTTGAAAGTTAGTGTTGTGTTACTCATTGTCATTTGATAGCTTCAACTGAGTACCCACAACACGTCGTTTTGTTGAGGAAATAGGGAAAATCGAATTTGGATAATCCACTGATCTGGAACTCCAGCATCAACATTCGAAATGGGGTATATTTTTTTCTTTATTCGAACATCAAAGCAAACCACTGTAGCTCTTAACACGTCATATGATAAATGTTCGCACAGAAATATGCCCGCTTAAACAGCGCACACCAGATCAGCCTGCTCCATTCAAGAACATTGCGTTTGTCACGTTAATGCTTCATTTTACGGGTAGACCCAAATCGAATGGCTCAAAGCTGAGGTGTGAGAATCTTTAGGGTGTATACGGTTTTTAATCTGTAATCATGGAAATTAACTCTTCGACTCGGCTAATCGCGACTAAATGCCGTCTGCTGTGTGTCTTCTGCTAGACCAATAAAACGTCTCTATAGCAAGCAGTGAGGACACAGATCAGATTGCTCCTATAGGAGCAGTCTGATCTGAGATAGGAGCAGTCTGATCTGAGTCCACACTTTTTGCCTGTATGCCGAAATAGTCATTGACGTAAGCATTTACATACATGCAACAAACGACATTTTCAGATGCATTTTGTAGCAGGCGAATGAAGTTTCATTAGCTCAAAGTAAGAAAGACGGCAAAGATCAGGAATCAATACAATCAAGTACCACAGCTGACCAGACAAGGCAAAAGGCACATTTTGTCATATAGTTGAACCCATTTGTATATTTCTCTGCGCGGAGGCTGTCGTAGTGAAATTTCTTGTTCTGTCAATTTGATAACATCTAAATGAAACGTGTTCAAAGGTGGTGTGTCTTTGTGCTAACGTACGACAAAATTGATTGAAGAGATATCGTACACATTTAGTGAAGATAGCGAGAGAAGATTTGATTCATTTCCATACAGCTAGATTTGAAGATAAAGCTTGCCGATTGCCACATCAAAGGCAATCACCTTGAAAATGAAAATTCTTCTTCTATTCTGCAATAAATATATTATACCTGTTGATATATTTTATTGCTAGAATTTCAGTAGTGCCACGACAAAGCGGCCACAGTGGGTATATTAGCACAACACCCGTGCATCAACGAAGTTTGATATTAAACTGGTGCCCCGTTACCGATTTCGATTCTGAAGCCATATTGGGTTGAGAATCCGCAAAATTGCAACCATAATCTGTGTAATAAATCTGGATTATGACCAATGGCTATCTTGTCAAAAGATTTGTGAGCCAGTCCATATGAAGACGCATCTTAAAACAGAACATATGCGTTATTCCTTGCCATGCCAAATTCAGAGGTGTGTGGGGATCCCCTGGAAATTAACAAAGCTCTAGGGTTCCTTAGGAGTACTGATCAGGACCCCTTGGAAAATTACAAAAATAACCAGCCAGCATTCAATGTTGCGCCACCATTTAAATGGCATTTCACTGGCAAGCCAATGTTGGCCACCATTTAAATGGCATTTCGCTGGCAGACCAATGATGGCCCGCTTTTAGTTGATTTGGATCTCCTCACCTTCATCATTCTATATTCATTCTTTATCGTGCGCGAACTACATTGTATGCTTCCAGTTACCCACAATAACATACAGGCTTACTGTATGATCCTCTGTGTGACAGTAATGCAAAAGTTCCAGCTAATAATGACATGTGCAACCTATGTCTCCAGTAAGGGACTTTAACTATGATTCCCATTATAAGTCTACTTTTGTCCAACAGTTATTTGCTCACATAGAACACATGCCCCGACTATGAAAGCATATTGCAGCAGTGATATTTTTTTTCTAAAAACATAGTTTTAAGGGAGCGCAGTGCCTCAGTGGTAGAGTGATTGACTCGAGACCGAGGGGCCGCGGGTTCTAGCCTCACCGGTGTCACTGTGTTGTGTCCTTGAGCAAGACACATTAATCCTAGCTTAGTACTGGAAGACCCGTCCCTTTATAACTGAAAGATTGTTGATGGGACGTAAAGAATCAAATCAAACAAACAAAATAATAGTCTTTCAAATGGAGAATTATTGCGCCTCAAAAATTGAGGCAAAATAGCACCTTTAGTGTTGTTAATATCTGCAACTGCAAACATGGAACTTGGAGACAACAAACCTTTCAGTAGCGGAAAAGAAAAAAAGGCTGAATGCGAACTTAGTAATTAGATATTGTCGGGGGTCGTATAAATTTATATGGCGTTACTTAACTGTGAATTGGCTAAATGATTACGACAGAAAATGTCTTCAATATAATTTCAGAGGATTGTATCGACTTGATGGGTGCATAGGCTGTTCTGTGCTGCAAGCGCAATCCATTAACTCGATATCACTCCAAAAATGTTCTCTTTGGCTGATACACTATCAAAAATTGACAAACAAGATTATTTATAATGAGCTTTATGCATTCATCTCTCCTATCACTATTACATTCCAGAAATTCAATACAAACTCGAATGCAACAGATAAGAATGTTTTATGTGGGGAGAAAGGGGGCGATAAGTCTTGATGCCTTCAGATATGAATCTGTCTGACTTTTTATCGATTCTAATAAGTGAAAGATAAACCGCAGCTTTTCTTATCCGCTACTTCTACTTGTGGCAGATAAGCGAATACTTTCTCACTTTTTACGTTATCTTTTGAGGGCCCAAAACCCAGTTTACTCAGTCAGGAAAGGCATTAGAGTTTTTTCTTCTGTCTTTAAGCCTTTTTTACAAACACTTCAGATTATTTTATTCCTGTGAGCATTTAAATATCAGCCGTCAGAACCTAGAAATTATGGATGTAGATGCAAGTTCAGTCAAAAATTATATATCTACCCCACTAGGTAGCTAAGCTAAGCAAAGTCAGATTTGTGTATGCGAGCAGCGTAGACTCATCTAAGCATTCACAGCTCACCAATGCGATACTGAGAACCAAAATCGTTTCTGTTTTCAACCATGTATAATGGCTTTCAAAAGTGTTCGCTTTATGAGTGTCGTATCATGTATCATATTTTAAGTTTAAGACGATTTATGGTGTTAATTGTGAAATTTATAACTTGAGCTGTGTCATGAAAAATCACCCCTATCGCAAAATATTGCACACAATATCACCCATTCCGCAAATTGCATATTTTTTCAGGGGCGGATAAGGAGGTTCGTATGTATAAAAGTGTGGGGGGTTGTTTTACTGATTTTATCTAATTTTTCTTAAATATCCCATGAAAATGAAATAGTTAGGTCACTGAGACCAAAATTATTTTATTTTCATAGGATATTTAAAAACGGGGGGAGGGGGGGGGGGGGTGGGGGTGGAGGGGAGGGCCTTCGAGCGAACCCCCTCTGGATCCTTTATGTATGCAGCCACATGTGTTGTTTGTGCTCGACACAGACGCACAGACCATACAACTTGCGTTCTGCTCGGCTTGGTTAGTACTACAATAAAAGCTTAAGCGGCCACTCAAAAAGACCAAAAACTGGTTTGCAAGATTGATCATCGCTTAATGCTGCATTTCATCAGGGTCTTCACTGTTTAATGAGAGTAAAACGACCTTTAGGGACAGAAATCCATCATATTTTAGAAGCTTCAACCTGTTACCCGTTAAAGTACAAACTTTGGACAATGCCATACTTTAATCTGAAACAATACACGGAATATTTCCCTATCATAGACCTGGTATTGTGCAAACGTGAGTTACGCCCTCTATCTTATCGTAGGAGCTGCATTAAGAAGATAGGCGGGAAATGATGGTGATAACAAAACTTACTAAATGATATCGCAATTTGCCATGTCTTAATCAAATGTTCTATATCACAGAAGTACTTGATACCGTTAACGAGGGCCGATAAAAAAAAGCTATATGTTGGAAATCTTTCAGACAGGACTGCTTGTGAAATGAGAGATACTTAGTTAATGATTTTTTTTATTTAAAAAATAGAATAACCACAGAATAAAACAGATAATATACTGATATAATCACTGTTACAGGTAAATGTATTCGATTTCATCTCGTCCTCAGCTTAATACAGCCAACCTTAGACCTGAGGTCAATATTGATTGACCTTTGATCAGTTCAATACAGTTGCAGTTGCCAGTAAACAGAAACAGCAATTAATGACGAATTGATTGGATGGATATATGTAATCCAACCAAATCGAGAGTGAGAAAAAGAGAGAGTCAATACCATTTATGACTGCAACTGCAGAATCAGAAACCTATTATACGAGCTATTCTACAACAAACAATCTGAGTGAGGTGATTGCCAAATCTTGAAAGGACACAAATAACTATATCACAACACCAGGATCAAACACAACCCTAACACAGTGAGAACAATAATTATGAATAAACCAACAACAATAGAATCGCCACCTTAGAACGGAAAGCAGCCTCAGGTGCTTGAATATATTATACTGACTACATCTTCGCCCTAGATGTTGTTTTTTCGCAGACAAATAAATTGTTTAGCTCGCATGGAGGTTTCCCAACTTATTCAGTGTATCATCACAGAGACACAAATTAAAATCAAATTAACGGTGGTGAAACAAAGAAAATGGGTCATAAACCACAGACAGTCAGAGCTCAAGAAACCAACAAAAGACAACCATCAATTACCAATGCAGAATCATTGTATGCGGGCTATGCCGCTATAGCATATGCCGATACTGAAAAGTGTGTTTACATGTCAACTGTGTCAAAGTACTGCATCTTATACATGTATGTCTTCATATCTGCCTACTCTATCAATTGATTCCTTTTTGGAAAAATCTGGCCAGTCCTATCGATAGTACTGCTCACCAGGCACATGGCTTTGAAACACAACGTTCATGCGACATAGCGTCGCATGGACGTTAAAATGTAACGTTGTGTTAAGGTTATGTGCCTGCTGGGTGACATCGACTCAACAAGTTAACTGTGTAAAAGTACTGCCAATCTGGTGAAGTCACAATACTTAATTACCAGCCCTCGTATCTGTCTATTTCATCCATTGTTTTCCATGCATGGAAAATGGACACCTCTAAGTGATCTTGGCCAATTTAGTGATAATGATGCCAGATAACGGGAACGGTACAGCCTGGTGAAGATAAGATAAAAAGCCCTGGGATTCATTTAGGAATAATGTGTGTCTACTTAATACTCGCCACGATAATTCCCTATCTCTTTCCATGATGTCAATTTGAGATATATTTTTAGATTATTTTGCCATAAATATGGATTTTCTTCCCTAATCTTTAACGAAAGAGCGATAGTTTCGACGTTAATTTCAAAGGCAATCATTGCATTAGCCGTCGATAAGAATCTCTTATCGGGTTAATTTGAGCAAGGTAAATTTCACAAACATAATATCAATGAATTCATTGTGCACAGGCTAATTGTAATTTCTTTTTCTTTTCCAAAGATTCGCTCCCTGCAATGTATTCTGTGGATTTGTTCTGATAGCCTGGAACAATGCATGTAGCTCCAGATCAGACAGCGTATGCTTAATACGGTTGGGTCGTCGTCGTCACACAGAATGCATTTTTGTACCATAATGAGGCCATTTAGCCAATATGTCACAAAAGCGACCATTTGGGAGTACTCAACCCGCATAGTCTGACGACGAATAGCAGTTACTCAGGGCCGTCGCCGCGTATTTAAAAGTGGTCCGGCGGAGGAAATCACCGAGTGCCAACGGCACGAGAGGGGGGAGAGCACGAGAGGGGGACTCCCCCTCTCGTTTGAGGGGTCTGCCCCCCTCCCGAGAAAATTTTGAATTTTTAGCGCTTCTATGTGCTTTTTTGATTGGTTTCTATGCGTTTGGGACGATTATTTGCTAGAAAAGATAGTCTTGGCGCGTGAGAAAACCGATTGCTAAACAAAATCGTTTACAGATAGTCACGATTGTTTTTACTTTTTTCTTCAGCATATTTCTTAGACATTATGTCACCTATGTTCCCGCAGGTTT
Source organism: Loripinus fragilis (assembly GCA_964019695.1). Taxonomy (NCBI): domain Eukaryota; kingdom Metazoa; phylum Mollusca; class Bivalvia; order Lucinida; family Lucinidae; genus Loripinus; species Loripinus fragilis. The sequence goes on from OZ026523.1 coordinate 9,217,026, forward strand.
TGGCAAAGTACTTTTAGCACTGATCCTTGGTTGTCAAGGGCGGATCCAGAGGGGGGGGGGGTCACAAAAAATAGGGTATCTAAGCAATACTGGTCCAGATCTCCTGAAAAAATCACAAAGCTACCTAGCCAGCATTCAATGTTGGGTCATTATCGGCCCTCCAGCCTCTGACATAACTTATTGGATCCGCGCATGGTTGTACTTCAAAGAGTTGTATTTTCGAAAAGATATACACAACATTCCTTGATGAGTTCCCTTGTCGATAGGCATAACGTGAGATCTTTGGCTTCATCGCCTACTGTCGAACTACGACAGCTAAACCCTTCTCTGTTCATGCTTCTTAAAGTCGAGTGAACGTTGTGGGAACCGAAAAGTCTTGGGCTGAATTGGAACAGGCAGAACGTGTATATCCGTAACGGAATGAATTGTAGCAACACGTGCCCACGATGCTCGTAACGTTTAAACACACATGTACTTAGTCGCTCGACATGTTATTTAGAAGAACGAAAAATGTCAATTTGAGGGAAATAAAACTGGCGCATAGAAATTATCTGGGCCTCAATGCGAGAAGACCTGTCTTCGGGGTTTACTACCATGCAAGACTCAAACCAACCTGCTCAGTTACAGAGAGTACATGTCACTAGATAGCTGAAATTTTGCGTGTAGCAAGTTTATCAATTATATATATACTTTCAAGAAGGCGAACAACAAAGGCACTGCGCGGATGTGTAGGCTGGTCTGCGCCTTTAATCTTCGAATGCAACTACATCAGGTTTTCTCTCGACACGGTCCATAAGTATGATAACTGTCATTATAATAATTGCATTGTTTTTCAATGTTTTCACACCTTGGCTGATGACACGCGCAACGAGCGCTATTGATGATTGCATCAATTAATTGAAAATCAGAGGTAAGCACAAAGAAAAATGAGCCAAAACGAGAAAAAAGGGACATGGCGGAAAGCATACTCGTCTAAAAAAGTGGTCCGGCGCTCGCCGTCCTGCCGGATCGGCGACGACGGCCTTGTTACTGGTATAGTTACATTTAATACAGCAGTTGTAAATATACCCACAATAGTCGGGTGGGAGTTGTCTTTCATAATTAACTGGTACAAACGTTTTTTCGCTGGCTGCATCAGTGATAACTCATAGTTGTTTTATGCTATTCAGAACTGTTTTCATGCTCTGTATCAAAGTGATTTGAAGGCGCACTCAAAATAAAGATCAGAATACTACCAAGCTCAACTATTAATGCAGCATAGTTTCGAGATAGAATTAAGTTATTTTCAGTACTCGGTACCAATTTATATCTGCAACTGCAAAACCTGGGGTCCCGGGGCGTGCAAGAGCTTGAAGGCTCGCCATAAACACTTCAAAAGCAGGTGTGTGAAACAGGTGGCCATTTACATGTAAGTGGTTATTGTGGCTTGGTTACTTGCAGTAATTTGTGGTGAGCATAGTTACAGATAAACAATTTATCTAAATTTTCATCCTGCACCACCCACTTGCGAGTATTGTGCGCTTATTCTGGGGCTTAAAATAATATTTTCTTGTCCATCAGTTTTTTTACATTTGTTTTGGGTCAGTGGTTGATCCAGAGGGGAATGACCCCCCTCCTGCCCCCCCCCCCCCCATTTTTTTAATATCCAATGAAAATGAAATATTTTGGTCTCAGAAATGAGATGAAATCAGCAAATTGAACCCCCCCCCCCCTCCGCCCACACCTTTAAACATAAGAACCCCCTTTCCAGAAATCCTGGATCCGCCCATGTGGGTGCTCAAAAGAACCATTCCATCGAAACTTCTTTTGAGTACCGACAACACATGTTTCTGGTGAGGAAGCAGCTCATCAAGATGCTTCCAAGGAGTATGATCCTCTGCATATACAGGTGTTTAACTTTTCTTGGAGACACAAGAAAGTTTAATCTGGATAGCGTTGTCTTATCTAGTGTTGGGTCACACCCTGGGTAAGTGTATGCGCTTATCTAAACATGATGATAAATAATTCATATCCATAAGTCTGTCACTAGGCGCTTATCATCCTAAAACTTCCCTTATCTATGATTGGACTGTAAAGAGAGAAGAGATTGATTGAGATATTTGACCCCAAGATGCAGATAGCCCCAAATCAAGGCTCTGGCAGAAATCTGGTGACAGGCCTTAATCTCGCCAATCCATTGCAGGTTTTAGTTTAATTTTAGATGGTGCTGATAGTAGAATAATACTGGATAGAAAAATTATCTCACTTTATAAGGGTGTTGGATATGTCATTTCCATTTTGAATCATTTATAACTGTCATATTTAACCATACCACAGTGCTCGAAAAATCCACTTGTCTGCTCATATTGTATACGAGTGCCTGAGCAGCCTCAGACTTCAGGGAAAGTGAAAGTTTTGATAATTTTCAATGCAAATTTTCCTTAAATGCCTATAATTTTTGTGATGCAGGGTCAGTGCCTATTTTTAGAAATTTCAAGTTCTAAACCACATTCATTCTTATAAGCACACATGCTCCTTCCTATGAGTCCTATGAGTGCACATGCTCCTTCCTATCAGTGCACATGCTCCTTCCTATCAGTGCACATGCTCCTTCCTATCAGTGCACATGCTCCTTCCTATCAGTGCACATGCTCCTTCCTATCAGTGCACATTGAGTACCTAGAATGGGTTATTTGCAAGTTTCTAGACATTTCATTGGTCTAATTCTATTTTTGAATTTTTTTCACCATGCGTATGAAAAACAGTGTAGATTTTGATCAGCTGGCTTCTTCAGAAGCCAGCTGATCTGGATCTTTACTGTTTTCAAAAGAAGATATAGAATCCTGAAAAAGTTAAGTACATGTTGTACATGTACACATAAGCCAATGTACAGACCGGTCTGTGCCTTCGTTGTTTGCATGCAACAAAATTAAATTATGATAGAATTACTCTTTTAATGTGTTTTGATCGGATTATAGAAATTTCTTGAATATGCAAATGTGCTGATGGCAGGGGAATTAAGGAAAGATATTTGTTGATAAAATCAAGCTGTTAATTTGAGACTCTTATCTTAAAAAGATATCTGAGCTTTGAATAAAATTATAATTTAAGCAGATTGAGGGAAAAACTGCTTTAATGACACATGCCAGAAATATGACAAAGAACGGTCATGTCTGTCCTTTTATAATAGTCATAGGTATATAGCATCCTTCATGCACAGGCCCCATGTGCTTGATTATATATTGTAAACTTTTAAGGGCAGTATCCTGATATATTTACATTTTCAAAGCAAGCCTTTAATTTGCAACCATTCAAAACCTCATGAAAGACATAAATATGATTGACAGCTGCCAAGCTCACTTGCCCATGCATTAGGCTTTGAACATCAGATTCATTAGCCAGAAGTGACACTGTTGTTGTGATTGACAGCCAGCCACACCTGATTTGCACATGCAAAACAACTCCAACAAAACTGTTTTGTTTCCTGAATTATAAATAATTTCAATATGTTAGATATTTATAATAAAATCTAAATACATGTATAAGTAATAAATTCAAATTTTTGGTCTATTCATGGAACCGTGAAGTTGCATCGAGTCTCTTGTTAAGTTAATATGAAGCCCTTCGAACCAAACAAACAAACAAACAAACAAACAAAATCCTTTGGACACTGAAATCATTGTATAAAATTCGTGCAAGTTATCATGTCTCAGAAATGCGTTTGTTTGACCCCAACATTGCAGCTTTCCTCACCATTTAATATTAAAACTATTATTCTTTTAACCCTTAACCCTTTGAAGACAGGAAACCCCTAAATGGATACATTTGCAAATAGTGAAGACCCAGATGCAATGCCCCATAATACAGCATTTCATCAGGGTCTACACTGTTTGCTAAGACAATATCGTTCTTCAGAGAAAGAAATGCAACATTTTGGAGAATTATAACCTGTGACCCCTTAATATATATAATGAACCATCCTGATTTGACTGTATTAAACTTTATGGAACATTCCATTGCTCTTCTACTGAAATGTTTAAGAAGCATCTTTGGCAAATGGTCAAAACAGTCTGATCTGGGTCTGCACTTAGTTAAAAAAATTCAGGGACTTTTATTCTTTTGTACAAAAGAATAAAAGTCCCTGAATTTTTTACTCAAGTATGTGACATGTATTTTCTAACTATCTGATCTTTTGATAAACTTTTCCTATGCCTCTAGATAAGAAATATTATTCATATTTCTCAACCAAAACATATGTTGTGGGTATACAAAAGAACCCCATCAATGAGCATGTTGAGCATCCAAAACAACAGTTTAAACTGAGGGATAAGAGAAAATATTCACATTTTTACGATCAAAAATTTGTTTATTCAGACTTATGTTTTTCTGCAAATGCCAATCCTTATCACCAATTTGTCAAATTTATCTTATATGACCTCCTGCATGCATGATGCTTGTAAAAACTGTATCCTTAAGTGGTTGTAATTTGTCCCCCACTTTAGCAGATCTCATAAAAAGGAAGAAAAAAGGAAGTTGTTACCTTCAGGCACCATTTAATAATAAACCCATTTACGCCAAATATATTTTCCCATCCTTATCAATTGGATGGTCCATTTCCAATTGTAGGGTTGTTGGTTGTTTTTTTTTCATTAGTATTCAAATTTTAAAAGAAACTTCTATAAGCAAACAGTGGAAAACCTGATCAGACGCTGCATTTTGCGGCGTCTGGTCTGGTTTTGCACTGTTTGCCAATGTCCCACAAAAAGAACACTAGGCTTAATTGGGTTAATCAAAGAACTGGTAGAGTGTTAGATTTGTGATCGAAGGGTCACTAGTTCGAGACTCACTGGAGGCACTGTGTTGTTGGGCCTAGGGCCTAGGTATATATAAATACACTTCTACTGCCTTGCGGTAGAAGCCGGCTTTTACAGTGACGTGGTAGAGTGTTTGCCTGTAGATCCAGCGACCTGGGTTCTATTCCCGACTGGGACAGGTGAAATATTTTCACTCTACGACACTTGCAAGACACTTTATCCTCTGCTTTGTACTGGTTCAAACCAGGAGGAAAGTGTCTCAACATGACTGAAAAATTGTTGACTGGGATATTAAGCATGAATACAAAGACCCCCCCCCCTTCCCTTCATAGAAAGTGTGTTCATATCATTGAGTAAACAGTAAAACCTGTCTTAAGCAGCCACTCAAAAATAGACAAAACAAAGGTCTTGAAGACAAACGGTAGCTTAATGAAGGTAGAAAGAATTGCAGAATGCTCTAGTGATAATCGGTCTTGAAAACCATTTTTTGATCTCCTTTTGGAGTGGCGGCTTAAGACAGGTTTTACTGTAGTGCCTCAAGAAAATTAGCTTTTTTTGCATATGAGCATACCTAGAGGTTGAGTGGTTAATCAAACATGCATGTGCAGCTATCAAGTCGGGAAGAGCCCTATATGGCATAAGCAGGTTTTCTCTTATTCAGTAAGGGCCCTTTTTACTTGTGGGGACTCGTGTCAACAGCTAATCGAGTTGGAATCACCATTATTATAGTAAGAGCAGGGGAAACTAATTTTAGACATATGCCACGCTAATTGAAACTGGGATTTATATCTTGTCAAGGGCTTATGATAGTATGTATAGCTAAGTTTTGACACCACTTGTCTTTAAAATTGTAAGTGGGTTTAAGGTTTAGATTCTAATGCTGTTCTGTAACTTGGATACATAATAATAAAACTAATATTTTGCGTTTTTATGCTCTTAACTCTTTGCACTCTTGGTAATTTTTCATGCGTTTTTGTCTTCTGCTGATTTTTGCAGAAGCAACTTTTTCGAAAAATTCTTTCAGGAATACCATCATAGTGTCAAATAGTTTGGATCCAGATCAGGCCCGACTTTTTTTTTTGGTCCTGATCTGTGTTCAAACTATTAGCAAAGTCTAACAACAGGTGACAAAAGTCAATGCTAGCAAGTAAATAGTGTTGTTTTTTTTTTTTTTTAATTGATTTTTTCTCGGCTGGTGGTGACTTTTGTCATCTGCTGATAACACTTGCAAACAATTTTGACCCAGAAAGGATAGTGAAAAATGTTGGGCTTGATCTGGATCCCTGGACTGTTCGACACTCTGATATGGTATTTCTGGAAGATTTATTGGAAAGCTATTGTTTTTTAATCTGCATACCACAAAAAAGACGCAAATATTACCCAGCATCCAAAGTCAGAATACTCGCTATCATTACAGGGCAAGCTGACAGTGAAGCAGAAGACTCAGAGATGACTGAAAAGCTCCAATCAAATGAAGGAGAGGAAGAGGGAAATGACCAATCAAATGATCTGTCTCAAAGTGAGGATGAAAATGAACCAATGGAATCAGAGAACACAAAGGATGTAAAAATGAGACAATCTCCCTCATTGGACACATTGAATGTTAAAGACACAGCCATTGGTGGATTAGAAAATGGACATGTATCACCTATGTCACCCTCTTTGATGGAGGTGTTGAAAAAATGCAACTTTCCTTCAGACATTCTGACATTAAGAAAGGTTGAAGAATCTGTGTGCTACCAGACTGGACTTCTCTGGACTGTGTCTCCAGCTATTCCGCTACCCAAAGGCAGCAGTATAGGACCGTACACCGGGAAAATGGTGGCTCTGGGCGACCTCAAGGAAAGGGAGCATATATTACAGGTAAACATGGCTCCGAGGTTATAAAACATTTCTCATGCTCAACTCAACTGAGCATGAAATTTATAATGTTCATACATGTTAAAATGCGAACAATTGTTGGCATTTTAACATTTATTAGCATGATAAATATAACATTTGAGAGTTTGAAAGCAAGAAAAGTCTTAATTTATTAGCTTTTGGGTTTTTATAAGCAGTTGAAACATTTCATGCTCAGTTCACCATAAGTTGTTTCCCTTTAAAGCATGCACCAAAAAGAGGGAAGAAGGTTAAAAAAGAAGATCCAGTCTTAGCAGACAGATCATTCTTCAAAGAATATGACATGTGCTGGCAATGTCACCATGAGTTGTTTCCCTTTAAAGTATGCACCAAAAGGAGGGAAGAAAGGTTAAATAAGAAGATCCAGACAGTTAAGCATTACTATCAGTTCATCTTCTTAAATGGAGATAAGACATTCTCAAATAAATATTGCATATCCCAGAATTCTCGGGAATATTGAAGTCTGATAAAACTTCAATAGGGTCCCACTTTTAGAGATTCCCAAAGCACAAGATGAAGATAGTGGTCGATAATTTTAATAATTTTGCAGCTGTTCGGTGGCATTATCTCGCGATTACTCGGGTGCAGTTATCAAAATCAAGGTAAATATCTTCTCATCTAGGCGGGGTGGATTTTGGATAAGGATTTTAACTTTTTACCAATCCATTGCCTGGAGATAGCAATCTTTTTGTTTATCTCTCGCAGGCACCCAGATAAGGGTGCGTACCGAAAAATTATTTTTCTTATTTCTCAACCAAAACATATGTTGTGGGTACTCAAAAGAACAGTCTCACCGAGATGGTTCTTTTGAGCACCCAAAACAACATGTTTAAACTGATGGATAAGAAAATAATCACAATTTTACGCAAATTGTTTTTGCTTAACTGGCCCTATGCTCTCGCCTCAGATCCAGGTGAGATGCTTTGCAAGAATTTAAAATATGGCAATTTTTCTCATTTCCTGATTAATATATTTCTTGTGATGCTCATTCAAAGTGTCTCAATTGTGTTGCTTCTAATGAGTACCCACAGCACTCAGATGATGTTTCCTTGGGAAAATAAGCAAAATGGTAATCTAGGTACCGGTACCCTCTTATCGTGGACTATCTCTTGCTGTTGTCCTAAGGGAACCAGCTACAGAATCTGATCATACCTGTTCAGGTGAATGTAATAATAATCATAGGTCCAATTAGGGTAATTTTTTAAGCATAAAGTTGTAATTATTTGCTCATCCATCATTTTTAACATGTGTTTTGGATGCTCAAAAGAACTGTCTCATTGAGACGGTTCTTTTGAGTACCCACTACATAGGTTTTGGTTGAGAAATAAGAAAGATAATTTTATATTACACACTCTTATCTGGAGGCCTGGTTTCTACATATTTCTTCATACAAGCAATTTTATCTGCAGGTTTAAGGTATGGTGTTCAAAAATTGTTTCGATATATCATTTATTCACTTTTTTTATGCAGAAAAAATAGCTAAAATGTTTGAATTTTGATACGTTCCTATATTATGCAGAACGGGGGCTTAGTGGTAGAGTCTAGACCGAGGGGCCTCGAGTTTGAGCCTCACCGGCATCACTGCATTGTGTTCTTGAGCAAGAACATTAATCCTAGCTTAGTACTGGTTCAACCCACCCAGGAAGACCCGTCCCTGTATAACTGAAAGATTGTTGATGGGACGTAAAGAATCAAATTAAACAAAAATTCTGCAGAATTATTTTGGGTTAAAGATTGAGAAAGTTATTTTGATAAAAGTCATAGCACTAGACATGATCTTTATCCAGATATAAATATTCATTTCCTTTTTTTAGAAAATTAAGTTTGGATACTCATTAGAATTGCCCCAAATTGGGCAATTCTAATGTGTAACCACAACATGATGTTCTTATCGAGAAACAAGAAGCAAACAAAATTTTCGAAGTTTCGAAATCATGTTCTCTGGGGCGATATTCAATTCTAAGCTATCTATACAGCTATAAAGATAGTTGACCAAGAGTTTCAAATTGAGATAAGGAAAGATAACTCTGCCATTTTCTATGCCTGATCAGTTGATATCAGCTATTAGATAGAGCAATCTTTAAGTTTTGAGTGTGATTTCATGATATCACAGTTTTTCTCTTGCACTGAAAAAGTTCAAATAGATATGATTTGATACGAGAAGAAACTTATCTCTAATTCTTTTAGACTGATTGGGTGCGGGAATTGATAGGACTAAATCTCTTTAATATTTTCACTTCAGGATAAGAAAACTCTTTGGGGATAAGAAATCACTTAAGATTCCAGGGGAGATTAAAAATTATTCTTTTTATTTATTGGAAAAAAAGAATCAAAATTCAATAACAACAACAAGCAATGATATTATTTGGTAACAAAGACCAAGCCACTCAGAACAGTGAGTTTTGAACGAGTATTTCAATAAAATTTAGTTTCATGAAAAATTATTAAATGTAAGCCAGGCATAATCAAAAATTAATTTTCTTATTTCTCAACCAAAACATATGCTTTGGGTACTCAAAAGAACTCTCAGTGAGATGGGGTTTTTTGAGCACCCAAAGCAAATAACAAATGTTTACCCTTAAAGCAGCAAGAAAAAATGCATCTGAAAAATGACGACTGCTGAAGTCGTCTGCTGCAAATATTTCCCAAACATTACTGATGAATTTAAGTATAGAAGCAAACAGGGTGGACCCTGATCAGACTGCTATAGGAGCAGTCTGATCTGGGTTCAAACTGTTTGTCATATAGGCTTCTTAAACATTTCAGCAGACGAGAAAAAGCAGACGACTTTTGTTGCGATTGGCGCTTTAAGGGTTAAAACTGATGGATAAGAACAAATTCTCAATTTTAAGCTCATCTGATTTCACTCTTTTTTTGCTAGCGTTGACTTTTATTGTACTTTGCATTGAGATCAGGATTGACAGAATGCTGGTCCTGTTCAGGGCTCAAACATAGTGATAATTTAAAGAATTTTGAAAAAAGATAAAATTGAATTAAGTCACCAGGCAACAACAAAAAAATGAAAAATTACCCAGCATGCAAAGAGTTTAAATCAGCAGCAATGTTATTTGTTTCTGATGCAACGGTGCTATCAACTATTACTCTGTTGGTTTCCATGTATTATCGGTGATTCGAGTATCACACATCAGAGATACTGTCAAATGAAACAGTTTTTAGAGGGAGTGATCGATCATATTGTTAGTCTGCAAACAGGTGCATCAATTCTGCAGCAGGCGGTCATGATGCAGGTAAAAGTTACCTGGGATTTTTTTCATGATTTTTCCTTGTCTACTGGTTTTAAAACGCCAATCGCAACAAAAGTCGTCTGCTTTTCTTGTCTGCTGAAATGTTTAAGAAGCCACTATGGCAAACAGTTTGGACCCAGATCAGACTGCTCCTGTTCTGGGTTCAGATTGTTTGCTTCTATGCTTAATTCGTCAGTAATGCTGGGCAATCATTTGCAGCAGACGACTTCAGCAGAAGACATTTTGAGATGCATTTTTTTTCTTGGCGCTTTAAGGGTTAAAAATCAACAGTTATGAAAAAAAACAACAGAAAATTCCATTATAGTGTCTATAATAGTATGGATCCAGATCAAGCCCCATGTTTTGTCAGTGCAGATCTGGGTTCAAACTGTTTGCAAAGGTTTTCTGTGGACAATTTCTTTTAGAAGTTAAACTTGTCTTGATAATTCATGTAATGCATCTGCTGGTAGGGTTATGACTGCATGTGTTCTGTCTGAAGGATCCTGGGAGATAACTCATGACATTGGTCGTGGTCAGGAGTTGTCTCTCCTCATTGCAGCGGGAAGCAAAGTCTGTGGTTTCTGTGTGAAGCCAGATAACTGATGACATTTTGGGATGTCACAGACATATAATCAAGAATTGTCTCCCCTCATCAAATATGAAGGAAGGGGATTTTGTGCTGTTCAAAGGGAGCTAACTGGACATAAAATCATAAGGTTAAGTATGGGTCAGCAGTTCATGACCAGGCCATGTCTGAGCCCCTTTTAAAATGTATAAAACTTAAGGGAAGTCCAGCCTTTTTTTTCTGAATATGCTCAGTCTACAGGGAAATAACACCTGATACATGTATGTAAGGTTAACAGCGACAGACATACATGTATGAACAGGAGTTGCCTCACCATATTTAAATAAGGTAAGGGATTTGTTCTCTTTGTAAGAAAATAACTCATGACATAGGTATTGGTCACATGCATATATATGATCAGGCATTAGCTTGCTACATTTATATAAAAAAGTAAACTGTGTAATGGTTGCAGACAGGCCTTTAGTTCAGTGCGTACCAGAAAAATAATTTTCTTATTTCTCCACCGTAACATATGTTGTGGGTACTCAGAAGAATCGCCTCGATGAGATGGTTCTTTTGAGCACCCAAAACATATGCTAAAATTTATAGGTAAGAAAATATTTACAATTTTACGCTGAAAAATTTTGTTTTTCTAAACCTATGGGTTGCAGATATTCACAGATGATCCAGAGTTGTCTCTCATTGTTTATAAAAAGAATCATTGGAGCGTGTGGGAGGTTTCTCTAGACATTGGTATTCATCACAGACATTTCTAAACTCTGCCTCATTGGAGAAGACCTGTCTTTGGGGTTTCCGACCAGGTCATACCCAAACCAGCATGCTCAGCTACTGAGACTAGCTTGAAAATTGAAATTTTGCTTGTAGCTAGTTTAGATATGATACTGTTGACTAAGCAAATAACAAAAGCACTGATCAGTCTGCGCAGATGCACAAGCTGCTATGCGCCTTTGTTGTTCTGAAACTTAAAGACAGGCTTTTTAGTTTTTGTTTGATTTGATTCTTTACGTCCCATCAACAATCTTCAGTTAAACAGGGACAGGTCTTCCTTGGTTGAACCAGTATTAAGCTAGGATAAATGTGTCTTGCTCAAGGACCACAACGCAGTGACGCCTGTAAGGCTCGAACCAGCGGCCACTCGGTCTCAAGTCAAGCACTCTACCATTGAGCCACCGGGCTCCCACAGGCTTTTTCAGTGTTGAGGCCTCCCGGTATATATTTTATGATGTTAGGAGTTTAATATAAAAAAAGAAGCTGACAAAAAAAAATATAAAAGAATGATTGCTGTCACTTACCTGCCAGTGGCTTGATAGAGACATCAAACTAGTTTAAATCAAACTGATAAATGTACTTAATTTGTAATTTGATTTCTCTTTTCTTTTCATGTCTCATACAGAAGTAATGACATCATCCAGTCATGCTATCAGTACCAGAATCTCTGTACAAACAATTTATCAGTTGGAAACAGCAAATCAATAAGAAACATCAAAGCTAAAATCACTTTCACACACTCATGCCAGATTCGTATCTTTCATGGACTCGCAAAGGGAAGATGTTTGCGATAACTCGATGATAATTCAGTTATAGTTTCTCAAACATGCCTTGGCGGCATGTTGTGTATGTACTCATTTGAGTCACCTCTGTTAGCTCACAGAGGTGATTCTATTTAGTATCCATAATATGTTTTAATTGGCTGTTATGAGACTTTTTTTTATCATGACTACCCCTCTGCATGCTTAAAATGAAATCATATCTTTTAATTAGAGTAGTAATCAGATTACTAATTTCCTAAATTGCCTACAAAGACTTGTGTTATGGGTTATGGGTTCTCAATAATTGTTGTGGGTTGTAGAAAGTTGCTCAATGAGATTTTTTGAGTGAGGATCACAACAAATGTTTTTTGCGTGGAATTAAGAAGAAAGATATTCAGGCCTCCAGATAAGAGTGTATATTTGAAAAATATTTGTCTTATTTTCATTATAACATACTGTCTGTGGGTACTAAAAAAAAATCCAAATGGGACTGTGTAAAAAACATGGGCAGATCCATAGGGCCAGGGACTGGGGGTTTGGACAACAACTTGAAAATCACAAGTGGTATAGGTTTCAATATTACCATAGGAAAAAGCAATAGGACCCCCATCCTCCTGGAAAATTTTAATTTCCATTGGAATTGATACAACTACACTGGAGGACCTCCTTTGTAACTTAAAAAATAAAATCAGAATTTTTTGTGTCAGTTGAGCTTGGACCCCCACTGAAGAAAATTTCCTATACCACCCCTGAAACAGTTTTATCCAGGTCAGGGCAGACGTTATGTCGGTCCTGATCTGGGTCCAAACTGTCTGAAAATGTTATCAGCAGATGACAAATGTTACGGCTAGCAAGGAAAGACTTAATAAACCTTATTGCACTTTTATTGATATTCCAATGTTTAATGTCAAATATCTAGCAATGCACAAAGTGTGAATGCCTGCTGGTGTAATAAGCAAGTTATTGTATGGTTTTACGTCTGTACGGGTGATAATCCACTTGCTAAAGCTCCTGGATAATCTTCTCGTACAGGCACTTGTATTGCTGGTTAAATATACACTGCAGTGTATATAGCACCTTTGATGCATATCGCTGAGAGATTTTCGGACTGGTTCGATACTCCATTACTTGACAATACATTGAATTAAAGATTATTAGACATTGAATATTGTTTATTAAACTGTTAAATAAGGATCTTACATTATTTATCTTCAATTAATCTTCAATTTATACACCCATACTTAACACCTAGATATATTTGATTTGTTTTACATCTACTTAAATTCAAACGCATAACCCATGACTCCGCGGAATTCTTGTCGCAAATCATGATCTTATAAAATATGTGACGATTATCTAAAAGAAAAATCTAAATTTCTCACGGCTTGAGAGCTGTATTTGGCTCTGAGGCGAATTCTTTATCTTGACACTAAAATGTTTTAAAAGATTTTTTTGCAATCTAATTTCTGTTTTGAAAATTGTATTATCTGCGATAAAATCCTTTTGAACCCAGACTCCTTGCTGATTTGATCTATGAAAGCCCATGGGTTACCCAGTATTGTATGATGAATATGCAAACTAATAGATCATTTATCTACCAGAGAAATTGCTAAGAGTCAATAATTGATAATTGTTTTTATTATATACCTATAAATGATATGACTTTAGAACTGTCTATTTCTAGCCATCTGATACAGAAAGCCGGATCAACAAACTCCTTTAAAAGTATCCTTTAAAACAAGGCTAACATCGGCTACCTGCTTTTGCGGCGATGTTACGTAAAGTAAATTTCAAGCATGGAACCAGAGACGGAAAACATGATTACGTAACGTCATATTATATGACATAAATATGATGTGACAAAACGTAATGGCAAACGTTCATGCAATTTTTCTGGATTAAAGACCAAAAAAATTTAAAAATCCAAATAATGTCAGAAAAATGGATATAATAAACATATTATTATAAAAGTAACTTGATCTGGCGTACAGTATCAAGTCTCGTGGATGAGGCTATACCATTGGATCACCCTTGACGCTTCGCGTCTCGGGTGATCCGATGGTATGACCTTCTCCACTCGACGTGATACAGTTACGTGACCAGATCAAGTTACTATTATAATAATGTGAAAAACACGTATTACTTATATTGTTTATGAGGTCAATTTTTCTATCATATGATGTCGCGTCTTGGAGTGGTAAATGCGATGCAATAAAATAGATAAGTAACAGATCTAGTAACGTAACATAATTATGTCCTTTACAGCCTTGGGTAAAAGCTGGCAAAATCTTGACGTTTTCACACCAAAAGTATGATTTTTTTAGTCATTTTAATGTTAAGTGATAAACATTCTACTGCATTTTTTAATTTGGGGTCCATAGGAATGGACCATGTTATAAGCAAGTCATGTTGTAAAGGGACAATTTTACAAAGAAATTAGAGGAAAATGACCATACATGTATATTGAATACCTGTCCTTGGTGAAGTTAAAAAATTTGTTGCAAAAATTCAACTGTAGCAAAATTGTTATTTGTACACTGTACCAATGACTAAAAAAACATTTTCCTTCATTTTCCACTTTAAGACCACTGCAATAACAGAGTTTGAGGAACGTCACTTTGTACATGTTTTGGAAATACAGTAAAACCTGTCTTAAGCGGCCATTCAAAAACCACACCAAAAATTGGTTTGCGAGACCGATTATCGCTTAATGCAGGTCAAAAGTATTGCAGAATGCTCCAGGTACCATTTGTCATTAATATCTTTGTTTTGTCTATTTTTTAGTTGCCGCTTAAGACAGGTTTTACTGTATGGAAAAAATGAGGCAAACATGACCATTCTTTTAAATCATTCAAAGATTGAAATCAGAATTACAGTAGAACCTGTCTTGAGCAGCCACTCAAAAAGATGCAAAGGGAGCATTCTGCAATACTTTTGACCTTCATTAAGGTATCATTTGTCATTAAGATATTTGTTTTGTCTTATTTTGAGGCATGTTTAAAACAATGACTTTCCATACTCAGGGCAGACCCCCCCCCCCACCACCATCACCACCATACCATACCCTACTGAATTTTATTTGTGCTTTTTGCCATCTGATTTTTTGTTCAAAATCAACATTTTTGCAAAAATTCTTCCAGAAATACCATCAGACTGTCACAGTTTGGATCCAGCAGTCTGGGTCCTGTTTGAAAGTCAGAAGCAGACAACTCCAGGAGGCAAACAGTTAATCAGTTGGAGGCATTGTATTGTTCTAGGATGGTCTTTCAATGTGTCTGAGATAAAAGCTAATGTGTTATTTCAATTGTCTGGCATTGTTTTTGTGTTTCTCATGTCCACCCTGGAGCAGACTTCCACTTCCAGATGGCAGAAATGATATCATTTTTATTGGCTTAACCAAAGGTCTACAAGTTTGATAAAAATATTAATATTCTGCAAAAGTTTCAACCTTATAAGTGCCAATTTTTAATGGAACCCCCATCACATCAAGGGCGGATCCAGAGGGGGGTCAGGATCTTGGCATAGACCCCACTCCCTGCCCCCCATTTTTAAATATCCAATGAAAATGTAATAATTTGGTCTCAGTGAGACCAAATTATTTCATTTTCATGGGATGTTTAATAAAAATTAGATGAAATCAGCAAAGCGAACCCCCACACCTTTTATACATATGAACCCCCTTCCAGAAATCCTGGATCCGCCCCTGCACATTTAAGACTCATCCATTTGACTTTGCCTCATGGTTAGTCAGTAAGTATATAGTGGTTTGATTTGTAATCCAACTTGTGTGATCTTGAGTTCAAACCCAGCTCGGCTGCATTTTACCCTAGATATTGGTCATGAAATAATCCTTAGAGCTATGCAATTTTTCACTTGTAGCACAACTTAAAATGAAGTTAATTCTCCAGTTTCATTTTCATATCTTTTATTTTGATAATGAAATTTTGCGTTTGAAGTCTTGATACCAATCTTTCCCTCCAGGGCTTCTTAATCAGTTTGGGCAAGATTTTTATGTTTTGTTTGATCATTTATAGATTATTAAGAGATTGTTAAGCATTTAATAATTCTAAAACACTAACGACTTTCAAGGTGTGTTGTAATATTACTGGAGTATCTCCGTAGTGATTTGGCTGGCCGCTCCTAATGCTGGTTGTGGCCAGAAGTGAATCTCAGAAAGATGATGGAGTATATCTCTGAGGTCTCCTAACGCAAGCGATGGCTGGCAGTGAAACCTCGGGGAGATAATTGAGAGTTGTCATCCTTATAATGCCCATCCTAAATACAAACTTAACCAAGACTGTAGCAGACAACAAATATTGCAATATCTTATTTAGTAAAACTTGACATTTTGTAATATTTACATTTCCACTGCGTGTCTTTAAATGAACTTTTACATTTGAGATGTCCTAGACTAGCTACTAGTCTGATATCATTTTCTTTTTTATAAATGATAATTTCATTTCGAAAAATTCTCTCTTTCCTCTCTGATAGCAATATTTGTGATTAGGTGTGGATATCTTAATGTCAAAGAGAGAAAGAGATGAGACTGGCTATATGAAATCAATTTATAATGAATGAAACGTAAAGTAAAATTGACAAACACATCAAGGTCTAGGAGCTAGACTAGAGATGTCCTTCATACCTTCATGAACAGATGGTTACAGACTGATTTAAGGCCATATACGGGCCATTTGGGCGGACCAGCGTCAACGCCATCCAATAACTTTGTTTGTTTACTGATGTTTTCATGACATTGAACACGTATATCAATGATGTTAAGCACGGAAATTTGGCATTTTGGCTATTCCGAAACCTCCGTTAAGTCTGATTTAATTCAAAATATCCGGAACACCAGCCAATTTAGGTGAAAATTGATACTTGACTGAAAATATAAAATGTAAATATAAGTAATAAATTTGATGTTTGGTTTGTTCATGGAATCATGAATACTTTGGGTCTCTTGCCAAGTTAATGTGTTTGCAAGAGACCAGAAGTGTTCATGATTCCATGAACAGACCAAAAATCAAATTTATTTCTTAATGAATCATCTGCTCAGAGAAAAAAGGGCTATGTAAACCATTAGAATTTTCCATAAAGACTGGATAATCCATTGTATAAGTGAGGTGTCATAGGTTCCGGTTCTCTTAGAAAGCAGGATTTTACCCATTTTGCGGCATTTCATCTGAGTCTTCACTGTTTACCAAAGTAGTTATTTAGAGGTTTTCTAGTACACAAGGAGTTAACTCTTTTCCTTCCTATAGTGTCGCCTGCTTATAACCTTTTGCAAACAGTTTGGACCCAGATCAGGCCCGACAAAATGTTGGGCGTGATCTGGATCCAAACTGTTTGACACTCCAAAGGCATTCCTGAAAGAATTTTTCGAAAAAGTTGATTTTGAAAAAAATCAGCAGACGACAAAAAAGCGCCAATAATTACCCACTAGGCAAAGAGTTATATAAGTGCTTATAAGGTTGAAACTTTGCAGAATATAAATATTTTTATCCAAAAAAAAAAAAAAAAAAAAACATTACCCAGGAGACACAGAGTTAACTATCATTTTGTTGTCTAGTTTCAGGCGGGTGAGAAGTTTGCATTTGTCGAGATCACAGATGACTCCGGAGTGTGGTTGTCTCTACTCAGACCTACAGACAAATCTTCACCCCATAATGCCTGTGTTTACTTTGAAGGTGGGTATATGTTTCAAACCAGCATCCCAAGAGACAGATTTTTCTATCTCACCCTCACACAAATAATGGATTCTTTTCCTTGCACAAGCAGTGGCTCAGTGGTAGAGGCTTGTCTCAAGATCGAGGGGTTGCGGGTTCGAGCCTCACCAGTGTCACTGAGTTGTTTCATTCAGCAAGACATTAATCCTTGCTTAGTACTGGTTCAACCTAGGAAGACCCAACATGACATAACTGAAAAATTGTTGACTTGGACATAAAAAATCATATAAAAAAAAAAACAGGTTTCAAATTATGCATCCTGAGACATTTTTTTCTATCCCACCCTCACACAAATAATGGATCTCTTTTCTTGCTTGCCATTGAATTTTATTTTTAAATAAGTTAATATACTGAGATGCAATACAACATTATGACGTCACTTTTACTAAACATCAAAATCAACAACACTAAGTCTTGTCAACTATTTCAATACAACCAATGAGCAGGCCATATGTGACAGCCTGGGTAAGGGAGCCCAGTGGTAGAGTGCTTGACTTGAGACCAAAGAGCTGTGGGTTCTAGCCTCACCAGCGTCACTGCGTTGAGTCTTTGAGCAAGACACATTAATCCTAGCTTAGTACTGGTTCAACCCAGAAAGACCCGTCCAGACGTAAATGAAAGATTGTTGACTGTGACCTAAAGAATCAAATCAAACAAATAGCCTGGGTGAGATAACAAGGGTAAGATAAGAATTTCTAGCCCAGGCTAAAGTCACATTTTCTTAACCATTTTGCAGGAAGTACCCTCATTCAGTTATATTCATGTAGTGAGATTCGTACAAAAAAATAAATACTCATTGCTGAATGGTCATTTTCCAATAATTCCTTTATAAAAGGGAGCCCCATGACCATGTTATATCCAAATCTGTGTTATAAGGTGGTGTGTTATAAATGGACAATTTTACAAAGGAATTATAGGAAAATGACCATTTTTGGGCATTTTCTTATAATTCCCTTGTAAAATTTTATGGTTAAAAAATGGGAGCCGTAACATGACCCTGTTATATCCAAATCTGTGTTATAAGGGGGTGTGTTATAAAGGTACTATTTTACAAAGGAATTATAGGAAAATGACCATAAATGGTCATTTTCCTATAATTCCTTTATAAATATTCATGGTAAAAAGGGAGCCCCATGACAATGTTATATCCAAATCTGCGTTATAATGAGGTGTGTTATAAAGGGGTGCACTGTATATAGGGTAAGTAGGGTAGGTCTAGACACACCATCTTCCCCAATCAGCCGTACTGTTTTCAAATCATCGGTATCACACCCAACAATCAAAATACCCTACAGGTAGATGAAAATCACATTTTAAAAACTTCGAGATACCATCATTAAATGGTAGTATTGGTAGATCAGAAAAAGGCAAAGATGGGAAAACAAGTTTTAATGTAAAAACAGAATCTACGTCTCGGGATTGGTAGTGATTTTATGCGAGATATTGATACAAATTGACGATTATATCAGCACATTATGGTCCTAGAGTCAGGCAAGGATTTTACGAAAAGTACTCCCGTCAGATGAGGATGTGATGTATTATATATAGTTACTAATTTAATTGTTGACATTTCTTATCAGTTTGGGAAATTGACGTGGTTATTGTACATTTTAGTAAATTATTATTGTTTTCTGATAAAAAAAAAGTTACCTTTAACCCTTAAATTGCAAACGTTTTCCTGAGCTTTTAGTTAAGAGTGCGTAACAAAATGATAATTTTCTTATTTCTCAACCAAAATATATGTTGTGGTACTCAAAAGAACCGTCTCAATTAGACTGTTCTTTTGAACACCCAAAACATATATTAAAATTTATGGGTAAGAAAATATTTACAAATTAACAGTAAAAAAATTTGTTTATCTAAACCTGTGTGAAACACTTTATTTTCAGATAAAAAAAGTAACTTCAGCCTTAAATTGCAAGAGTTTTCCTGAGCCGTCGTAACATGACTGAAAATTTGCTTACTGGCTATAAAGCATCAAATATTAAAACAAAAAACTTTGATGGACCTCTTCAAAATTAGATTCAAATCTTAAGTCATATTATAAATATAATAATTAATTAGTTAATATCATATGACATTGTGTCTGGGAGTGATATGATGCCATTATTAAAATTGATAAACCACTTGTGGTTACATATTTTGTACCATTATGTAATAACAGACATAACCACGTCACATGCAAAATCTTAGCATTTTCATATCATAAACACGATTTCAAAGTAAATTTAGTGTTTTATGATTAATAGACTCTAAAATTCATGCTCCTGCATTATTAGAGCCCTGCTTTGAAAAACTGAAATATTTTAACCGTTTTATGCTTATATAAGGCTTCAACCTTTGTCTCAAACTAATATACCATAAATGTTCTAAAATTCGGACACTCTAAAATTATGAACACCTAAGAGTATTGCCAAATATTTTTTTTAAAACATCCTTCAAAGTCGCTTCAAAACTTGCATACAATTTGTCCTCTGCATACTCACACACACTCTCTCTGACCAGGTGAACTTGCAAAAATAGATGTGGTATAAAATCAGAAAAAAAATCTTTTGCCAGCTTTAATCCGTCTTTGTTAGAGACAGCCTCGATTATCTTTTTGAATCATCTTTTATTGAGAATAAGTGTTATTTTCGGTGGCAACATGATACATACACAATTATATAAAATCAATGTTATCTCAATATGCAAAACATTTCCCAATCAAATTTCTCACCACACAGCCATAAAAAGGGAAGAGTTCAAGTTTCCAATGATAATTGCCATAAAAAGGAAAGGATCGAGCTGCTGGAGTAATTCACACCCCTAGGAGATCTTGTCCATGGCTTCCCAGCTGGCATATGACGTTGAAACAACATTGAATCAACATCGATACAACATTGTGCCAACTGGGTTATAGCTCTTGATAGATTCTTAGACTAAATGTTAAGTAATTTTTCATGCTTTTGCTGTCCTGCTGACTTTTATTTTCAGAAACACTATGCAGGTCATGCAACGGCAACTTTTGTCATCTGCTGATAACCTTTGCAATAGTTTAGACCCAGACTAGGACCAACAGAGCTCTGATCCAGTATCGAAACTGTTTGTCTCTCTGATAGTGTTCCTTTAAGAATTGGTTTTGAAAAGTCAGCAGATGACAACTTACCCAGCATGCTAAGAGATAGCTCCTTTTTAAATAGGCACATTGATAAACAGAGTAGAACCAGATCAAAGACTGGAGAATGCAGCATTTCATCTGAATCTGCAATGTTTACAAGACAATCTTGCCATATGTATCATATAATTTGATACCCCTCAATTTATATAATGGGTCATCCAAACTTTAGTGAATGAAGCTGGAAGGAAGAGTCCATCAGTAAAGAGTGGGTCTCAACCTTTAAAGCCCCAATCATGGCTGCAGCAGACGACAAATTTTACATCTTTCCTAATTTTCAGAAGAAATAAGGTATGATATTTCATGAGAATCGTCTGCCAGCAGACGATTCTCATGAAGTATCATGCCTTAATTGTTATTTTTCAAAAAGTGGCAAAATTGAAATTGTCGTCTGCTGCAAAAATATATGTGGTGCTTTAAGTGAGCATATGACATACAGAGGCTCTCTACTAGTCTAGTGTAGATCCAGATAAGATGGCTAATTTTGGAGAGCTCAACATGCAAAAAATCGGGGAACGCAGTGGCTCAGTGGTAGAGTGCTTGACACGAGACCGAGGGGCCGCGGGTTCGAGCCTCACCGGCAACACTGCGTTGTGGTCCTTGAGCAAGACACATTTATCCTAGCTTAGTACTGGTTCAACCCAGGAAGACCCGTCCCTGTTTAACTGAAAGATTGTTGATGGGACGTAAAAAATCAAATCAAACAAAAATCAACATGCAAAACTTGTCTTCATGTCCTTCCCAGTCTACGAGGCTGAACGTTTGTTTACCGGACCTGTTGCCATGGTGACCGCAGACCTGTCTTAATCTACAGATAACATATTAGCTTTATCAGTCTAGACCCTCCACTAGGCAGGTGTTAGTGTTCAGGTGTATTAAATATTCATGAGGTTTTCCGTGATATATCTTTTCCCCTAGATACATATCTGATTTGACATAATCTGATGAGATAAGCCGGCGAAATACGTAAATTTACGACCGAATTATACAAAACAGCGGATGAAAAATTCATAAGCTCAATGCCGTAATACTAGCCATGGCATTCTAGGATTTTATCGAAAGATCGCTGAAAGAAAAATCCATTGTGGATGATAAGAGAATTTTCTCTCTCTCCGTAGTCCTCAATCTTTGGGTTATCAATATCTATTGTCGTTCCTGAATAGAATGAGTAGATAGAAATTGCCGATAAACAGAGTATCCATCTTTTATGACAAACAACCTCATCGTAATGATAAAACGATTTCGAGGATGTTTTAACGCACAAAGAAATTCTCTCCATAATCTGCCTAAATCTAAAATCTCTGTACACCAGCATTAGCATATGAAAAAGGAAATTAGCATATCGTAATACGTCTCATTTTTTACCCCTGAAAGCTATGATGTTATCAACATGTGACATTATCGGATAGATTCCTGGATGCTTATGATAGAAACTCTAAGGACTGGTTTACCCATTATCTCCCTATACTTCAGCAATGGACCCTTCCATGCATAGGTTGTGGGACTCCTAGCATCCTACATAATGCTCAAACAGTGTAGACCCAGTTGAGACCTTGCATTCTGTGATATCTTATTTGGGTCAGCACTGTTTGCAATTATAGAGAAACAACTTCGATCCCGGCCCGGTCCCATACTTTCGTGGAGATCGATCATGAAATAATTTCTACGGTCATTCTCCTCCCTTCCGCTGATTCATTCAAGAAGGGTTGTTGTCAGTTACAAGGGAAAGTATTTGTGCGCAAATTACTGGGTAACCCCTTGTTCAAGCTTGCCCAGGAAAAGTGTGGTTATGTGAACTGACCGTCCCCCCATGACCATAGCTGTTGACTGGGACGTAAAGCAACAAAAAAAAAACAAAAAAAAACTAAAATTGGAAACTTAGTGACCAGCCACCCCTTATAATCAAAACGGAATATCCAAACAGATTTACTCTTTACCCGCTATTCACAATTTTTGTCGTCTGCTCTCTCATCTGCTTATTTGATTTTGTAGCCTATATTGCAAACACAATGGACCCAGATCAGTCCAGTCTGATCAGGGTACATAGTGTTTACTTCCATGGTAAAATCTAGTCTGAAGTGCACTTGAATATATGCAGCAGACGTAAAAAGCAGGCAACATTTTCAAAATATATTAGTGGGATAAGGGTTAAACCAATCAGGACTGAAGATTCCATATGGTATTAGTGGGTTAACAGTGTAATCCTTTGTAGGCATGAAACCCCTAAATGGGTACTTTGGCAAACAATGAACACCCAATGAAACACCGATTTTATCAGGGTCTGCACTGTTTGCTGGATAAAAACAATCTTCATAGATTCATCATTTTATAGAAATTTTGACCAAAAAGCCCTTAGAATACAAAATGGTCTATTCCATACTTTTGTATCAATATGTATGGAATAATCCATCAGAATGATAGGGTTAAACCCAAAGCAGTCTTGTAGAGGTGGTCATTGGAAAATATCCTTTGAGTGACACATTACAGGCATGGAGCGCAGTGGCTCAGTTGTTAGAGTGTGAGACTGGAAATCAAATGGTTGCTAGTTCAAGACTCTTTATCCGCTGCTTAGTACTAGTTTAACCCAGGAAGACAGGAAATCATCCCATGACTGAAATATTGTTGACTGGGATGCATA
This sequence comes from Loripinus fragilis, assembly GCA_964019695.1. Classification (NCBI taxonomy): domain Eukaryota; kingdom Metazoa; phylum Mollusca; class Bivalvia; order Lucinida; family Lucinidae; genus Loripinus; species Loripinus fragilis. The sequence goes on from OZ026523.1 coordinate 9,240,596, forward strand.
AAGCATCATAAGAAACAAAAGACACATTACAGGCAGACTTGGGGTCAATTACTTTGAAAAAGTAATTAATTACTAACAATTACATTAGGAATCCTTCAATTAAATTACAATTACAATTACATGGCTTTTGAGCAAAGTAATTAATTACATACAATTACTTTGCCAAATGTAATTAATTAATTAATTAATTGCAACTTAGATAGATTCATCAGATTTTAATTTCAGATATATATATGAAATGAGTTACAACTCCTTAAAAAGTCTGAGTTAGATTGGCATTCTAAATTCAATATATGTCTTTTAGTTTGATTTTATTTTAGGACTTCTTGTATTATTATCAAGTGGGCTAGATCTCTTATTGCTGGGATGAACCATAATCTCCCAGCATACTTTACTTGTAATGGAATGTAAAAACCCAGTTGCTGTTTATTGTGGTTGATGACATGAGAACACAATGAGAAAATCCATAAATTATTATTTTTGGTGGGGGGACATCTGTAAATTGCTTAAGTTTACAAACTAGCTGTTAACCGCAGAACAAAGTTCAGGAATACACATTGGCCTGAGAAAAGTCTTACAATTGTAGAAGATAAACCGTGGAAATTGTAAAACTAGCTTAATTGCCAGAGAATAACTGTTCTAAAAAGTGTTGATAAGAAATCTGTGTGACCCTATGAGACATGAAAGTTGGCAAAACATTACAAAAAGGAATATTAGATAGTGATGAATTAAAATATTTCTTGTGTGTGAAATCCTGGCTTTGCAAGCAAAAGGTTGCAAGTTCGGTCCCCACTGGAACATCAATTTTATTTATTTTTTGTTTTGTTATCATATTAACAATGATAGGCCTCCGGTTCACTGAATGAGTGAAATCCAATTTATTGTTTTGAATCACATTTTATTATTATTATTATTATTATTATTATTATTATTATTATTATTATTATTATTATTATTATTGAAGATGCAAATAAGCAATTTAAGGATTTAAAATAATGTAGTGGATAGATTTGGTCATGCACCTTAACATATGTGTTGATCCTAGGTGTGAAAATTTAACAAATTGCCTTCAATGAGTCATTTCACTAACCAACACTTTTGTCTGAGTAAATACTATTGTTGAGATATTCACACATTCTTTGTTTTTGTAATGTTTTGGTAACTTAACAATTAAAGGTTGGTGGTCACAAAGCCATATCTTTTATGAGAAGATGAACAAAGAAAATATAATTTGCTTAAAAAAGGGTGCTTTAAACATACAGTCTGTGTCTGTGCTAAATTGTTATATGCTATTTTATGTCTATACTAGCAGTCTAGCATGACTAGTTCCAAGTCTCATTTGTTCCATTTTGCATTCAACTTTTCACATATTGAGTACAGCAAATGATATATGCATTTACAAAGACCAAGAACCATTTAGCAGTATTTTAAATATCTATGATAATCTAATGTAACTGAAGTTTATAACTGATCTGAAAAGTAATTTAAAAGTAATTGAAAGTAATTGTTAATTACTCCCATTTTTGACCATGTAAGTAATTACATTCAATTACTGTAATTAAAGAAATGTCTTAATTACAATTACATGCAATTACTTAAGAAAATGTAATTAAATTACAATTAATTACAATTACAATTTTAATTACCCCAACTCTGATTACAGGCAAATTCAAAAATTACTTTTCTTGTTCCTCAACCAAAACATATGTTGTGGGTACTCAAAAGAAAGATCCCAATGAGACGGTTATTTTGAGCACCAGAAAATCCTTAAAGAGCCTTAAAGCGACAATCACGACTGCAGCAGACGACAAATTTTGTAACACCTTTGCTAGTTTTCGAAAGAAATAAGGAATGATATTTCATGAGAATCGTCTGCCAGCAGAAGATTCTCATGAAATATCATGCCTTATTTTGTTATTTTTTAAAAAGCAGCAAATTTTTATATTGTTGTCTGCTGCAATTTATAGGTGGCGCTTTATGGGTTAAACTGAAGGATAAGGAAAAAATGACAATTTTACATTATTTTTTTTTTTGGCTTTAGTGGACATATGGTTGTCTTTCTCATCTGTGATGATATCAAATAATTGCTGATTAAGGAAAATAATTAGTCTCAGACCAGACCCGTCTTAGAGGAGCATTCTGATCTGGGACTACTTTTTCATGCACTATTTTCTTGTTTGTCCGACTTGGTTTTCAGCACTTTAAAGGCTTTTCCATTATCTGTATGAATTTTTCAATGCTTTGGTTTGATAGACATCAGTATTGGCCGATGATTAATTCCTCGGCGAGATATCGCGTTATATTGATCTCTGGTCATAATGAGAGATACGTCGACAATCTTATTCAAATTTGGTACAGCTATAAGATCTGTAGGTGAGATAGCATTATTGTGCGATTTCTGATCAAAATTTAATCTTGGTATTGCAATGTGATGATAATATGATATTGCCTCTAATAATAAGTTATTAATCTTTTGCACTATATAATATTAATATAAATTTTGAATAGATACCCTACTGGGCCAGGAGGTAAATCTAATACCATAATCAGTCTAAACCCTGGGAATCTACAGAGCTACAGTCCTCAGGACAAGAGCTTTTATTTGAATTATCAGTAGTTCAAATTATAGGGAGGTTGACATTATACAATAATTGACTTATTTTGAGGTTACTGTTCACTAACACTCCATGTCTATTGAAACATAAGTCAACAATTGTTTTATTATATAATAAATGTATGTTATGTATTTCCTGCCATTTTGGACTATTAAAACCATTGAAGTTAGGGATGGATCATTCAAAATTGCTTGACGTTCTGACATCACTTCCGGTAAGCCATGCAATATTACCTCATGCCCTGGGCATTGCAACATCATGTCTGGCAAACCATGCAACATGTAGTTATATCAGCAGCAGTGGATATGCACCTGAGCCAATCAAAAGCTCATATAATAAAAAAAATATAATTCCCCAAATAAGGCAATTATCAGAGTGTTTTTCTGTCAAACATAAGGTTTGGGTGCATAAACGAAATGTTTCTTGTACTCACCAAAAACTTATATTATTATAGACAGTTATAAAATAGAGCATGAATTAAGGTCCAATTCTCTGAATCAAGTGTGTTCTAAATTTATCTCTAATAAATTAACAAGTATTTTGAAAAATCAAAGTATGAATTTTCGAGGTTTTACTGTATTTCTTTGATATTCATTTATTAAGTACAGTGCATTTCTTTGTCATTTTAATGGTTCATTTGCCATGAAAAGTGATCTAAGATAGGTACTGTAAATAATCAAACATCTACGATTCGTAATACAGTGACATCTATTTATAACACCCCTTGTTATAACACAGGTTTATTTGCAACAAACACAGTTGTGGCTCCAAATTATGGCCATTTAAGTGTCAATGGGGCACAGTGTCTCACATCTGGGAACTGAAGGAACCAAAGCTTAGGTAGTTTTGTCGCCATGGCGTGTAGACAATGAATATACAGCGCAGTCTCTTTACAACACCATGTTTGGGGGTCCAGAGGAATGGACCATGTTACAAGTGAATCATGTCATAAACACAATTTTACAAAGAAATGATTAGAAAATGACCATAATTGGGAGCCACAACCATTTAAATGACCTATGATAACATTTGCAAAAAGTTTGGACCCAGATCAGGCCTGACAAAATGTCAGGCTTGACCTGGATCCAAATTGTTTGACACTATGATGCTATTCCTGAAAGAATTTTTGAAAAAGTTTATTTTGAAAAAAATTCAGCGGACGATATAAAAAAGCATGCACAATTACCCAGTACTGGCAGAGTTAAATCCCCCAACAGAACAACAACAACAAAATAGAGATGGTGATTTATACTACTGTCCTGCCCGCCAAGAGTGACTTCATGTTTTGTTTACAAAGTTATCAGGGACTTAGAATCGATAGATCACTTACGCTGGATAGGATTAATACACAAGTGATCTATCGATTTGCGTTAGCTCAATTGAAGTGTACACCTTAGTGTTTTACTAAATAATTGTAAACAGAGTATTTCGTCACTGTCACTTTTGGTTGGCAGGACAGTAGTCTGTCACATTCTGCTACTCTATTCACACGATTCGACAAATATACGCATGTAATTCTTTCATATTTTGAACGCTAAATCTATTTGGTCACTTAACTATGATAGTGTGCAAACTCTACATCAATTTATTATGAGACAGGGGAAAGCCCTATTTAATCATTATTATTATCATATTTTATCGATATTTTTTCCTTCAAAATTATCTGCCGCAACATTCAATAGCCCTTTTGATATATATGTTAACATCATATTTTTGAAAGTGGATTTTAATCTTGAAGAGCACCAAAGGGAGCCTACTCTGCTAGCCTTATCTTGTTCATTACTGTGATTAATGATTTGAAAAAGTTTAAACATTTATCATTTGATCAATTCACAAAGAAGTTTAACAAATATCTGCCAAAATATTTTAAGTTGAGAGTTGATCGAAATGATGAAGTGATTATGGGTTTGTTTTTTAGCAATTTATGCTTTGAAAAAACTTTGATATAAATCATGCAATAGCATATTGCATGATTTATATCAAAGTTTTTTCAAATCTATAAACTGATTACAGCTCTGACATGTGAAAAAATCTTATCCAAGTATTTTTTTCAGGAAAATTTTGGGCCAAATATTAGGGTTAAGGGGGCAAGGGTTATCTAATAACTAATTGAAAATTGACCATATTTTTTACTGGTATTAAAAAACAAAACAAGAAAACTAAAATTACTATTTGTAGGAAAATAGAGGCTTGAAATACTAAGAAAGCTGATATTAAGCATTATTTAAATGTAAATAAATTTAATATCAAATATTCCAGATGGTCATATATGCAGGCCTCGAAATATCTGAAAATAGGCACTTGCCCTGCCACGGCCTCCAATCTCTGCCTCCTTCTCCAAAAAGAGCAGAACGTAAAGGGAGGCGAAGGCCCTTCCGGGAAGCAGGCAGTGGGCATAAACAATGGAACACGGTAAGTTGTGTTGACACATTTTCAATCATAAGTAAATTTTCAGCGCAAAACTCGAAAATCTAAGAATGCTATGCTTCGGGCAATTGTTCAAGCTATCCGTAGAGCATGCTGTTTGCACATTTGAACTTAGTTTGTAAGCGTGAGAGCTTTTCTCCCGTTGCACAGTTGTCCAAGAAACGGTGGTTCCCGCATGGTTTTGCCTTCTAACCAAACAAATAGTAGCGTTTGGACCCTTATTCATACTACCGAGGCCTCTCCACACCCATGTTGTCCCAAATACAATTTTTCGAGATATTACAATGATAATTGAGTGATTTAGAGCCAAATTTCTTTAGGAGCAGGAGGCGAAGGGCAGGAGAAGGAGGCTTGGAGAGGAGGAGCAGGCGGCGATGATATCAAAATTTGCATTGATTTTGCTTATTTTTAATAATGCAAATCTATACTTATCCAATCTATATCAAACTTGCATGTATGATACGAATGATTACGCTTATTCTCCCATTGTGTTGTTTGTTTAACCCAGAACGTCATGTGCTTGCTAGAGGTATATATATATATTATAAGAGAGGTATATATAGCAATGTTTGTGATCAGAATAATTCAGTTAAAAAAAGCGTTTAATCATTCGTATCATACATGCAAGTTTGATATAGATTGGATAAGTATATTATTAAAAATAAGCAAAATCAATGCAAATTTTGATATCATCGCCGCCTGCTCCTCCTCTCCCAGCCTCCTTCTCCTGCCCTTCGCCTCCTGCTCCTAAAGAAATTTGGCTCTAAATCACTCAATTATCATTGAAATATCTCGAAAAATTGCATTTGGGACAACATGGGTGTGGAGGGGCCTCGGTAGTATGAATAAGGGTCCAAACGCTACTATTTGTTTGGTTAGAAGGCAAAACCATGCGGGAACCACCGTTTCTTGGACAACTGTGCAACGGGAGAAAAGCTCTCACGCTTACAAACTAAGTTCAAATGTGCAAACAGCATGCTCTACGGATAGCTTGAACAATTGCCCGAAGCATAGCATTCTTAGATTTTCGAGTTTTGCGCTGAAAATTTACTTATGATTGAAAATGTGTCAACACAACTTACCGTGTTCCATTGTTTATGCCCACTGCCTGCTTCCCGGAAGGGCCTTCGCCTCCCTTTACGTTCTGCTCTTTTTGGAGAAGGAGGCAGAGATTGGAGGCCGTGCCTGCATCACAAAATTTATTGGCATACATGGGGAAAATTTAATTTTCAGTAGAAATATCAAAATATTCACTTGCCCTGCAGCCTGAGACACTCGTAAATACGAGCGGACGAGTACTATTTTCGAGCCCTGATATGGATTCAAATTAAAAAAAATATATTTATTCAGTTTAAGAAAAATGAAGGTATTATTTGTTTGTTTGTTTGTTTGTTTGATTTGATTCTTTACGTCCCATCAACAATCTTTCAGTCATATAGGGATGGGTCTTCCTGGGTTGAACCAGTACTATGCTAGGATTAATGTGTCTTGCTTAATTAGGACACAACGCCGTGACGCCGGTGAGGCTCTAACCAGCGGTCCCTCGGTCTAAAGTCAAGCACTCTACTACTGAGCCACTGCGCTTCTAATGGCTTCAAATTGCTAGCATAATTTTGTCTAAATGAAACTGAAATTTTCTCAGGCGGAATTATTTGGTTCATTAAAGCTATTTACTGATAAAACTTATGGTATTTTGCATATCTCAAAAATCCCTCCATACCCAGCAAAGATTGCGCTTAGCGAAGATTCCACAGCGAGTATAGCCACCGATAGCATCTTCCCGGTATAGTGCAGATTAACCTTATTCTAAATCGGGTACCAAGCATTGATACTAAAATTAATTCACATCAAAACTCCTTCAAAACACCTGTGTTCTTTAGCTGCATAATCGGTAAAACAATTTGATAGATTTTAACAGATTGGCAAAAATTCTAAAATGATAATATTTATCAGTTGTATTTTATGCTGATGAATTTAATCAGATTCAAAGCTCCTGCATACTGTGCCGAGCTGAATTATTCCCCAGTGCCTGATTGGATCAGAAGATATGGATAAGGACCAATCAGATTCTGACTGGCTTCGTGTAAAATGCTTAAGATTGTTGTATCTCTTATGGATGTCTTTGATAAGGAAAGAAAAAAAAACGAGACATATTTCAGTGTACTGAAATACCCTGGGTCATACTTTTTTACTCGGTTTGAGGAAATATGCTGTGAGCTGTCAGACTTCATAACAAAAGCAGACTTTCTCTGCAATAGTGTTTTTGCTATCATTTATAAAAGTATCTGGAAATCAAGATATATGACAAGAATATATACCTGCATTGAGTTTTGTATTGTTATAAAGTACAACTTTTAAATTTGAAGAGATTTTACCACAAAGCTCAAGGCACATTAATTAAGTTAATGAGATCCTGTAACCTTTTTTTCAAAAATGTATAGTGTAACAAATAAGTCACATCTGTCGCACATCGTATGCATTATCCTGTTGTCATATACAACAAGCATATTTTTTAAGCAGTTTTATCATCATGTGATAATAGAATCTTAACCTTTGGGCTATTGCACCATTTAATTTATAAACTCATTGAGAAAAGTGGTAAATGCTTGGCAAGCCTCACATTTTATCTCTTTTCCTCAACTCATTGAATAATATATGAGTGCTCATGTTAAATCCTCTATGAAATATAGTGATGCACACAGTGCATGTATTTGGCCAAATACATGCACTGATCCAGAAAGTTTTGTTACGACTTTTTTTTTGGGTTGATGAAGGGAGAGATGATCAAAATACCACTAAAAGCGGGCCATCGTCGGCCTGCCAGCCAAACGCCATTTCAATGGTGTTTCACTGGCGGGCTGATGCTGGCCCAACATTGAATGCTGGCTTAGTTTTTCAGGGGATCTGAACCAGTCTTGCTAACAAACCCTATATTTTTGTGATTTTTCAGGGGGGGTCCGGAATCCTTGTCCCCCCCTCTGGATCTGCGCATGAAATTTGATAAATTTTCTTTTGTTTCAGGAGACAGAATATGGTGTGAGACAGTGGAGGACCTCGCAGTGGGTACAGAACTGGTCGCCTCATTCACCACTGGTACCAAGCAACCCATTACAGACAAGTCTGACCACCTGTTGAAACGGGAGCCAGTGGAAGATTCTGCCAGGGAAAATGGCCATAAAGCTACTACCTCAACAGAAGCAAAAGCTTTGCCCCCGCTACCACCTCAACATGGTAAGGTTAACCCTTTATATTCTAATGGATTTTCCCATACATATTGATACAACAAGAATGGGACTGCCCATTGAGTACTTGAAGGGGTCACAGGTAGAATTTTCTAACTCATGATGTATTTCTGTCCCTGAAGGTTGGTTAAATCTTAGCAAACAGTGCAGACCCTGATGAAATGCAGCATTATGCTGCATTTCATCAGGGTCTGCACCGTTTACCAAAGTTCCTGTTTATGGGTTTCCAGTATACAAAGGGTTAAAGATGATTTACTATTTAATTCTTAAAGAGCCAATAATGACTGCAGCAGACGACAAATCTTTTGACCTCTTTCCTAATTTTCGATAAAAAAAAAAATAAGGTATGATATTTCATAAGAAACGTCTGCCAGCAGACAATTCTCATGAAATATTATGCCTTAATTATTTGTTAGTTTTGAAAAAGCATCAGAATTAGATATTGTTGTCTGCTGCAAATTGTAGGTGGCGCTTTATGGGCTAATGTCAATTTTTACCTAATTTGTCACTATGCAGATCTGGATTTGTACTGCAAAGAGGACATAAAATACTCAGGGTGCACTTATGAGAGCTTGTACTTTTATGAGGTCTTTGCGTTCTGGGTAATTTTTCATGCTCAAAATCAACTTTTCGAAAAATTCTTTCAGGGTCAAACAAATTTGATCCAGGTCAGGTCTGACATTTTCTTCGCCCTGATCTGGGTCCAATCTGTTTGCAAAGGTTATGAGCAGACGACACGAGTTGCTGACATCTTTGTCCAGTAGTCAAAGGGAGGCTACTATATTTTAGTTTCTCAAATGCAGTCAAAATCAAATTTGAGTTCATGTTGCATTACTATATAAGTGAGACAAGAGTTTTATGGCCTAATAAACAATGTAAAGGTCATACCAGGCATGGTTAGTTAACTCTTTACCTTCCTATATCTAGTAAACACCTTTGCAAAGCACGTTTCATGGCTCCGCTCACATGTCGCTGTAAAACTCAATTTCAGACTGTATTTTAATGATATACCTACCTAAATAAGTATTTGAATATCTCCATAAGAATATATTATGGTACCCATTGGAATTGTCTTGATGAGACACTTTTAATGAGCACCCACAACATATGTTTTCTAATAGTAAGAGAAATTAGGAAAACAACAATGATCAGGCATTTAGTTAAGAGTGCGTAATAAAAAAAATCTTATTTCTCAACCAAAACAACTATTGTGGGTACTCAAAGGAACTGTCTCAATGAGACGGTTCCTTTGAGTACCCATAACATATGTTAAAACTGATGGGTAAGAAAATTTTAACAATTTTACACTAAAAATTTGTGTTTATCTAAACCTATGAATGATGTCCCTTTTATGAACAGCTACATAGAGAATACTAGGTGAGTGTCTTTTGATATCGTGTTTACCAGTTAAGGCTTCGAGAACACTTGTTGACATCGCGAGGCTTGCAGAGTAATTCAACATGTGTTCTCAAAGCTGAGCCTGGTAAACTTGATATCATAAGACGCGAACCTGGTATTCTATTTATCAGCTAAACAAGTTGATTCACTCTACAAACTAGCGAGTATCAGAATATAACGTAATGGTCAATTTTGTGTCAATTCAGCGTCATTAGCAACGTCACTCAAAAATGATCTGATAAAGGCACATGCCGTGAGATAGACAACGTTTATCAGGCAACGTGCAACACTCTAGTTAAGAGGTAACTGATAAAAAGAGATATCAGGTGGGCATTGAAGGACCACCAGAAGCATCTTGTTTTCAGTGAAAAATGAGGTACTTGTTTATCTCGACAAAACTTAGCAGGAAGACAAAACCAGAATCCGTTATCTCAAAGAACTGAAAATTTGAAGATTTTCAAGATATCAGCGATAGAATGATATCTTTTTCAAGTGTGTTAAGCACATAAATAGTTCCCATTCAAAATTTGTGAATCATTATTGAACCGTTAGATTAGCGAAAAATGTTTGTCTAAACCCTTCTCATTCTGGATCAACACATGATTGAGGAGGGCAGTGGCTCAGTGGTAGAGTCTTTGACTCGGGATCAAGGGGCTTGCGAGTTTGAGCCTCACTGGAGGCACTGCGTTGTGTCTTCGAAAATGACACTTAGCACAGGTTCAACCCAGGAAGAGCTGGATGTAAAGAACAAAAACAAACAAACACCAGGGTCTACATTGCTGGCTAAGACAAAGGTTAATTCATTGGTTCATGGGTGAAAGTTCCGCATTTCCAAAATCCTAAATTTTCGAAATTCTGATCTTAAAACTTGCAGAATGCGCACTAAGTATTCACATTTTGGTGCTTAAGTGGTAAATTGTCTTTAGACATACTGAATATAAATCAAGAGAACCTATTATAATCTCCCTATTTCAGGATTTTGACGCTAACTTTCTATGGAAAGTCAGCCTCAAAATCCTGAATTCAGGAATAATCTTGAAAACTTTCGCCCATGATTGGTTAGACTAGCCCATATATAATTCTTATCACTTTCTTGTCACAATATCTATATACCGTATATATATTAACATATGTCAAGATGAGGATATTATTTTAGCGTAAAATTGCATTTATTTTCTTACCCATTGATTTAAACATTTGTTTTGGATGCTCAAATGAACCATTTCAATGAGACGGTTCTTTTGAGTACCCACAACATGTATTTTGGTTGAGAAATAAGAAAAATAGTTTTCCATTATGCATCCTTATCTCTTTATCTCATAGTGTCGTCTGCTGATAACTTTTGCAAACAGTTTGTACCAAGATCAGGCCTGACAAAATATCAGGCCTGATCTGGATCCAAACTATTTGACACTCCGATAGTATTCCTTAAATAATTTAAAAAAAATGATTTTGAAAAAAATCAGCAGATGACAAAAAAGAATGAAAAATTACCCATGATTTTTCTGTTTACAGCTCTTATATTTGGGTGTCCATTTTGTGGGGTGAGGTTCAGCAGCCCGAGGACCTTAGATGCCCACTTGACCTTCTACTGCTCCAAGAAACCACCCACCCACCCAGATAGAGACAGTAAAACAGAGAGTGACAGAGGTATAAAGAATTCATAAGAAAAAAAAGAAGGATTTTGAAATTCAATACTATTGTCTGAACAAATAATTTTAGACAACAAACTAAATTTTGCATTAGAATTTAAGTAACCAAAAAGCAATAACTCCTCAATTTCTGACAAAACTGCTATACAGTAAAACCTGTGTAAAACGGCCACTCTCAAAAAGACGGAAAATTGGTTTTCAAGACCAATTACCGGTAGCGCTTTATGCAGGTCAAAAGTATTGCAGATTACTGAATTATAAATAATATCTATGTATAAGATATTTATAATAAAATGTAAATATAAGTAATAAATTAAATTTTTGGTCTATTCATGGAATTCTGAATACGTGGGGTCTCTTGCAAAGTTGACGTGAAGCCCTTTATTTTGCAAGCCATCCGGTATGTTCATGATTCCATGAATAGACCACAAAATAAATTTATCATTTAAAGGACAGCCATAACTATTTCATGTATATATCATTCTTGCGAGACCTGACGATATGTCCTCTAGGACTCTCGCATTTCGAGCTTTGAATTAGGGGTAGCTAGCGATATCTGGTTAGTCCCGTTCAATTCTCGTGCTCCTGTAGTGACACAAATTATTGTTAAAAATCGCAAAAAGTCCAATTTATGAAAGTTTACCATTTCTCTAATAGTCAATATTTTACGGATGCAAAGCCCTGAGTCATGCAAGCAGTGATCATAATAAATTTTAATAAAAATGGCGGGTGAATGGTGGTTCAATCCCAGGGTGCACCAGGTCAGTGCGTGCTAGAGCGCTTCCTTTCAGCGACAATGATGTATGTATGGCAAATTTTCTCAAAGTAGTTTTAGTGTTATATGTTAAAAGAATCTAAAATTTGTGCTCCTATATTATTTAATCTGTTTAACTCATTGCAAAAATGCTCCACAAAGCCTCACATTAAAACCTTTTTCCCCCATATTGTCTTTATAAATTAAATGAAAAAAAGTCAATAAGCAATGCTTATTAGATACCCCCCGCACAGTAAGGGTCAGTGAAAAAACTTAGTTTTGGCAAGTGATAGTTCAAACCAGCAGACCCTAGTTTTGAAAAAAAAATCAGTAGAATCTGTGAAAACAAGATTTCAGTAGAGTCTGTGCAAATGATCTTAAAGCTTGATATCTGGAACATTTGTTTAGATCAAATACACAAAATTATTCACACCTGAAAGCTCTATATCAAAGCTTATATCAGAAAAATAGTCTAAGTTCTCGAAGATGTCATTTTATCAAAAATTCAAAAATTATTTTTTCCGAACCAAACTCCTTCATGCATATGGTCAATGTGTCTATATTGTATAGGCAACATATCAAATTGCTCCATCAAAAGCTGTGGTAGGAGTTGATCGGCCCATAAAGGCACTATCCCTGCATATACAAAAGCCATATAAGTGAAAATTTGTCTAAGTTCTCATAGGTGTCATTTTGTCAAAAAATATTTTTTCTGAACCAAACTCCTTCATGCATATGTATGTTCAATGTGTCTACATTGAATAGGTAGAGTATCAAATTGCTCCATCAAAAGCTGTGGTATGAGTTGATCGGCCCATGAAGGCACCATCTATGCACATACAAAAGCATTATTAGGGAAAAATTGTCTAAGTTCTCACAGCTGTCATTATGTCAAAAAAAATAATTTCTGAACCAAACTCCTTCATGCATATGTTCAATGTGTCTACATTGTATAGGCAAAGTATCAAATTGTTCCATGAAAAGCTGTGGTAGAAGTTGATCGGCCCATGAAGGCACCATCAATGCATATACAAAAGCCCTATTAGGGGAAAATTGTCTAAGTTCCCACAGATGTCATTTTGTCAAAAATTATTTTTTCTGAACCAAACCCCTTCATGCATATGTTCAATGTGTCTACATTGTATTGGCAAAGCATCAAATTGCTCCATCAATACTGTGGTAGGAGTTGATCGGCCTGTGTATGGCCTATAATAGCATAAGCATAAAACCCTATACAAAAAGCCATTTAGAACCACAAAGGGAAATAACTCTAATAGAATTGGCCCCTAGCCCTTACTTTTTTGTTTAAAGTATTTGTCTTGCATATATGAACATGTTTGCAAGGTTTGATGAAAATCCAGCAATGACTCTTCAAGATATTAAGGAAAAAAAACGTTACAGACGGACGCACGCATGCACAGACAACGTGAAAACAGTATACCCACCACAAACAAAGTTTGTGGGGGGTATAATAAAACATGGGCACTCATGTAAGATCCTTTAGGCACGGAAACACGCACGCATGGACAACGTGAAAACAGTATACCCACCACAAACAAAGTTTGCGGGGGGGGTATAATAAAACATGGGCACTCATGTAAGATCCTTTATTGTAATGTTTTCATAAATCAATTCAGATTTTTATGGTTTTCAGAAGGTGTGCATTGCACAAGTTTATTGCATCAAGTTTGTGCGGCCCACAGCTTCTTAAATTCACAAAAATCTGCATTTGCTTTCAGCTATGGAATTTCTTCTTTTTCATGTATGATTGTCTTTGTTTTTAACCATTTGTATACTGGAAACCTTTAAATGAGTATTTTGGCAAACAGTGAAGACCCTAATGAAATGCCACAATGTGGCATTGTGGCATTTCATTAGGGTCTGCACTATTTGCTAAGACAAAATCAATCTTCAGAAAAAGAAACACAATATTATTTTGGAAAATATTACCTTTGACCCTTTAATATATATATACAATGGACGATCATGACATAACTGTATCAAACTTTACGGAATACCGTAAAATGGGACATTTTCGCGTTGTCCAATTTTCGCTGTAAGTCGGGAACCGCGAAAATTGAAATGCGCGAAATATTTTCCAAGTTTGACCATTTGTTTATTACCTGTGTACAGAACAATAATTGTGTATTCATTTGTGTTTCAATCACCATTTTTCATGGACTGACCAGCATATTTTATACATCAAGCTGCATGTATACTGTTTATTGAACATAAATAGACCAATCAAGGTCTTGTCCGTAAGCGTTCAACCGTTACACAGTAGACGGCTTGGACAAGCAGGAAAGATAATGGAATAATTAGGCTTAAACACGCCTGAGCATTTATTCAGATTTAGACCAGTGATTGTCAATATGTGTTCACATACGGTACTGTCAGCGTGTTTTCACATACTTATTAATTAAATGATACTAAAAAGTGATTGTTTTCAGAGAGAAAAAAGGACAATGTCATTGTTTGTTTGTTTGTTTGTTTAGTTGCTTTACGTCCCAAGTCAACAGCTATGGTCATTGCGGGACGGTCAGTTCACCTAGCCACACTTTTTCCTGGGCAAGCTTGAACAAGCAGTTAACCAGTACTTAGTGCACATACTTTCGCTTGTAACTGACAACAACCCTTCTTGAATGATTCAGCGGAAGGGAGGAGAATGACCGTAGAAATTATTTCATGATCAATCTCCATGAAAGTATGGGACCGGACGGGGATCAAACTCGCGACCCCTGGATCTGCAGTCAGACTCGCATCTGTTGACAGACACGTAACCGACTGCGCTATGCGGCCCGGTACAATGTCATTGTATTGCCAAGTAAAGTCGGCACACAAAATGCACCGCTCTTTTTATGCACTAGTTACAACATGAGACCAACAAGAAACTACGATTCGTTTTCCAGATAAATACAGAAAGCACCTAGTTTCAACCACTAGAAATGACCAACTAAATGCTATTCTTCAGACATTTCGCAGGACATTTAACTTGCAGTTATAATTTTCGCCGAAACAAAAGACCGCGAAAATTAAAAACCTTGAATATTAATCCTCATGTTTTTGAGGCAAAAACCCGAAAATTTGGCGACGCGAAAATATTCCATTTTACGGTATACCATTGGCCTACAAAGGGTTAAGCCAAAAGTTGGTTTGCGGAAAAAAAATTGTTCATCTCAAATTCCATATCTGAATGTAAAATTCCATATTTGAAAAAAAAAATCCATATTTGAATGTAAATTCCATATTTCCCTTTAATCTAGCGTTATGTAAAATATTCTCCCGTATATTTCAGGTTCTACTAGTCCTAGCTCCGATATGGAACCTTCTAGATCAAGTATGAAGAGGCCGCAGGAAGACGGTGTATCAGATTCTGCCAGTAGCCACTCTGACACAGACGCCCCTTCATCTAAATCCCCCAAATCTGGCCAGAGTTTCAAATGTGGCTCTTGTGACTACATGGCAGATAGGCTCTCCAGTCTTAACAGACACAAGCGGATACACAGTCGTGGCTCGGAAAGTTCCATGAGTTCTGAAAGACTGTCAGTTTCCCCGATCTGTCAGAGCGAGACTTTCTGTAAAGATTGTAATATACAGTTTTCCTCTATGAGTACTTACCGTGGACACCGTGAGTTCTATTGTAAGTTCCGACGACAAGAAAAGAGTGAAGACAATGTGAGTGTGGGATCTTCACCACCGAACAAAGACAAACTGTCTCCAAACCTAGTCTCACCACCTATCCTGCTACCTAAGGGTCTGATTCAGGCCGGGGCTATTCCACATCCACTCCACTTTGCAAGATCTCCTCTTCTAATGCAGGCAATACCTAAAGAACTGCAAGCCTTGCTTGCCCATCACAAAGAACAAGATCTGCCTCATGCAAGTGCTGTTTCTCATGCCTTAATGAAGGCTTCAACAGATGAACTGAAACAAGCTGATGACCAACCCTTAGATCTGAGCACAACCAAATCAAAGAATCTAACAGAATCTGATGATGAACATAAATCGAAAGCTTCAAGTCCAATCATACATAAGGCAGAACAGAGGATCACACCTGAGCACAGCCCAGACTCGAACCAGCATTTGAGTCCTGGTTTGCAGAGACAAGACATTCATGGTGACACAGGCAAGGTGATAGGTCCTCCCGGGAAGGCAACTCTCAAAGTTCCCATGTTTCCAGCTGCTCAGGTGACGTACGTGAAGAACAAACCTATTCCTCCAATGCAGATGGTGAGCCGATGTGTCGAGTGTAATATTGTGTTCTACAAACACGAGAACTATCTCATTCATAAAGAGCATTATTGCTCAGGTCGAAGAGGTGGGGTAAGCATGGCAGGGGAAGACAACCACAGAATGGAACAGGAAATGATTGAATCACCATCAAAATCACAAATCAGTCCAGGACAAAAATCAGCCCCACCAGATGTTACAAAGAGCCGAGACAATATTTCTCCTTCTAGTCCAAAACTTCCAAAAGGAAATAATTCTCCCGGACAATTGAAGCCTAATGAGTTGTGTTACTTGTTTTACTGCATTCCATGTAATATCAAATTCAGTTCATCAGGAACTCTAAAAGCACACAAGGAGTTTTATTGCCCCCATGGTAAAGACAATGATACGTCATGTGTGGTGAAGGAAGCTGATGCTGATAGTGATAGGACTAGTAGTGATAATAGTGATCTATACAGGTGTGATATGTGCCATAGCGAGTATACCTCAGCCAGACACTTAAAGTTACATTTCTGTACAGGACTGGCAGCCCAGGCGCCTCTACTGAGGTGTCCATACTGTGAATATGTTACACAGACTGAAAACAGACTCTCAGAGCACATGAAAGTCCATGTTCCAACAAAAGCATTCAAATGTACGCTATGTGGGTATCGAGGGAACACCGCTCGTGGTATGCGTATGCATGGTAAGATG
Source organism: Loripinus fragilis (assembly GCA_964019695.1). Lineage (NCBI taxonomy): Eukaryota > Metazoa > Mollusca > Bivalvia > Lucinida > Lucinidae > Loripinus > Loripinus fragilis. The sequence continues at coordinate 9,257,607 of OZ026523.1, forward strand.
CACCTTGAGAATGGGGAGGAGTTTACTGATGATAATATGCTAGAGTTTGAAGAACCACCTCTAGTACCTGTGCAGAGAAATGGTGTATGTGACAAAGGTCCGGTTGATATAGAAACAGAATTGATTCGAATGAAGAATGAACCATACAAGAGAAGGCGGTCGAGGAAATCTTTTGAAAAATCTGAAAATATGCCATCATTCCTTGGTGCTGGTCTGTTGCCACAGAATCTACTATGTGCTGCCTGTGGACAGGCCTTTAACAGCATCAGTGAGTTTGTGATACATCTAAGAATGCATGAAATGGCAGCTTTAGAAGCTATGAAAAACTTGAAAAGTCTGAAATGTGAACATTGTGATAATTACATAGCTGATTCGTTGACTGGTCTACTGTTCCATATGCAGGAGAGACATCCAGAACAACTGCCCAACACTAGTAGATCTGCAAACCAGTCTGAATCTGAGGGTGAAAGATCACAGTCTAGAGATAGTCATAGGTCATTATCACTTGAGGACAGGTCTAGGTCAAATTCAGAGGAAAGTTCTATAGCCCATACTTCTAACCCTAGTCATAGAGACGATGTGAAACCAAATATAGATGTGAACAAAGCTGATACTGGTGATCAGTTAGACATTACTAACAATGATGAACATATCTTACAAGTGAAACAAGAACAAAGGGAAACTGGTAGTTCTGAAGATGAGGAGTCTGGTGTAAAAGAAAGTTATGAAAACAATGACAATACGTCAGCAGGTGCCCCTAATTCAGAGTGTAGTAAGAGCCCCAATTCTTCCATGTCCCCTGTTACCTCCGTTACCAGCAAGTCTAATGATATCAATCCATCATCAGTGATATCCACTAATGGAATATCTAAAAGCATCAGTTCCCCACCTCCATTAAGGTCTATACCAGAAGTTAATCCCATGTTGAAGCTGTCTTCAGACTCAGCTTCACCCATCAAAGGCCATACATGGCACATCCCTAATACAGCTGACACAATGCCACAACTATCACCTGGTTCCCGCTCTGATGATGAAAATACAACAAATCAAATAGGACCTGTACCCCCTGCCAGGGAACCAGTCATGTTTTCTAAACACGTTCCATCCATGCCAATTTCGACGCTTCACAAAAGTCCCATATCTCCACACCAGAATAATCTGTCACCATGGAAACAAATTTCCCCAAAATTACCCACAGTAAAATCGGAACCAGCTTCACCCCTTCAGAGAGAAAACCACAGGGATTCACCGTATTCCGTTCAAATCAAGAAAGAAAGGGACGCTTCTTCAGATCTGGAGAAGTCCCCTAATTCCCATCGACCATCTAACCCTTCGACACCAACTACCCCTTCTCAGTTCATGTTACAAAGAAACATTCTTTCCCCTCATCTCCAGAACTTACCCTTGTTATATAGTCCACAGGCTCTCATGCAACTTTACCAGTTGCAGCATAGTTTTCCTACACCGAGCGTTACTCTCCCAGGAGGGACTGCTAACAGCTCAGAGTCTTCCACGGAAGAAAATAGTTCCAGAAAATATTGTAAACATTGTGATATTAATTTCACTTACTTGTCGTCATTCCTTACACATAAGAAATATTATTGTAGCGCCAGAGCATCCTCTGAAGAATTGAGCCCTTCACCTTCTGCTTAACTTGTTACCTCATCGTGTCGTCTGCTCATTACCTTTGCAAACAGATTGGACCCAGATCAGGCCTGACAAAACATCCGGCCTGATCTGGATCCAATCTGTTTGACACTCAGATGGTATTCCTGAAAGAAGTTTTTGAAAAATTGATTTTGAATAAAATCAGCAGACGACAAAAACATGAAAAATTTCCCAGGGGGCAAAGACTAAACTCAATGCATGCTGGGTAATTTTGCATGATTTTATGTTGTCTGGTGATTTTTTTTTTCTCAAACTTAACGTTTTTGAAAAAAAATTACAGGAATACCATCAGTGTGTCAAACAATTTACATCCAGAACAGGCGTTTTGTTCAGCCCTGATCTTGGTCTAAACTCATACTGTTTACAAGCCCTATGATCTGTGACGACAAAAGTTGTTATAAGCTGGCAGAGTTACTTCCCTTGACTGACAAAAATCTTACATCCTGGTTTATACATTAATTTTTAGGCCATTCACAACAGTTATCGTCTGCTTGCTTTAATATCTGATGATGTTCTTTGGTAGCCTATATTGCAAACACTATGGACCCAGATCAGACTGCCCCTCTATGTGCAGTCTGATCAGGGTCCATAGTGTTTGCTTCCTCGGTAAACATTTTCTGAAGTGCATTGGAATATAAGCAGCCGAAGAAATAAGCAGACAACAAATATTGGTAAGATAAGTGTCAATTTTTTTGAGTGGTCTAAGATTGGAAGTTTCATAATACATCGAACTGTCCTGTGAAGATTGAGTTTATGGTATTAACAAGATATGAAATTTGTTTCATCTTATCTGGGGCTATGCGGTTTTAACTGTTTATCTCCAAGTTTCGTCTGCTTAAAACGTCTGCAAACAGTTTGGACATGGATCTGAATCCAAATGGTTTGACACCCTGATCCTGTTCCTGAAAGAATTTTTCGAAAAAGTTAATTTTGAAAAAAAACAACAGCGGATGTCAAAAAAGCGGTAACAAAATTCTGGGGGCAAAGAGTTTTGCAGTCAAGAAAGGGTGGAAGCTTTATGCCTATATCTTCTTTATCCCTTAACCCATTGTGTAATTATGGACTTCCTTTTAGTTTGATTCAATAAACTTAGGACCGTCCATTGTATCTATCATGGGGATACAGTGTATCAGTCCTTTAGTTAAGAGTGTGTATCAAAAAATATTTTCTTATTTCTCAACTAAAACATATGTAGTGGGTACTCAAAAGAACTGTCTCGATGAGACAGTTCTTTTGAGCACCCAAAACATATGTTAAAATTGATGGGTAAGAAAATATTTACAATTGGAAGCTGAAAATTTTTGTTTATCTAAACCTATAGTGTATGATTTCCAAATAATATCAAATTACTTTCTTTGAAGATCGTTTTTGTCTAAGGAAACAGTGCAGAAACTGTGCAGAATCTAGCGTATCAGTAATGCTGCATTCTTTGACATTACTTCTGGGTCTTCACTGTTTGCCAGAGTACTGGTTTAAGGATTTCCAGTATACAAAGGGTTAAAGTGGATATTTATCACAGGTTTAGATAAGCAAAAAATTTGAGCATAAAATTGTTAATATTTTTTTTACCGATCAGTTTTAACATATGTTTTGGGTGCTCAAAAAACATCTTGTTGAGACGGTTCTTTTGAGTACCCACAACATATGTTTTGGTTGAGAAATGAGAAAATTATTTTTTTTGGTAACTCTTAACTAAAGGCCTGATTTATGTATGTTTGAAATTTGAAGTGTGTGTATTTTGGAAATCCTGGAAAGGTGGAAGGTAAATTTTAGCAAACAATCTACCTTATGCAAGTAGACTTTGCTTATCATTTGCTTACCGGTAAGCAAAATAAACTTATATAAGTGAGCTCGGACCCGGTATACCCGGACTGGTCACTGACCGAAATACAAAGGTATGTTGTCGTGGCTTCATTTTAGAGCTATTTCAAAGTACTACAGCCATTAAAATTGATTCTGAATAATACATGAGATTATAATAAGTAATTCCCTTTATGCTAAGTTGAAATATTACTGACAACAGTAAATAAATTGAAATTTTAGCATAATTTTAGGTGGATTTCTGACGTTGTGCCAAAAAAACAGCAAAAAAGGAACCTTGGTTTCTTGCTGGTGTTCATAAAGACAGATAAAGTTTTCATAAATATAATAATACAGTCTAAAAGATAATGTATTGTATTAAGCTATTGCTTTGCTTTTTGAAGAATTATCACAGATATGCAGAGAAATAATGGAGATATGATTATTTAAACTTCAACAAACTCAGTTTGGAAAGCTCAGCCACGACAACATATTTCCAATATATACATTTACCTGTATGTCAGTGACCAGTCCGGGTATACTGGGTCCGAGAAGTGAGGTAGTCATGGGACATAATTAGCTACTACTTTGTGACGTCACCATTGAAAACAGCTAGTGCATATCATATTTTTTGTAAAAATTACCATGACAAAGTTAATGGGTACTTTTTTCATGATTGTAGGTTCTATAGTTTTCAATAATTTTTGAAAAAATCTGGAAATACATGTACATCTATTTAAAGCGCAATGTCAGAAAGTGGTGAATAATTAACCCATGACTACTTTCATAAAACAGTTCAAGTATTTGAATATATTTTCCCCAAAATTAAGTGGTCACTGGCTGGCCCCAGTTTTAAATTGGGTTTTATCAGGGCCTTTCTACCCAAAAGTGTAGAAAGACCCTGGTTTTATACAGTAAAAATGGTCTTAAGCGGCCACTCAAAAATAGACAAAACAAAGGTCTTAAAGGCAAATGGTAGCTTAATGAAGGTCGAAAGTATTGCAGAATGCTCTCTTGGAGCATTCTGCAATACTTTTGACCTGCATTAAGCAATAATTGGTTTTGAAAAACAATTTTTGGTCTTCTTTTTGAGTGGCCGCTTAAGGCAGGTGTTACTGTATAGAGTAACAATGTAAGCATTCCAGTAGATTATATGTGCCATATACATGATATACGTATGTGTTATTATTTTTAGTGCTAGGTAACAAAGTTGCTTATTTATACACTATGGCAAATGTTCTAGACATCATATACAGATAGAGTGTAAAATTGTGATCCATTTGTTTAGACTGGCTCCAGTCGTTTAAACATTTTTTCATCAATGTGTCATTTCAAATACCTGTAGCTAGTCTAACTCTGATGGCTATGTTTTAACACAGAGCCACCAGAGTTAGACTAGCTACAAGTATATGAAATGACACATTGATGAAAAAATGTTTAATAAGTCAGTCTAAGATTTGTTTAAACCAATGGTTTTGGATGCCTAAAAGAACAATCTCATTCGGAGGGTTCTTTTGAGGAGCCACAACCGTGTTTTGTTTGAGAAATAAGATAATAGATTTTCATTTCATTTTTCAGTTATTGTGACGGTGTGCCGCGGTCCCTGTGCACTAGGCATATATAGCACACACGGCACACTCTTATATAATAGATTTTCAATACAGGACAGTCATTTTATAATACACCTAGTTGCTTTGTTTAATTTGATTCTTTACATCCCAGTTATAAAGTGACAGGTCTTCCTGGGTTGAGCCATGACTAAGCTAGGATTAATGCGTCTTGCTCAAGGACACAATGCAGTGATGCTGGTGAGGCTCGAACCCATGACACCATGGTCTCTAGTCAAGCACTCTACCACTGAGCCACTGCGCTCTCTACACCTTGTTGAACATTGATTTGGATATAACAGTCATGATGTGCCTCCTAAATTTTTAATAATGGAATTTTACACAGGAATTATAGAAGAGCGTGCTGGCTCAGTGGTAGAGTGTCAGACTAGAGATAGATGGGTTGCTGGTTCAAGTCTAACCTGAGGCACTGCATTGTGTCCTTGAGAAAGACATTTGATCTTCTACTTAATACTGGTTCAACCCAGGAAGGTAGGAAAACATCTTGATATGAATGAAAAATTGTTGACTGGTATGTAAAGCATCAATGCAAACATACAAAGAAGTTGCAATAAAAATAACCATAAATAATTATGTAAAATTGTCCCATGATTCAATGAAACAGTCCATCCAGTGGAACCGAAACATAGCATTTCTGGTGCCGTCTGCTCATAAGCTTTGCAATCAGATTGCACCCAGATCAGGCCCGACAAAATGTCGGGCCTGATCTTGATCCATTCTGTTTGACACTCTGATGGATCCTGAAAGAATTTTTCGAAAAGGTTGATTTGAAAAAAATCAGCAAAAGACAAAAAAGCATGAAAAATTACCCAGAAGGCAAAGAGTTAAAGGGACTTCACTGTACTCTCCTCTTACCGAGAGGAGTGACTGCACTTTTTTCCCGAAGTTCTCTAGAGCCACACTGTGTTTCTCAAAATGCTTTGCATGGTGAGAAATTTATCAATTTTATTTTGTCGTCTGCTGATTTAATCCCGAATTGAAAGTTTTCAAAAATTCTTGCAACAGTTTGAATCCAGATCAGAATCTGATCTGACTCCAAACTGTTTGCAAAGATTACCAACAACGGACAAAAGTCGCCACTAGCAAGAAAAGAGTTCACTTTCTTCACAGTTATCAGTCAGAAAGTGTTTACTTGTTGCCTTCTAGTGTCGTCTGCTCATAATTTTTGCAAACAGATTGGACCCAGATCAGGCCCAACAAAATGTCGGGCCTGATCTGGATCCAATTTGTTTGACACTCAGATGGTATTTACGAAGAGAAATTTTCGAAATCGAAAAAGTTAATTTAAAAAAAAAAAAACAGATGACAGAAAAGTATGAAAAGTTTCTCAGGGGGCAAAGCCTTAGTTTTGATTTTGTCGCTATACATTGTATTGTAATTTTTATTGTTTTTATTGTGAATGTTTTACTGTGTTCATGTTATTCAAGAGCTCTCTTCTGCAACAAAAAGTCCAAATAAGCTGCATCATAAGAAGTTGCATGCTGGGTAATGTTTCATGCTTTTGTTGTCGTCTGCTGAACTTTCAAAATTAACTGTTTCAAAAATTATTCCAGGAATACCATGCGGGGATCCAGAAAGTTTTATAAGAGGGGGTCCAACTTTGACATTAACTTGTTTTTTTTAGTTTATTAAGGAATTAGGGAATAAACGATCTTAATTCCTCTAAAAGCTGGCCATCATCGTCCCGGCAGCAAAACGCCATTTAAATGGCATTTCGCTAGCGGGCCCGTGATGACCCAACATAGAATGCTTGCTTGGTACCTTTGTGATTTTTCAGGGGATCCGGACCAGATTGCTAAAAAAAACTATATTTTTGTGATTTTTCAGGGGGGGGGGGGGGGGGTCCGGACCCCATCCCCCCTCTGGATCCGCCCATGAGTACAATATGAGTGTCAAAGGGTTTGGATCCAGATGACAAGTCACCGTCACAAGGAGAGTTAATCCCGTAAAAACCCAACAAACCCTTGATTAATCTGCATAAGCTTTACACAAATTTTAAGTTTTTTGCCGCTCACTGAGATAGGATATCTTATTTAAAATCTTTGCATGCTGGGAAATGCTTCATGATATTTTTTGTCTGCCGTTTTTTTAATGTGGTGGGTAGTACAAATTTAAAGCTCTCTGTGAAAGTTGTCCAGGCGAGCTACAAAGGGATATTTACTGGCCCTGTGAACAGCTCTTTCCACACCAATGGCAACTTTTGTCATCTGCTGATAACCTTTGCAAACAGTTTGGATCCAGATCAGGCCTGACAAATTGTCAGGCCTGATCTGGATCCAAACTGTTTGACACACTGATGGTACTCCAAAAAAATCAGCAGACGACAAGAAAGTATGCAAAATTACCCAGCATGCAAAAAAGTTGTCAGGCCTGATCTGGATCCAAACTGTTTGACACACTAATGGTACTCCAGAAAGAATTTTCGAAAATGTTAATTTTGAAAAATATCAGCAGACGACAAGAAAGTATGCAAAATTACCCAGCATGCACAAAAGTTAAAGGACTCAATTCTTTGTGATGCAGCTTATATAGTTATGTTATAATTGTCCAAAATTTTATATAAAAAAATATTATATTGAAAGACTTTTTGTTTCTTTTTCCTTCTTGTTAGCTCACATGGACTGAAGCTTCTGTTATTAGTCCTTCTGTCATGGACTTTTCATATTTGGACATCTTTTCAAGAACTTATAGTTTACTCCGCCCCTTCCTGTGCTTAACAACCAATCAGTTTGCACAGAAATTTAATTTTTTGGCCAACTTAATTACATATTTTGTCAATATTTGTAATATCTATTAAGTAAATCATTAAGTAAATCCGTGAAGTGGTCAATGCGGCCATTTCACAAGGGGCAGTCATGAAAAAGAGGAGAATACTATAAGTAGGTTATAGATCATATATTACTCCTTTAAAAGAATTAAGTGGTGATCTATAACCTATTCTTAAGCTTGGCTTGAGCTGAACTTTTATATGACCCATCAGGGTCATGTCCTGTCCAGATCCAGAAAATTCTGTCAGCGGGGATCTTTTTCTGTAGTCATCAACGTATTTCACAGAGTTCTATATGGGCCTTCCTCGAGAAGGGGGATCCGTACCTGTATTTAGGGAGTCCAAACCCCCTGTCCCCCTCTCTGTATCCGCCTATGAGGGTGACAGATTGAGTCAGAATCACTAAAATATTTTGGCTCTGATATCCAAGATGGTTGCAATGGCATGGCCAGAACGCTGAAAAAGTTATGCACATCAAAGGGAGGCTACTGGATCAAGCAGTGATTGTAATTGCCTCCCCTTATCAAAATGGGAACTTCTCTTAAAGAAAAGAATTTGCTCCTAGAGGGAGCAAAGTCTTTCCTTTAAGAGCAGTTCTTTATGATATGGATAATCACTTTTACTACATTAGGTGACCCCCCTTGAATGTTACTACTTTTATTACGCACATGCGTAACTGCGTATTGAGAGCTACGCCAATGGGCTGCCACTTGAAATTCCGCAAAGACAACTCCACGAAAACCATAATAGCATTGAACAGAATTTTGGCAGAAGGTAATGGGGCAACATGGAGAATCAGAGTTGTAAAATTGTTCTGTTCAGATATTTAACCCTTTGTATACTGGAACCACTGAAATGGGTACTTTTACATAGTTATGACCCAGATGAAATGCTTCATAATGCTGCATTTCATCAGGGTCTACAATGTTTGTTACATGTGAGAAAGTTCAAAATTTCCAAAATCCTGAACTTATGAAACGCAAATCTTAAAACTGGCAGTATGCCCACCAAATATTCACAATTTCAAGTTTAAATTGCCAATTGTCTTCAGACAGACTGTATATAAATAAGAAAACCTATTAAAGTTCCTCTAATTCAGCATTTTGAGAAAGTCAGCCTCAAAATCCTGAATTAAGGAATAATCCTGAAAACTTTCACCCATGTTGTTAAGGTAAAAAAAGATCTTCAGACAAAACATACATTTTTTTTAATTATAACCTGACACCTCTGTACTGTTCAGATAATTTAAGCTTGTGCTTGAATTTCTTCATACTTATCTACCTCTGAACCATGTCAGATTGAACTGTAACATGGTTGAATTTATCCAGGGTTCGCACAGGCTTGAAAAGTACTTGAATTTAGAGGGCTTTCTTGAAAAGTCCTTGAAAAATTAAATCTGCCTTGAAAAGTACTAGAAAATCACTCAAAAGCCTTGAAAAGACATTGAATTCTACTATTTTCTGTAGGACTTAGCACTGTTGATAAGAGACCTAAATCAGTTTAAAATTGGTGTGCCTTTATTTAGTGCAGCATATGCTGCACAAAATAAAGGCACACCATTTTATAATAATTTTCCAGTACTAATGTTTCATTATCTCACTAGCATTTTTGATGTAGAATTTTAACACTTTGATCAGTATTTTTCACTAACTTTAAGTCCTTGAAAACTGTTGGAGAGGCTTTTGGAGGTCCCTGAAAAGTCCTTGAATTTTACTCATGCAACAAGGAGAAATACCACCTGAACCGAAACTATGTCGGAGGCATGAATGCAATCTGGAGATTAACCCTTTGTATACTTATGGATTCTTCCTTCTGGTTTGAATAATCTTGGGATAGTCCATTTGACATATGTAGGGGTGTCAGGTTATAACTTAAAAAAATATTGTGTTCTTTTGTCTGAAGATCTTTTTACTTTTACAAACAATGTAGACACTGATGCCGGCATTTCATCTGGTAGGTCTTCAGTGTTTGTAAAAGTACCTGTTAAGGGGCTTCCCGAATACAAAGGGTTCAGAGCTGCCAAAATATTCAAGATGGCCACCATGGGAGCTAACTTAAAATTCTCCTAACCATATGACTGAGCCACATGAGATTTCCAACAATGTGGTATGTGCCATCAGCAAAGGCTCAGACCAGCCTGCGCATATGCGCAGTCTGATCAGAGCCTTTGCTAGTGGCATGAATATTCTATGACTGTTAAGCTACTGACCGAACACCATTTGGAGTTTCTAAGCTTAAAAGGCTACACAGGCGAATCGAAGTCTACACTTGTCAAAATGCCACATTGTTGGAAATCACACGTCACGGCTCATGTTATATTGGACTAATATTGGATAACTTGAAATTCTCCCTAACCATGTTATATTGTACTGAAACTTGGTGGCAGGCATTAGGGCAACATGGAAATTAAGAATTGCTAAAACCTTCCTTTTCAATATCAAAGATGGCTGCCATCTTGATTTGATTTAGTTTTATTCTTTACGTCTCAGTCAACAGCTATGGTCATGCGGAGACAGTCAGTTCACCCAACCACACTTTTTTTCCTGGGAAAGCTTGACTAAGTGGTTAACCAGTACTTTGTTCACATACTATCGCTTGTGACTGACAACAATCCTTCTTGAATCAGCAGGAGGAGAATGTCTATAGAAATTGTTTCATGATCAATCTTGAAATTCTCTTAAAACCATCACTGGAACCATATGTACAGTTAACCCATTACTCCATAATAGCGCTGTTTGACGCCTTTAAAATATCATCTATCTGAAAATATTATGGAAAATGGAGCATTTGCTCTTTTAGAGCAAATGCTCTATTTTCCATAATATTTTCAAAAGTATTCAAAACTTAACATGAATTTTTCTTGATTTATTTCAATGTCTAAAAATAAAAAATGATGTCATGATCTAAAAATAGCCAATGGAGTAAAGGGTTAAACCTAAACTTGGTTGGAGGCATCAGGGCACATTAAAACCAAAAGTTGTTGAAATAATTTTGTTCTATTCAGATATTTATCAAGGTGGGCAGGGCAGCAATCTTGAAATTCTTCACGCAAATCTTCTCCCAGAACATACTGTAAATTCCGAAATTTTCGCGAGAATTTTATTTTCGCGAATAGCGTTAAAAACATATTTGTGACGTTAAAAAATCGCGACTAGGGCATAATTTACCTTTGTCAGTAAAAGACAGAGTGATTTCATCATTTCCTGAGGGTTTCATTTTCACGAAACTTCACATATGCGAAGTTTCGCAAAAAATAAAACCCTCGCGAAAATTTCCAAATTTACAGTATGTGATTGAATGGACACTTTGTTGGATTGAATCAAAACTTGGTGCCATGCTTCAGGGCAATATGAACATTCAGAAATCATTACATTTCCATATCCACATGGGTGAAAGTTTTAAGTATTATTCCTGAATTCAGGATTTTGAGGCTGACTTTCCATAGAAAGTCAGCCTCAAATGCTGAATTAGTCAGATTATAATGCCTTCAATAACTTAGATTCAGTTTACTATAAGACAAATGATCATTTAAACTTGAATATATTAATTTTTTGTAGGTATACCGCATGTTTTGAGATTTGACTTTCTAATTAATATGAAGTTCAGGATTTTGCAAATTTTAAACTTTCACCCATGTATCCAAGGTGGCTTGCACGGTGGCCATTTTGGGATTCTTTAACAAGGTTCATACAGGCAAGTTTGTGTAAAATTCAAGGACTTTTCAAGGACTTCTAAAAGACTTTCCTACTGTTTTCAAGGACTGAAAACTTATGAAAAATACTGATTTACACATTAAAATTCTAGTTTTGAAATGCTAGACTGCATTACTAAAGATATAAATTTTAGAAAATGAGTATAAAATTGTGGTGCCTTTATTTGGTGCAGCAGTGCAGCATATACTGCCCCAAATAAAGGCACCATAATTTTATACGCATTTAGGTCTCCGAAGACATTGAACCCTCCTGTAAATTGTAAAATTCCATGACTTTTCAAGGCTTTTGAGTGTTTTTCAAGTACTTTTCAAGGCAAATTTTATTTTCAATGACTTTTCAAGACAAAGCTGTATATTCAAGTACTTTTCAAGCCTGTGGGAACCCTGTTTAAACAGCCTCCCGTCCTGAAATTTGACACCGAAACCTTACAGAGGTGGGGAAAGGGAGGTTTGGTATGACTGTATGCACATTATAAGTGTTCTATAGTTGAATAAAGAAATTGAACACAAAACTGAGTTGGGATATATTTATTAAGTAGGACAAACATAAACATACCAGGCCGCCTTAATGTTATAAAATGACTTTTTTCATGCTCAACTCAATTGAGCATATTTATCTCCCCTTTGCCATCGTTTAGAAAATCATTAAATATGTTTTTGAATAATTTATATGTATCTCCATTCATAGTCAAGAAAATTGCTGCAAAAATCACAGTTTGAAAATTCGACTTTTTCACAAATGACCTTTAGGGAGATTTCATGCCTTAACAGGACAACTTCTTTATCCTGCTCAAATATGTTAAAATGCCAACAATTGTTGGCATTTTAACATTTATTAGCAGGATAAATAAGCATAAATAAATACAACATCTCAGTTATGAAGACAGGAAAACCTGATTTTTCAGCATCTTAGTTTTGATGAGCATTTGAAATTTTATGCTTAGTTGAGTTGAGCATGAAAATAGTTTTATAACCTCAGGGCCTTGTTTGAAATAAAAATACTCAGCAGATCAAATCCTCGCTATAAAATCGGAATTTGTTTCTTTTGGCCTCTTGCAGGTAGCCATTAGATAATTTTGGAAAACCCATTATAAATGGTTGCTAAACTTTTTTCCCTCAGTATAGTTTTTTAACCTCAGGGCCTGGTCTAGCAAGCTTATTAAGTTTTGGTAATTATTGCAAAGGCAACAAGTGCAGACCTAGACAAGCCTGTACATTTGCAGTCTGACAATTTGACAGCTGTGCATCCCTTTTTTTTTTACCATTTGTACACTGTAGGCTCTGAAATGGGTATGCATGGGTGAAAGTTTTCAGGATTATTCCTGAATTCAGGATTTTGAGGCTGACTTTCCATAGAAAGTCAGCCTCGAAATGCTGAATTGTGCAGGTAATAATAGCTTTTCTGATTTAGTTTTATTTTATCTAAAGGTATTTGACCATTACACTTGGAATTTTTTATAATTTGGAGGCATACAGCAAGTTTTAAATTCTGATTTTCTAAAGTTCAGGATTTTGGAAATTTTGAACTTTTGCCCATGGGTATGGCAAATAGCGAAGACCCAGATGAAATGTAGAAAAATGCTGCATTTTATAAGTCTGTACTGTTTGATAAGATAAAAATTAAATGTGATTAGTATTTTTATCTCAAGAGCTAAACATTATTTTTATTCAACAGGACCAGGATTAAATATGTACATGTATAATTCTAACTGCATCAAATTCCTGCCTTCTGATTGGTTGATGGAAGACCTTAATACTTTGATAAAATCATACAATTTTAATCCGACGAGCAAACCAAGGGTCATGCAATTTTAATCTGACGAGTACAGGTATCGCGTATATAGGTAAATTTCTCTAGTGTGTATATCATAAGGGTCGTGCAAGATTATAGTGCAATTCCAAGGGTCCTGCAACACACACATAGTGATTATAATGCAGATCCAAGGGTCGTGCAATTTTAATCTGATGAGCAAACCAAGGATCAAGCAATATAGTGCAGACCCAAGGGTCTTGCAGTTTTAATCTGACGAGTACAGGTAAAGGATATATAGGTAAATTGCTCTAGTGTACATATCGTATGTGGTGGCCGAGTGATTTAAGAGGCTTTCTTGTAATCCAACAGCCTGGCGCACAGTGGTTAAAATCTGAATGTGACCAATTTTTTTTTCTTTATTTTTTTCTTTCTTTTCTTTGTCATTTAAAATGTAAAAATATTAAATTTTGATATCTGCCTTGATTTCACTGTGTAAAGATAGCCTAGTGTGAATAGTCACAAACTGTACATAAAACCTTAGTTGCTGAGATTTTGCACGGACAAAATTTAAGGAATGGACAGACGGAAGGACAGACAAAGCTGTAACTATATGCTGCCCCCTCGAGGAGCATAAAAACACCAATGGCACTGGCACAGCACTATCAGTAACAACGAAAGCACTATTAGAAATAACAAAAGCACTACATGTAATAACATGAATAACAAAACACTCAGACAAATAACAAATACTCATGAATAAATTGCAGTAGCACTTATCCGTATGAATAAAATATTAACAATCCTATTTTATTTTTCTAAAGAGTAGAATAATATATAGATGAGATTCATTATTATGTGCGCTATTGCAAATGAGATGCTCTAAAGAAAAACTAGACCTGTTTGGGCCTATCCATACACATAATGCCATCCTCAAAACCAGGCCCAAAGTTATATAACTTTTTTCATGCTCAACTCAACTGAGCACGAAATTTCAACTGCTCATAAAACTCAAGCACCAACAAATATAGAAGTTTATTGCTTTAAATCTCTCAGATGTTATATTTATCATGCTAATAAATGTTAAAATGCCAACAATTGTTGGCAATTTAACATTTATGAGCAAGATAAATTTCTTGCTCAGCTGAGTTGAGCATGAAAAAAGTTTTATAATCTCGGGGCCTGCATGCCTAGATATCCAGGCATCAAGGTTATTAACTCTTTGCCCCCTGGGTAATTTTGCATTTGTAAAATTCTTTCAGGAATACTATCTAAGTGTCAAACAGATTGAATCCAGATCTGGCCCGACGCTTTGCCAGACCTGATCTGGGTCCAAACTGTTTGCAAAGGTTAACAGCAGATGCCACTATGAGGCAAAGAGTTTGATGTTTTTCGTTCTCAACTAAACCGAGCATGAAATTTCAACTGCTCATGAAAAGTAAAATGCAGAAAAATACAGATTTTTTCTTGCTTTAAAACTGTCAGATGTTTGATTTGATTCTTTATGTCCCAGTCAACAATTTTTCAGTTTTGTTGGGACAGGTCTTCCTGGGTTGAACCAGTACTAAGCAAGGATAAATGTGTCTTGCTCAAGGACACAACACAGTGACGCCGGTGAGGCTTGAACCCGCAGCCCATCAGTCTCGAGTCAAGCACTCTACCACTGAGCCACTGAGCTCTCGACTGTCATATGTGGCACGCAGCACCTTAGGTCATAGTTTCATTAGTTTGATTATATCACAAACAGGCATGAAATAATTGTATAGAAGTTCATCAGTTGATTGCCAGAAATTCAGAAGTTCATACAGTATAAACAACCTTTAATGTACTTAGTGTGAACTATTAAAGCATGTGCACTTATTATGATAGTTTACACTTTTGTTTCATGGACATTAGACATTACAAGTGATAAACATGTATGAAAAACAATAATGCATTCTACAAATGGGAGCCTTAATTTTAAAGGTTTAATACATGTACTAAATACTGGCTAATCTAGACATACACAAACAACTAGATATGGAAATCTGTCTAAAACACAGATTCTTAAGAGAAATTTGGGCCTGAAATTAGGATTCCCTGTTATATTATATAGAGGATCTTACATGAGTGCTCATGTTTTATTGAATTTATAAAACGAGTTAGGGAAGAGATCAGATGTGAGGCTTGCTGAGCTGTTTTTCTCTTTTTTTAAAATGCAAGGCTTGCCGAGCTATTTATTTCTTTTTTTGAAACAAGGTTTAAAAAACTTAACAATACAGGAGCATGAATGTTAGATTCTATTTGTCATATCATGCTATGACCCTAAAACTAATTTGAAATCACATTTCTTTGGCGTGAATTTGTTTGTTTGTTTGATTTGATTCTTTACGTCCCATCAACAATCTTTAAGTTAAACAGGGACGGGTCTTCCTGGGTTGAACCAGTACTAAGCTAGGATAAATGTGTCTTGCTCAAGGACCACAATGCAGTGACGACGGTGAGGCTCGAACCCGCGGCCCCTTGGTCTCGAGTAAAGACCTCTACCACTGAGCCACTGCACTCCCTCTTTGGCATGAAAACGCTAAGATTTTGTCATATATTATTCAACTATTAGGTCACTGTCTAGCCACTCCATCAACTGTTAACTTTACAAGAGTCCGGGACATTGCATACCACGTGGCAATACAGTGGCCGAATAGCTGAATAATATATGCAACATTTTTAGAGTAGTCATTATAATATAACATTACTAAAATCTGTAAACCACTAGTGCTTATCAATTTTAATGGTATGCATGGCATTATATCCTTTCCAGACACGACATCATATGATAAATACATTTATACTTCTCCCATTTTAAAACACAGAGAAATGGGAAGCATCAGAGTCTGAGAGACTTTTTCTTCCGAACTTCCACCACATCCCCCACCCCTCTTGCTCAAGCAATGGCCCTTGTTTCAACAATTGAACAATGAAGAATCCATAAAATGTACATAATCTAAGGACCTCTGACGGTGGTAATGGGAATCACAGTGTATCGCTGCCTATAATTTTGATAAAAATTAAAGTCGATCAAATGATTCCATCTTCATATATAAGCTCGCTGATGGTCTCTATTTTATGATTTTGCATTTGATTTCCTATTTCCATGAATGTACGGCTTTACTTTGGGGCTAAAATGGTCCATTTTTGTATTATACATATAGGAAATAGAAAAATATTTTTAAAACATCATTTCCCCCCATGTTCCAACTAATCCTTTTGCACGTAAGTGTGTTCTCATATTTTACGTAATATATGTGAAAAGCTAGCTGGAACTCGGGGTGGGAAAGATACCCCACAGCCCAAAATGTGACGTCTGGGCGAGTCCGAACATAAGTATTTGGATTTTTGGTGTGCTCTCTTAAATATCGTTTTTTCCAGTATAATGAAATAATTAGTATAAGTAAGCTTCATTTTCATAACCCCTTAGTCATGAAATATAACAACGCTTTTAGCATATTGTTCTTTAGATAATGAAAATTGTCCTGTTACTTAATTCACTTGGTAGATTATTTTGCACATAAACTGTATCTATCCAATACACATAAACTACATGGCTCTTGGCTTGGTGTACTTTAAGCATGGATGAATGGTTATAGTACATTGCTGCATAATATTGCACCAGGTAAATACATTGTCATCAAGGTTGAATATGGACTACAGTTGCGCTTCAAAATATTTCTTAAGAAATCAGATAGAAAAAAACAACAACAAAAATAAGCATGAAAATGCTTATGGTTTTGGACTTTAAAATACTTTCACTGTGATTTTTAATCGAGTACTGATAATATAATACCCTTACACGTGAAAATAATTGATTTCTAAATGTTTTGGTGAGGTTAAATTTTGCAACCCCTACCCCCTTTGGTAGCGTCTCCTGTTTTGTCGTAGGGTTCACCTGTCTAATTATAACCTTAATTCGGTCCTAATACATCAAGCGTCCTATTCAAAAGGATATCAGTCATATCTTATGCATAGGGAAGTTTTGGGAAGCATCTGAAAAATAGGCAGATACCCTACCAAAGTGTCAGAGGTCCTTTACACTTTCGCTGCCAAACGCGACTGTAGTCGAATTTACCGTTCACTGCCAAACGCGAATACAGTCAAATTTAAAGACACAATTGATAGCAGTCTATTAGATTTCGCGGAAATCAAAAATATTGAAAACATGTCCATGGGGATGACCTACAGGACGCATTAAGCCCTTCAACTACTATATTTGCTTTATTTCTGATGAAACAATATATCAGAATAAATCCTTATGTTTGACACTCGATGTAGATGAATGTTTTATCTATTTTTTGCATGAAATAGTTGTTTATAGGCAGTTTTCATATTTTCAAAATGGCTTCCAAAATGGCTGCCAAAGGTCATGTGACTATCTTTTTTTTTATTGGTTCAAATAAATTTTTTATATATTAGCACCATTCTGTGAAAGTTCCACAGTGATAGGTTGAATGGTTCTGGAGATACTCTTTGTTGAACCCATATACCCTCAATATTCAGTAGTCCTTGAAACATGCTTGGCACTGGGGTATTGGTTTTTTGAGGTGCTTGGCAGCAAAAGTGTTAATACATTAACTTCAGCACTGAAGTGCAAATAAATATATGGCAACTAACTATGTAATACGTTAACTCTTTATCTCCTAGTGTCGTGTGCTGATAACTTTTGCAAACAGATTGGACCCAGATCAGGCCAGACCTGAACTTGATCGAATGATTGACACTCAGATGGTCTTCATGAAAGGATTTTTCGAAAAGGTTGATTTTTTTTTTAAAATCAGCAGACGACACAAACGCAAAATAAAAACCTAAGTAAGAAGAGCAACATACTAATCCACAAGTCATTTATGACAGTGAGTTAAAAAGCGATATCACTTTCAATATTGAATAACTGTAAAGTCTACTGATAATTTAAATTTAGTATCAAAACATATTACGTGTATGACCTCTCTGTCAGAATATCCTTGTTTAGTAGTACATACATTGAAAAAATAAGACACAATAACAAAACTATAATCTCTATGTATTAGCAACAATTACATGCTAGAAACCTAAAACAGTTTCTTCAGAACTCAAGATAAATAAACAGCTTCACCATGATAAAGGAAAATTTAGTACATTTTAGTGTTGACAATAAGACTTGGAGTAAAAGTATTAAGTGTGAAGTTATCTAAAATATGCTGGAGGTTCTTAATCATATACAAAGTACCAGGCCCTCAGATAAGAGTGTGTAATAGAAAATTATCTTATTTCTCAACCAAAACATATGTTGTCGGTACTCAAAAGAACCGTCTCCATGAGACGGTTCTTTTGAGAACCCAAAACAAGGGTTCTTTTGAGAACCCAAAACACATGTTTAACTGATAGGTAAGAAAAGAATCGCAATTTCACGCTAAAATAATTTGCTTAACTGGCCCCATGTAGTTCATTACAGTGTATTCCTTCTATGTTTGGGGTCTATAGGAATGGACTGTGTTGTAACATTGGCAGATCCAGAGGGACTCTGAGGGAGGACAGGGGATCCTGACACCCCCCCACCCCCCCACATTACGGAAATGAAAAATACTTGATTTCAGCTCGCTACCTATACATGCATTGTAAGTACTTCAGACAAATTTAGCTCTTTGATTTTGAGCCTGGGTACACTGTATTCATTCACACCCCTGCGATTAGTGTTGTAATATGGTAGCAAGCATTATCAAACAACAGCAGAGTTCTTTGAGGTATATATTATTATTGTCTGGGGCTCTGGGCAACATGTAAAAGAGATCTTTATATGCTCCAACAAAAAAATTAAATCCTCAGAAAAGGCAAGAAATATGAAAATTATATGTCACACTGATTTACTTATAAATATATATGTATCTAAAGTTTCTAAACCTTAGTCAATTGATGTTGTAAGCTTGATTCATGATGTAGACAGTAGTCAGTATCAAAGAAAATTACAGTTAAAAACATCATTCTGATACTGTCTTACAACAACATCAGGTCACTTATATTATCTGGGCAACATGGTCAAAGTCTAAAAAAGATCTTTTTTATCATTAGGTTTCAACAAAAAAATTAAAGCCTCAGAAAAAGCAAGAAATATGAAAACTATACGCCACACTGATTTACTTATGTATCTTAACCTTAATCAATTGATGTTGTAAGCTTGATTCATGATGTAGTCAGTATCGAAGAAAATAACAGTTATAGAAATATCATCTCGATACTGTCTTACGACAACATCAGGTAACGTGAGATAATGAGAAAGTTTTCCATGTTCAGGGCCAAGAGCCATTCTGAGCAAATGACTTGTAACATTTTGATCTAATGGTTTCTTGGCTAGTTTAGATTTGCGTGTTATTAAGAGATCGTTTATGTCTTTCAAAATCATATCACTCTCTGGAAGTTTGAAATCTGTATGCAAAACTTGTTTACCGTCCATATGTCCAGCTATTAAATGAACAACTTGCTTGGGATCTAGTTGTTCCCATAACCCATCTGAAGCAAGCACTAAAAATTTGTCACGAGGAGTCAATGGATGGTGAATAACCTCTGGCTCTGCAGTGAGGTAAGGTGGAGTTTTATAATTATTTGGTATTAAATGATCTCCATATACACTAAGAAAAGTTTGTTTCCCTGTATTGACAATGTGTTTCATTACTCTTTCTGGAACTTTATATCTTGCATCACCAAAAGCTCTTAGTGGGGCAAGATCACCTAGCAGTCTACCTCCACGCAAAATTTTCTCTCCTTCATTCGGATGTTGATTGATTATTCTGACAACTTCATCCTGATTTTCAGCTGTATGCAAATTAGATAATTCAACAGGTTCCCATTGTCCATCTTCTGTATGTACACCTAATACTGCTTGACTGTCACCAGCATTTGCAATATATAAATCAGTTCCTTGTATAAATGCTGTAATGGCACATGATCCAGCGAATGCAAGCTGCATAGTTTCTAAACTTAAAGATGCACTTGTGGCTCCTGGTAATGCATCTGAAACAATATCATGGTCTAATCTCATGTAGGCTCCTTGCAATACTTCTTCAACTGTAGTGTCATCATTAGGGGCAGTCATGAGTTCACGGGCAAGCTTTCTCAATGACTTCTTATACAGCTCTGACATATCTGTACTGTAGTAGAAATCCCAATGTGGGAATCTGTAAAGTAGATCATCACACGGATCCAGCTGCCCAGCTATAATCTTCTCTAAAACATGTGGTGGAGACAACATTACTGCAATATAGCTGAACAATCTCTCACTGACAACCTGTGCACATGCGCAACCAGCATGGCCATCATACACACCAAACAAATACTGGTCTGATGACAGTCCAGGTATTTTGAGCTTTCCTTCAGTGGAACGGTCTTCGATTGGCTGATTCGCCGCAAGTTTGTTGGTTTCAAAACTTTTAACTGCACCATCATTTAGCTCGTAGCTGGACTCGTGAGTTCTGAGGTAGGATGTCACCTGATGTCTTGAGAGTCTAGGAAAATCAAATGAATCAACCTCCCCACTTGCATTAAAAAGTGTCCGAAGGCAAAGTTTCTGTGCAACATAACTCCCACGTCGATTGGCATAACTGAAGGTGACTTTAGATAAATGACGGACGTTTATGGTGAAACAACGCTGCATACTCCAAATGAACTGTCAGCTGCCAAGATGCAGCCCAGCTCAGTCGAATGTAACGCAGGAAAGGAAGAGCTACATTTGATCTGTTTTGGAAATTTTAGTTTCAGTGGCTGCTTTGGTTGACTGGGACAATGCTAAAACTTTCAAGTGAAAATTAAAGGCAGTAAAAAGGAATGACCCGACTACAAATATATGGCCTTTTTCAACCAGTAGAAAATTCGTACAAATAATGTTAGAAGCTGGGCAGTAAAGCAGATTTATTGATGCAATATTTACGAATAATATGATATAAGTGTTATCAAATTGTATTTGATTTTCATAAAGATAAGCAAATTTCTTAGAAGTGAGAACGAATCTACGGATAAAGTATAGTCTGTTGATGCGACTGTCGTGTTGTGTCAAGGCAATCGTCAAAACTCGGATGTTTCCGTCACGTCCGTAACTCTAACATTGCGTGCGTGCGTGCGTGTGTGCGTGTGTGTGTGTGTCGATAGATATCTTCTTTTACCTTTGCAATCAGATATCTGATCATTATCAGAGGTGAGTGTATTTTTTTGGATTTTGAAAAAATAAAACTTTCTGACTGATCATGAGTCATTTAAATAAGTGCCCTGAACTCTCCTGTGGTCTCAGCTGCGACCACAGTCGGAGACAGACTGTTATAATGGGAAATAGTCCGAGGGGAAAAGAATACTGTAGGGCAGCACTATAAGTCTTGGACCTGCAAAACTGATTTGTGTGATAACCTGGTAAATATTATTCTTTGAGACGGGGTCAAGTAATTGTCTTTAGCAATAGACATAGTCCTTCAAAAAAGTAGAGGGGACTGTTCCCCTGGGTCTCCAGAGTTGCCAATTGCAGCTCATTGAGCATCTCGCCAACACTACCTCTTGCAGGTCCAGCGGGCTGCCGTCCTCTGTGCCTTTTCCACTTGTTGAATCTGAATTTTACAATATGGGCTGCAAATAGGTGCTGCATACCATTTAGTTTAGGGCGTACCAAAGTTTTGTAGGCAACCTCTTTAGTACTCTTAGGTGTGAAGCGAGGCCTAACACAAAACTATACAGCAAATACTATACACTCAATGCCAGACTAATACCATGGATACCTGGGCTCAGATACAATCGATTTCGCGATATAGTCGCCGCGGTGTAAGGGGGACAATTGACTTATCGATTATCTAGGTGACCAAGAACCACAACTTATCTGTTAAGCCGGGCCATAGTTCTATTTGAAAACCTAACATCTTAGTTGCTTTGGATGAAATATCCAAGATATGTTGATATGTTGACCCCAATCCATGTGCGCGCGTGTGTGTGTGTGTGGGGGGGGGGGGGGCTCTCAAAATATGAAGAGACATGCCAAATCTAAAATCTATCCCGGGACCATTACCACTTTCTATAAACGATTAAGACCCCTTCCAGACAAAAATCAGACTCGAATCACCAATTTAACATCGGAGTCAAAGGTCAATGTCAAATGTACTCAAAATCCGTAATACATGTATGACTATTTACCTGAACAACTATTTCAATTTTGACCGAGGGTGTTCATATTTGTCAAAATTATTGACTTTAGGGTGTAGATTACAACGGAGGTTCCAGCACACCAATATGACGTACGAGTCAAAAGTAAACTTTGTTTTACGGCTCGAATTTAAACCAATCTTTCATTTTTTGATGAAGGAGCAAAATGACTGCTTACGGTGTGTAGATGACAACGAAGATTTTCTTTAGATATTACTGATATAACATTTGGAATCAAAGGTCAATGCCACATATACTTAAATCCTGTCTATGACTCGTAACGCAAATTCTTCGGTAATTTTGAAATCGATGTTGTTCATGTTTGGCACAATGATTGCCTATCATGTGTAGATTGCAACAAAGGTCTTTGAATACGGATAAAACTAGGCTGTTTTGCCTCGAATACCAACTCCTCTCTCATTTTGACGGAAGATATTCATATATGATAAAATGTTTGTCTAGGGTACATACCCTGCGTATGGGACAGTTGTTCACGAGTTTCAAGTGGGACCCAATATAATGTCTAGACTCGGACCCAGTATACTGGGTCCGAGGTCTAGATGACAAGAACTTATTTGTGTTCTAAAGAAAAGTCAAGGACCAAGGTCAAAATAATTAAATTCTAGTTAAATGGCTTTTAAATCGAATATCTCTCATATGTTTTGATGTAGGTGATTCATATTTTACACTCTTATTTCCTAAAATATGTAGGTGTCAACAATGGTTTCAGACTGCTGAGATGGTCTTTGTATCAAAGGCCAAGCATGCGCGGATCCAGAAAATTTTGTTAGAGTGGTTCCAATTTTGACGATTTTTTTTGTTTTTAGCTCACCTGAGCCGAAGGCTCAAGGTGAGCTATTTTGATCGGTCTTTGTTCGTCGTCCGTCGTCCGTAAACTTTTCTTTAAACAACATCTCCTCCTGAACCACTAGTCCAAATTTCATATACTTCACATGAATGTTCCCCATGATGCCCTCTTTCAAAATCGCAAAAATGGTATTGCTCCACCGAATAGGAGGGCCGCCAGAGCTCCAGATAAGACGTCTTAAACGACATCTCCTCCTGAACCACTGGCCCAAATTCAAAATAATTTCACAGAATCGTTCCTCATAGCACCCTCTACCAAAACTGCCAAGCAGAACAAAATGGCTACCAGAGCTATAGATAAGAAATATCTTTAAACGACATTTCCTCCTTAACCCGCTATGGGCTTAATTCTAAATAATTTCACAGAATTGGTTCCTCATAACACCGCTTACCAAAATTGCACAAATGGTTTCGCTCAGCTGAGCAAAAGGGCTGCCAGAGCTCTAGATAAGACGTATCTTTAAATGGCATTTCCTCATTAACCACTGGTCTAAATTTAAAATAATTTCACAGAATTGTTCCTCATAATACCCTCTACTATGATTACACAAATGGTTCTGCTCCACTAAACAAAAGGGCTGCCAGAGCTTCTTTTGTGGATTGTTTCTCTCAAATATTAAGTTTCATCTTTGTCTTTGTTATGCTGTTTTATCTGTTTCTTGCAGCCTTGTGATCACCTGATGGGAAAGGGCTGACCCTTTGTCTCTCTTGTGTGCGATGTTTCAGTCTTGCGCTTGTCACTGTCTCATATGGCGGGGTAGGGAAACACCTGAGGTTGGCGCCGTGAAACCGGTTTAAGCCCGCCAGTAAAATTATTTTTACTGACCGAGGCGGCACTTCTTTTGTGGATCATTTGTGTTATTTATGTCTTGTGTTTGTCATGCTTTCGCGTCTTTTGGTCACCTGCTGGGAAAGGACTGGCCTCTTGGCTCTCGTTTGTGATGTTTAATTGTGTTTTTGTCACTTTCTCATGGGGCATCCTGGGTCAGGTGTGGTACTTGATTGTATCGATTCCTGATCTTTGTCACATTTCTTACTTTGTGACGTCATATTTGTTTCGGTAAGGGCGTAACCATCTTGGCATATGTGCCAAGAGTTTTGCTTTTTCATATGTGGCAAGTGTATTGCTTTTTCTCTGTAACACAAACGTTGCAAAAGCGAGCAACTATTTCATAAGTCAGCCCTAGCCTGGCCTAGGATGTAATTTAAATATCTTCATTTATGACCACACACTGCTCGTTGACCATTTTTTTTTAATTTCGACACGAGTTCTTTTTAATTAGAACATTGTATCAATTGTCAAAACAGTTGTGTTTGTTCTGGACTGTCTCCTTTACCATATTATTAAGCACACAGTGCATTTGTTACTAACACACAGCTACAAAAAAGTACGACTCATGCACTAATCATATCTTAAGTTAAATAGACACAGAGCTAGTGACAATTGAATCATCGAAGTGAATGCATGCTTAAATATGACCGTGACCACAATGTTGATACAACTACGTCATAAATCACGTGTTACGCCCCCTGTATGGTGTTCCGGGTCATGTGTGGTACGTGATTGTATCGATTCCTGATCTTTGCCTTCTTCATTACTTTGTTCCTATAACAAATGCGCAGCACATTAAATGTTTTAATTGATAAATAAGAGATGAACCCCTTCTATGGGATATATGTCCCTTGAAATCAATTGGTTTGTTCCCCTTCTCCCCCAATCTTATGTTACCTATTCCCCCAATATTGTCGTTGATCCCCTGTCACCCCATCTTCACATGCCAAGGGTACAAAGTCCACTTCGTTCCTTATGTGCGTAAGGAACGAAGTGAACTTAGTACCCTTGGCTTGCGAAGATGCGGTCACCCTAAAACTTAGCCTTTGTTGCTCTGAAGTAAATGTCCATTTCCCCTGTTCCCCCAAATCCATGGGCCTGCCTCAGAGATAGCTTCATTTTTCAATTAAAAACACAATATTATCTAGGGTCATTACCTTTACAACTTTGATTGTTACAAGTGACTCCTGAGTGCGTAGTTTGACAACCAGTGAATACCCAGATGAATTATCGCTTAAAGGGGCAATTCATCTGGCTCTACAATTGCGAAGACAAAAACTATATTCAAGAATGAAACTCAACTTTTATTCGAAAATTATAATCTGTGACCCTCGATATATACAATGAGCCAACCCTAGTTTATTGTACATGTACATGTATCAAATCAGAAAGAATGATCAATTAATGCGAAAGGGTTAACCATTAAAGCTACAAGAAAAAATGAATCTGAAAATGTCGTCTGTTGAAGTCGCCTGCAAATAATTGCCTAACACTACTGATGCATTTAAGGATAGAAGCAAACAGCGTGGGCACAGATCAGACTGCTCCTATGGACACAGATCAGACCGCTCCGATCTGGGCCCACGCTGTTTGTTATAGAGGTTTCTTAAACGTTTCAGCAGACGAGAAAAGCAGACAACTTTTGTTGTGATTGGCGCTTTAAACACGACATTCCTATACAGTCTTTTGCAGTTCCATTGCACATAACACAACACTATGCCCTGAATAATTTATCTAGTAAGGCGCATTGATTAGTTCTTCTGTAATACAAGACAATTTCTCAGGAAACCACGCGGGTATTGTAGCATGACAACCCCAGGTAAGACATATATGAGATAGCAAATTCTCTAATTATTCTTAGAAAACATGTGTTGTGGGTACTCAGTATAAGCGTCTCGCTTAGACGCTACCAATGAGCACCCACAGCATTCGTTTTTTTCTGGAGTTTTACAAAATAAATACAAATTTTCAGTTGAAGACAATTCTTATCATGGGCTTTGGACATACTCGTATATGGCTGCTTCTACTATTGGTAAATAAAAGTAGAGCATTCTATGATAACATGGAGCTTACTTTACTACACTGCATGCGTGCCAGGTAGGCTTTATTGTCTTTTTAATTCCATTTTTATATTAAGTAATTAAGCTTGTTCTTTAGTAGTTCATTTATTACTATCAAATCTACGCAAAGTTTTAGCCATTCAATGATTTCATTGAATGGAGCCTGAAACCATACAAGTTTTATAACTGCAAACAACGTGTTCACAAAGCGAGCACAATGATACAAGACCCCAATGTTTGACCGCAATCCATCACTTGCAGAGCAGATCACAAAAACACCATGAATCTACCCTTCGTGCTCGGAAAATACAGTCTGGCAGGAAATAGCTTTCATACAAAATGTACTAAGCTCAACTGTTAACCGTCTTACGTTTGCAAAATATACTTGTTTTACACTTAGAAAATAGAAACCGGTGTTCGGACACTTGCCGCCCACAACCCTACCTCTGCCTCAGAAGCGTATGATATATAGCCGCTGCCCAACCCCCCTACAGCCCTGGCCATTTGAGCCCCACCTACTCTTGCCAGTACAAAATATGTGTAAAAAATAATATAATTATGGCGGAATTCAGGGGGGGAGAGGGGATATGGAGATTTTTTGGAGATTTTTTTTTATTTATTTTTTTTTTGGGGGGGGGGGTGGGGTGGTCACCGCAGGACTGGACTATTTTGGGGGTCCTTTCTATGCATTTTAGGGTCTTTCCTTTAGGTCAATGTACAGTCTGGGGATTTTTTTGGGTTGCTAAAATTTTAAATATTTTATTGGTATGCCTGATATTCCTGATATGTTTTGGGGGTAAACAGTCGATGCTTGGTCCAAGCCTACGTTACGAGAACAATTGAGAGTACCCTCCCACCAACCCCACGGGGAGCTTCTGGTCTGCCGACACGTCTGTCTGGGCAGGTACTTAGCTGCGCGTACATGCCAACATTAAATCATCTCTGCGCAGATGCAAGTTTAATCATCTAACGGGTACTTTGACCAACATTGAAGACCCAGATGAAATGCCTCAGATCGCGGCATTTCATCGGGGTCTGCGCTAGTTCACTCACGGTTTGCAAAGATAAAAACAACCGTCATATGGATTAAGTCATATCAAGGACTATATAGAAAGTCCCTGGTCATGTGAAGCCTTTGTGTCACGGAAATTTGTCTCTATATAAAACAATACTACACATGCATTACTACGTGTTCATATTAATATCTAAGGTTGTAATACAACATAATAGTATATTTGACACTCATTGACGGGTATTTAATCCGTGCTTATAGCTTTAAATTGTATGAAAGTAAATCATAATTATGTTGTTGCCTGACTGCATTTAAATAACTTAATTACATACCGGAACATAAGTCATTTAGTTGACTTGACTTATCAGAGTATAATACTACTATATTAATCATAGATCGAGATCAACAAACTTGTATGGCGTAAAATTGCGAATATTTTCTTATCCATCTGTTTAAACATTTGTTTTGGGTGCTCAAAAGAACCGTCTCATTGAGACGGTTCTTTTGAGTACCACAACATATGTTTTGGTTGAGAAATAAGACAATTAAATTTTCGTTACGTACTCTTATCTTGGTGTCTGAGACTAATACCATAAAACCAAACTTAACAAGAGGTCAGGTTATGCAGGACCAGAGAAGACTGCGATTCGAAGTTTGAGATGGGTCTTGTCTGTTCACTGCAATGTGGACAGTGATAATGGTCACACAAAGTAATTGAGAGGTCACTGGGGGGAGTAGAGTCCCGCACCCAGGCTACTTATCTGGGTCTTCTCTGCATGGTTTGGTTGTCTAAGACCAGCCTAAAGATCAATGCGTTTGGGATTTATTGGTTTAGCATGCTTAAATAGCAATCATTGTTAAAGATATACTTGCTGGTATGGGCAAATTCTAAACTGAAATCCTTTTAGATTTTTTCATAATTTAACAGGTACACTATTTTATGCACTCGTCGACTGCGACCACCACGCGATGACTGCGCTGTGAGAGTACAGTGGTTCTCTAGCGT
The DNA here is from genome assembly GCA_964019695.1 of Loripinus fragilis. Taxonomy (NCBI): domain Eukaryota; kingdom Metazoa; phylum Mollusca; class Bivalvia; order Lucinida; family Lucinidae; genus Loripinus; species Loripinus fragilis. Next base: position 9,285,886 of record OZ026523.1, read on the forward strand.
GATGCTCTGTTTGTTATTTTAAGTCTATATCGTATGAAATAACTAAAATAAATTGGAAAGTATGACCAACACTCCACAATAATAATAATAATAATAATAAAAGACTATTCTAACACAATAGAGGCATTGAGAGTGGACTGTTCTATTCGACAAAATAGGTTACTATTCTACAAAATAGGTTAATTTATGTAATAACTATCTGAAACTTGATTCTCTAATACATACATGCCTCTCTAGATCAAGGAGGATTAAAGTTTGTTTTGTAGGTAGCTAGAATTACACTTTGAAAGGACATATTGCATGATGGCCAGCAGATGTCCCTTCACATACATGTGTATCCCGCTGAGCGAATTATTTTTGACTTCCGACCAGCCCAGTTGGGTGATTTCAGCTACTTCCTTGAATTCACAGGCTGTACGAAACAATGTGAAGCTCCAGATTTAGATTTGCACTGTTTTCAGAATGATAAATCAGGCCTCAGAATGATAAATCAGGATCAAGTGGTACAACCTTGATAGGATTTCTGATAATACTACGATGTAGTGGCACAATCGTGATCGGATTACTCAGATAACATCACGTTCAAGTGGCACAGTCTTAAAGAGATTTCTTTGATAACACCATAATGAAGTAGCACAATCGTGAAGGATTTTTTCTTTGATAACACCACAATTAAGTGACGCAATTGTGACAGTATTTCTCTGATAACACCACGATCAAATGGCACAATTGTGAAAGAACTTTCTCTGATAACGTCATGATCAAGAGGCACAATCATGAAGCTTTTTCTCTTATAACACCATAATCAAGTGGCACAATTGTGGAGGGATCTTCTCTGATAACCCCAAGATCAAGTGACACAATAGTTACTGGATTTTCGTAGATTTTCTCAGATCACACCAAGATCAAATGGAAAGAATCGTGATGGTATATCACTGATAACACCATGATTCAGTGGCCAGACGTGACAGGGTTTTCTTTGATAACACAACAATCAAGTGGCACAATCGTGAAGGGATTTCTCTGACGTGAAACAATCAAGACGGGATTTTCTCAGAAACACCATGAAGTGATTTCTCTGATAACACCATGATCCCATGGCACAATCGTGACTGATTTTCTCTGATAACACGAGGATCAAGTGTCACAGTCGTGAAGGTATTTCTCTGATAACACCACGATCAAGTGACACATCCGTGAATGTATTTTCTCAGATAACACCACGATCAAGTGGCACAATCGTGAAGTGATTTCTCTGATTACACAATGATCAAGTGGCACAATCGCGAAAGGATAACTCAGATAACATAACGACCCAATGACACAATCGTGAAGGGATTTCTCTGATAACACAGTGATCAAGTCGCTCAATCGTAAAGGGATATCTCAGATAATATTAAGGCCAAGTCACACAATCGTGCAGGGATTTCTCTGATATCGCCACAATTAAGTGGGACAATCGTAGAGGGATTTTCGCAGATAACGCCACGATCGAGTGGCCCAATAGTGACAGGATTTTCAGTTAACACCACAATCGAGATTGGATTACCGTGATAACACCATGATCAAGTGGCACAACCGTGATGGCATTCCTGGTCGTTGCCCTCTTCCTTACTTTTCTCAGAGAACACCACCATTCGGTAGCACAATTATGAAATGATTCCTCCTTCTAACACCAAGATCAAGTGGCACAATCGTAATGGGGTTTTCTCAGATAACACCACGATTCAGTGGCACTGTCGTGATGGGATTTCTCTGATAACACCAATATCAAGTGGCACAACCGAGAAGGATTTCTCAGATAAATCCATGGTCAAGTGGCACAATCGTGAAGGTATTTCTCTGAAAATACCACGATCAAGTTGCACAATCGTAAAGGGGTTTTCTCTGATAACGTCACGGTGAAATGGCACAATCGTGAAGAGATTTTCTCTGATAACAACACGATCAAGTGGCACCATCGTAAAGGGATTTTCTTTGATATCGTCATGATCAAGTGGCAGTATCATGAAGGGTTTTCTCTGATAGCGTAATGATCATGTAGCACAATCGTGAAGGGATTTACTTTGATAACACCACAACCAAGTAGCGCAATCGTTCAGGGATTTCTCTGATAATGCCATGGTCAAATGACACAATCGTGAAGGGATAACTCTGGTAACACCACGATCGAATGGCACACTCATGAATGGATTTTCTATTATAACACCGCAATCAATAGATATGATCGTGAAGGATTTCTCTGATAACACCATGCTTAAGTGACCCAAGTGAAGGGATTCAGTTTTATACACCAAGACTAGTGTCACAATCGGAAGGGATTTCTCTGAAAGCACAACGAACAAATGTAACACTCGTGAAGAGATTTTATCTGATAACACCATGATCAAGTGGCACAATCGTGGAGAGATTTCTCTGATTACACCACAATCAAGTGGCACAATCGTAAAGGGGTTGTATCTAATAATATAATTATCAAGTGGAACAATCGTGAAGGGATTTTCTCTGATATCACCATGATCAAGTGGCACACCTGTGGTTTGATTTACTCTGGTAACATCACAATCGACTGGCACAATCGTGAAGAGATTTTCTCTGATAACACCAAGTGGCGCAATCGTAAAGGTATATAATCCGATAACACCAGGATCAAGTGGCACAATCATGAAGTGATTTGTCTGCTAACACCAATACCAAGTGGTACAATAGTGACAGGATTTTCTCTAATAACATAATGATCAAGTAGCACAATCGTGAAGGGATTTCTCTGATAACACCAAGACCAAGTGGAACAACCGTGAATTGATTTCTCTGATAACTCCAAGACCAAGTGTAGCAATCGTGAATTGATTTCACGGATAACGCCAAGACCAAGTGGAACAATCATAAATTGATTTCTCTGATAGCACCATGACCAAGTGGAACAATCGTGAAGGGATTTCTCTGATCACACCAAGACCAAGTAGAACAACCGTGAATTGATTTCTCTGATAACTCCAAGACCAAGTGGAACAATCGTGAATTGATTTCTCTGAGAACACCAAGACCAAGTGGAACAATCGTGAATTGATTTCTCTGAGAACACCATGACCAAGTGGAACAATCGTGAAATGATTTCTCTGAGAAGACCAAGTGGAACAATCGTGAATTGATTTCTCTGAGAACACCAAGACCAAGTGGAACAATCGTGAATTGATTTCTCTGATAGCACCATGACCAAGTGGAACAATCGTGAATTGATTTCTCTGAGAACACCAAGACCAAGTGGAACAATCGTGAATTGATTTCTCTGATAGCACCATGACCAAGTGGAACAATCGTGAATTGATTTCTCTGAGAACACCAAGACCAAGTGGAACAATCGTGAATTGATTTCTCTGATCACACCAAGACCAAGTAGAACAATCGTAAATTGATTTCTCTGAGAAAATCAAGACCAAGTGGAACAATCGTGAATTGATTTCTCTGAGAACACCAAGACAAAGTGGAACAACCGTGAATTGATTTCTCTGATAGCACCATGACCAAGTGGAACAATCGTGAATTGATTTCTCTGATAACATCAAGACCAAGTGGAACAATCCTGAATTGATTTTTATGAGAACACCAAGACCAAGCGGAAAAAATCATGAATTGATATATCTTATAACACCAAGATCAAGTGGCACAATGGTGAAGGGACTTTATCTGATATCGTCATGTCAAGCGGCACAATCGTGAAGGGATTTTATCTGAAATCGTCATGGTCAAGCGTGAAGGGATTTTATCTGATAAAGTCAGGGTTAAGTGGCACAATCGCGAAGGGTTTTTATCTGATATCGTCATGGTCAAGTGGCACAATCGTGAAGGGTTTTATCTGATATCGTCGTGGTCAGGTGGCACAATCGTGAAGGGATTTTCTCTGATATCGGCATGGTCAAGTAGCACAAATGTGAAGGGATTTTTATTTGATATCGCGATGGTCTTGAAAATTGCACAATCGTGAAGGGATTTTATCTGATATCGTCATGGTCAAGTGGCACAATCGCGAAGGGGTAACTTTAGTTACACTACGATTAAGTGGCACACTCATGATGGGATTTTCTCTTATATGGTTTCCACGTGTGCCTTGGTAGTGAGCAACAAGAGTTTACTTAGGTGACAAGTTTGTCTTTAAAATGGTATATTATTACGGCATATTTCAACAATTATAATATCATAAGATCAAGCACTGAACAATTCAATGAAACGCTTGATCAGTTTAAATCATAACAAAGCATTTAAAAAAAAAATGAGCCAAGCTTTACGAAATGGCACATAAAGCATTTGAGAACAAGAAAGCAATAGACCATCCTGTGTATATATACAGGGCTAGTCGGATTATTCGTTGTCCGTTAAGATTGAGACGGTACGGTGAATTTGCTAGCTAGCACGGGAGACTCTGATCAGTTTGTACAAATCTATACAGTAATAATTTTGGTATATTTTCGCATGTTTCAGTTCAAATTAAGCGGTCGATTGCAGTTATTGTGACCAGAACGTTTTGACAGATACTTAATACTTTTATGCAAGTATTGTTTCACATTTGAGCCGCGCCAATCAAAATATTCGCCTTGATGTTGGAACGATCCATGGAGGGTCCAGATCAGGCTACACATTTGCGTTTCCTGTTACTGTGCCTCGGTTTCGCATTGAGATGAATAGAATAATATGAATATACGAAATTGATTTTGTTCTTATCTTAACTTCATGAACTAATCACAGCGTACGTAAAATGAAAGGATTATTTTGTTTGATTCGACTTTTCGTTTTGTTGATTTTACAAAATTGTTAAATAGAACGAAGCTAACACTGGTGCTTAGAAATGTAACGAAGTTACGCATGGTTATATATGTGTTACTTTGAAGGATCATCATGACTTACTGCGAATAATTGTATCAAGTTTTGTGAGCGTGGATTTAAGGACAGTGCACTTCACTGTGAGCTGAGGTACATGTAATTTCAGTCCTTTTCATTCTGATGGGTTATTGATATAATAAGAATGGAATTGTAAATATTATATTTTAAGGGGTTGACTAAGAAAATCTTTAAATTAATGTATTTTAGTCTCTGGAGATTTTTTTTATCTTAGCAAGCAGTGCAGACCCTGGTGAAAGGCCGCCTTTTGCGCATCAGGGTATTCACTATTTGCTGATGTACCGGCGTTAAGTCCGTATTGACCTGCCATATTGTAGCATTTTTTCGCCCAAAAGTCCGTTTCCAAGTGCAATGACCAGATTGTTACTGTTTCAAGTACAGCTTAAGCGTCGCTGCTTGGTATTATGTTTTATTGGTAGAACTCAACCGAATTTAGATGGATGATCCAGAGGTTAATTTTAAAACTCGTTTCAGTTGATTTGTTTGTTTGATTTGATTCTTTAAGCCCTAGTCAACATTGTTCAGTTATGTCGGGACGGGTCCAGTACTAAGCAAGGATTGATATCTCTTGCTCAAGGACACAACGCAGTGACGTTGGTGAGGCTCGAATCCGCAACCCCTCGATCTCGAGTCAAGCACTCTACCGCTCCCTTATCGTTTCATTTTATGCTGAACGTCCCAGTATTTTTTTTCAGTTATTCTGGGTTGAACGAGTATCAAGCAAAGAGAATAAAGTATCTTGCTCAGACACAATATCGCGCCGACGGTGGGATTCGATCCGTCACGAGTCAAAGTAGCTAAGGTGAAATTCGAATGGACAGGGACAAACTCCCATTATTGTGGTTAGGTCGGTTTGATTTAATATGTTTGGTAGTAGCTATATCATATACTAATACATATGTCCTGGAAGTATAGGCCAGACGTAGAGGCGGACATTAAACCAAACAAATGCAAGCATAAGCGCAGCTTCGTTTTAGTCTATAAGCATTCCTCTGTTGATCAGGATTATGTGACGAAAATGAGACGAACGTAATGGAACAACTGAAGTAAAACCCAGCAGGCTAACAACATTAAACCAACGTCGGTGCGACATCATGGCGTCGCATCGACGTTGTTTTGACGTCATTTGCCTGCTGAGAAGACTCCTAAGTTATGCGATAACCACAAAGGCACCAACGGTCTCTAAGTGGGCATAATGTTGGTTATAATGCGGTAAATCGTTTCTTTTAAGTTCAATTTGAATGCTTGGGATTTAAAAGTGAATTAAAGCAAAGTTAATAAAGACTTTATGACCTTTTGATCAATATCAGATTTACGTGTCCAAAATATTCAGACCATGGTCTATGTGGTTGCTGAACAGCGGTCTTGTGGGTCCCTTTTGTATATATAGCCTGACTTCAACTACCAACACCAAATACCACAAGCTGCAATATCAGCTCTGAGTAGTTCCAGAAATAATGCCAAAACGACTTCTTTATTGAAAAAATACTGTTAATTGCAAACATTTTTCCAGTGTAAATGTCAAAACATTTGTACCTGCTATTGTTGTAGTTAACAATCGAACAAAACATAGCTGGAATTTTTATAGCAGTTGTAAGGTTACACTGAAATCATTGGTAGTTCAGCTGCCACAAAATTTGGTCAGTTACAGTGTGGTATGCGTTGTCTCAAGCTGTTTTATGAGAAGAATAGCAGCTTTCGTTTTAATCCTTTTACATTCTGTAACTTGTATATATTTGTATGTGTATCTCACCAAGTTGAAATAAAATGAGCCAGTGCATGCGATTTCCAACAGTGTGGTATTTTGACAAGTGTAGACTCGGACGATCCTCTGCAGCCTACGAGCCTCCTATGAAGCTTAGAAACTCCAAATGGTGTTCAGTCAGTAGCTTAACAGTCAAAATATATTCAAGCAACTAGCAAAGGCTCTGATCAGACTGCGCGTATGCGCAGGCTGATCTGAGGCTTTGCTGGTCGCACATACTATATTGTTGGAAATCTCATGCACTGACTCAAATATGTTTAAACTAAGCTGTTTCAGCAGGAAAGGAAGTATAAGTTAACACCAACCTGGTGGCAGCTGATTGGCAGCTAAACTGCCACCTCTTTTGGTGCTAACTGACGCGTATTTTTTACAGTGGAGTGAAGGACTGAAGGACAGTGCTGAATGGTACCCGAGTATGCCCGTCTTCAGTGTAACCTGTAGGTAGAGAATATCGCTAAATTCAGCCGTCACGACAATTTTAGGTCTCACAGCCTTGGCCTGAGTGCGCATATGCTGAACTATTAATCTTCTCAGTGGCCTGATAGTAACATCTGCTTTTAACTTTTGCAAACGGTTTGGGTACAGATCAGGCCCGGCACAAAAAGGTCGATCCTGATCTGAATTCAAATTGTTTAACATACTGAGGGCATTCCTGAGAGATTTGGTTGAAAACATAATTTTGAAAAATCTGCGGACAATCTGATGTTCAAAGAGCAGAATGATAAGACAACCTTGATAGGAAAACAACATTTGGGTTGTTTCTATTGATCAGTTATAAATTTATGAGCATACAATGGAGAGCCAGTATAAAATTACCCAGCATGCATAGAGTTTACCGGGCACTACTTTAAAGGGTAAACTACATTCCACCAATAAGAAGCTGTGGATCAATAGCTAATATTGGGCCTTGACGCGAGAAACCTGATTTTGTTGCAATCGAATAACAAGGCGCAGACCAGCCTGCGCATGTGCGCAGTCTGGTCAGCGCATTTGTAATTCGTTCTCTACGAAGTATAATGTCTTAGCTTGCTACACACACAAGTTTTAATATTCTAGCTAGTCTATGTAGCTGAACAGACTGGTTTGAGTCTTACGTACTTGGTCGGAATCCCTTCGCGACGAGACCCAATTTATACAAAGAAAATACAAGCTGTCATAAATATAACATAACATGAACAGCTTGCCCATTTGGACTTTAAATTCTGAGAGACTGGGACGATTTTACGCGTTTTGGATTTCAAAATGAGCAAGAGACATTGGCATTGTGTATGTATAACCTACTATTTATGCCTAATGGATCCTCCCACCATTATCAATTGGGAGAATCTATTTCAAAGTTAAGGGTTGTTTGGTAGTATGTTTCAATTCCATTCAAATTTTAAAAGCTCATTCTGTAAGCAGAACAGTGGATACCCGGGTCACTAGACGCCTCGTTTTACGGCGTCTGATCTGGGTTTGCACTGTTTGCACATGTCCCACAAAACTGACGCTAGGCTTATATGGGTTAAGTTAAGGTCTCAGAATCACATGCATTTTAAGCAGTTTCAGTTCATTTTATTAAAAATGTTACTCATAATCTGCAAACCTGCACGACATCGCATTGCAGAAATATATACTAGGCCAAAAAAGAAACGCCGCATACAATAATTGAAAATATTGTGTGTTAAATGAGAGTGGCAAACTTTTATCATCTGTCTATGTTTTGCTATTTTTTCTTCCGCACATTTTCCCCATTGATTTATTGAGGTGAGTCAATTAAAACCAGTGTACTGACCGATTTTCCATTTTCCTGTTTTTCACGTGCACACTCAGTCCATTCAGATTCACATGTGTACTAACTACTGAAATCTCTAGTCGAACATCCCAAACGTCTAAAAACATTTAAAAACTTTGGAATTTAAGATTACACATTGCTAATTTACGTAAACAAAAGTGGCACATGTGGAGCGTGAACGTGCAATAGGAATGTTATAAGCTAACTTGACGCAATAGATAGTAGCCAAACGATTTCGGTGCCATGTTAGGACGATTGGACGTCTTAATAATCGTTTCCAACAAATTGGAACAGCGTCACGCCGTCCGCGTCCAGGGTGTTGACGCATGTCGACGCGACGTCAAGATCGAGCCACTCAGACGTCTCATTTGTACAATCGATTTTATCTGGAGTCAGTCACAGCTAGCACATACCAAGGAACTCATAATCCAAAAATCGGGGCTCAAACTGTGAGAAACTGTGAGAAAACATTTCAAGAGATTTGTTTAAGACCCCTCCTCCCAACGTTTGATGGTACTTAACTTTAGTGCAGTATTTACGTCAAATTAAGGAACCCGCGGAGTACCAACGTCTTAATGAATTGAGAAACTGACAAAGAGCATTCTCTAGAACCATTTTGCTCTATTTTTTCTAATTACTGCATGTTTTAAATGAAATACATAACTGGTACTGCTAGCAATTTTCATACATTGCGGCGTTTCTTTTTTGGCCTGGTAAAATATTGGCATAACAAAATTTACTATTCTACTCACACACCATGGGGAGGTGGTCAACAAATAAAAATGCACATGTCGTAAAATCAACTTCGTGTGAACGCAGATTGAAGCAGCATTTTTGTCAACACATGTTTTTGCATACTCATTATGCACAAAAACCTCCTTTAGACGACCATGCTGACCTACTAGAATTTAGCGGGGCTATATGTCTTATTTTGGCACGAGTGTTCGTCTACATCCAAACTTAGTGTAAGCGAGCAGCGAATGCGTTGCATATCAAAATCTTTTGTGCTGGTGATAGAATTACTCATGAGAATGTCGACAGTAAAGTCAGCTTTACATTCTAACTCGTCAGTCCAACTATTGCAGTTCCTATACCGTAAGGTCGAGCGTAGAAAGCTTTTTACTTGACGCAACTCAAGATTTGAAATGTCGTTTATTAAAGTTTGAAATTGTCGAACTGTAGAACAATGAATCCATAGTATAGTAGCTGGTTGTGACATACAAAATGAATAATATTGTAATCCAATTGTGCATTTTGTTTCAGTGGGCCCGAAAATCCTGAACTTAAGGCATTCAATTTTTAGACTTTACAATAACCATGTCATTCCAAAAATTTGAATATCCTCTATATCTTACATGTTCCAACCAGATTCATAATACACTGTATGTTTCTTACATGTTCCCATCAGTTTAATAATATTATTAGGAGCTCAAAAAAGGGTCTTATTGAGACGGTTCTTCAGAGTTCACACAACATATGTTTTGGTTGAAAAATAAGAAAATTCATTTTTACTTACGCACTCATTTCAAGGGGCCTGTCAGTCAATGATTGATGCAATTTGCAGTTTTCCGACCATCATCCATTTTTCACGCAAGATCATAAAGGCAAATTATGACAACATTCATGTACCAGCAAGCAAGAATCTCGAATTATCTTGATGAAGGATTGCCTAAAAAATTGCTAGATAAAAGTTTCAAAGAAAACGATATTTTTTTCGGCGGTACAAGTAGTTGGTTCAGTTCTCGCCTTATCCCCAAAACGCTTTTCACATTGGACAAGTACAGATTGAATAATATGGGTTAAAAACTCTGTTTTTGTTATTCAACATATAGGAAATGGAAAACGTTCATTGAGGTGCTTTCCCTTCATTGATCAAGCTAATCATTTTGCATACAGTTGTATTTTAGCATTACACTCATCTTATAAAAATGGCATTCTTGATCCATGGGGGAAGGCTGTCAAAATACTCAAAACAAATTATTATAAAAGCTCATTAGTCACTACTTGTGTACAAACCTGTAGCTCAATATCCATTTACAATGGCATGTATATAGTATGCAAATATGATGCACTTATGAGAAAAGGTCAGACTTATTGAACTATAAACAAAATAGGTATAATCTGTATGAAAGACATTTACAGGTAGAAATAGATCACATACTTTTTTCCAAAAACAATGGATTATTGAAGGCGCCAATTCTATGCAAACGCAACACTTTCGTCTCAATTTTTATGCTGCAAACATATTTTCAAGTATTTAGATGAACACCTGACAAAACTTTTGACTTTCTGCAAGTAAAATTGGTCGCAAAAAATATCCCCACCTATTAAACCCTACGACCCTGGTATTATTATACAATATATTCCAATATATTTTTGTTAGGTGCACTGAATGTAAGGTTTTAATTAAAACACACACACACAAAAAAAAAAAAAAAAAAAAAAAAAAACATGTCAACAAACACAGCAAGCACACAGTGTCGGGCCACCATCGACCCACCAGCGAAACGCCATTCAAATGACAAAAGCGCAAATATTACATATACTGTGTCAATCCTTCATTTTGTCCTTGCAAAGCATCAAAACAACATGAACAAAAATACACATACTGTAGTTCCTTAACACTGGGTAAATTCTGTGGAAGTCATCAGCGCCAAAATCCCTAAGAACTTCCAGCGATAAGGCGTATATTTTCCCTAGTTGACATGATTACAAACGCCAAATTTTCAAATTGCCCTTATGTTTTTAAAATTGGTGTAGTTTGGTAGTAAAATATGCACAGCAGGCAACAAAATACGTTTCAAATCGATTCATCATTTATAATACCTTGAAAACGAGCACTTTCTATCCCCACCCCTCATTTTAAGTCTTTATCCTGGGTGCCATTTAGGCCAAATTTTGAGTAAATGCATTGCTAGTTTTAAAAAAGTAAAAGTGCTAAAATGTTAAGGATAGGTGTGCTCTTCATTTCCAAACCTTCCCGTATTCCTACTGCGCATGCGTACGAAATACACCTAAAATTGTGACGTTTGTCATTGAAAAGAAGAAACTGGTGTCTTTCAGTTTGTTTATAGATGCTCCCCCCCCCCCCCGACCCAAAATGCCCTTTACATATGTTGTAAATATTTATAGCTAGATGTCGTTGTCCAAAGGGCATCTTGGGTCTAGGTGGGGGGAGCATCTAAAAATAAACTGAAAGACATCAGTTTCATCTTTCCAATGACAAACGCCACATTTTTAGGTGTATTTCGTACGCATGCGCAGAAGGAATATGGTAAAGTTTGGAAAATGAAGAGCATTCCTATCCTTAACATTTTTGCACTTTTAATTTTTTAAAACAAACAATGTATTTACTCAAAGTCTTGTCTAAATGGCACCCCATATAAAGACGTTAAATGAGGGGTGGGAGTAGAAAGTGCACGTTTTCACGGTATTGTAAATGGTGAATCGCTTTGAAACGCATTTTGTTGCTTACTATGCATATTTACTGCTGAACTACACCAATTTAAAAACATTAGGGAAATTTGAAAATTTGATGTTTTCAATCATGTCAACTAGGGAAAATACACGCCTTATCGCTAGAAGTTCTTTAGAAACAATTCCGAGCTAACGCACGCCTACTAAAGACTCTAATGCTCAACTGGTTGAGCATCAGGGTGTTTAGTAGGCGTGTAACGTTGATTAAGACATCGAGCTAGCACACTGCAGTGGCATCTCTTCAAGGCCAGTCATTTTAGTTTAGCAAATTTGTTTCAGCTACAGTAATAAATTATTTTAATGGAAAATTCGTACTTTTTTCAGATGCATTTATTATAGATTTTACAGTATGGCAGGAATGATCCCTCATTAAATGTTTGTGAATGCCCTTCTATTAGCCTGTAACTAATTACTTTTGCTTGTCTATGGGAGTCTGGCCATTCTCATGTCAATGATCTCTACACAAGAAAACTGGAAGCACTTCCACCTGCTTACACACAACCAAAGCAGAATTATAAATCAGTCTAAAATCGTAACAATTCTTCAGAGTAATGCGTTTAGCAATGTGTGCATTGATGAGTATATTTTGATACTTGGCCCATATCTAACAATTGTTTGTAAAATTTAAGTCTTAAAGCACTCATTATTACTATAGCAGACGACATATTTTGTAACAATTTTCTTCATTTTGGTTACAAAAAGACAGAATAAAATCAAATAAAACTTATTGAAAATCAAAATAATTTTCGGTTGACAGTTGTTACATTTTAATTTGCATTGATTTGGTTTTAATTTGATTTGATTGTAATTAAAACGGAATATCCATTATCCTATATTGAAATAACGATATTGACTGAAAGGTGCTGTTTCAATCATTTGGCTGACCAGCATATTGAGGTTAACTCAGATTAATGAGTGTCTGTTAAATGCCAATAGCTGTAAGATGGCTGCTACCAGAAGATTAGATAAACGGCTAGAAAAGCTACTGTAATTAACTAAGCAGATGGATAAATGATCTGCGAAAATAAAAGCAGTACATAACGAAATATTCATTTATAATTAAAGAAAAATGTTAAAAAGCATGAACATACACTTTCGAATAGTTCCAGATCAGAAAGCTCCTTTAAAAGCAGTCTCATCTGAAACAATATTATTTATAAGCTGTTTGAATGATTCCAAAGAACTAAAGTTGACAGCACATGAGATTTTGGTAATGTGCGCAAAAAAACTCCAATAAGCGCCTATGTTGCCATAAAATGTTGGTCTGGCTTTCATCTTCATTGCGAGAAGCGAAGGCTCTGGAGAGTCTGCGCATATGCGCAGGCTTGCATGAGCATTCATTTTTCGACAATGTCACGATAGGTACCAAAATCTAAAGCGCTGGTCAAAATCACTTTATTGTTTGTTTTGCTTTCAGGTTCTGAAACTAACGAGTCAGAATGCCGTCTACTTTGAGATACTTCTGTTGCGCATGTGGGACAAACGACACCAAACCAAACTATAGTGGCTATCCTAACGCGCCTAAACGGAAGCGGAAATCAAAATCAACGACTGGTTCTTCAACTTTCACAGACAGACGGCTGCTTCATAAAAACGACAACCGATCCAATGGTGACAGTTTTCAGCAAATGGTTTTTCATCAGCAATCGAGAGATATTTCGTTAGACAGCCAAGATTATAATGACAGTGCTGCTAAACTTCTAAGTGGTAAAGCCAAAAGTAAAAGACGCAAAGTACAAGAAATATTCATGAGCGACCAACTTCAAAATGGAATGAGTCGTACCACATTTCCTTGGATGGACGAAAACTTTACACCAAATGGATGTTCAAATATTCGCCTTGGTGTTAGCTCTGTTCATCTCCATGCCAGACGAAAATCATCGAATGATAATGATAACAGAGTTGAAGAACTCTTTAGTCATAGTCCAGATTCGACAAGACAGGTCGATGAAGGTTCTAATGCATCTCATTCTAGGCTATCAGACGTGAATAACGTGGCATACAGATACAAAAGTTACTCCACAGAATATGATTCTAGGGAGCAACAGATGAATAACGGAGATAACGTGAGTGTAACACGTTCAGTATCATTTGGTGATGATACGTCCTCAACTCGTGCTTCATCAGCAACAAAGTCTCATCTGGCAGGGAAAAATGTCACAAGACGTTCGTCAGAATACAGAGGAGATCAGCGAATAACAAAGTTAGATGACATCAAACTATTACCACCAACAGATGTCTCACATCTTGCAAGGCCATACCGTCGCCAACACGCCAGTATACAGAATGTGTTTAACAACATCGATGTCACGACAGCCAGAGTGAATGATAAACTAGCAGATACCAGTGTCTCGAGTCAGGTATCAGCACGAACAGCTCTTTTGTCCACCAGTGATAAATCCAGAAGATCAAAACAACCACTTACTGTCATACCGAAAGTAGCAAGCAAAAATATTTCAAATTCATGTATGCCAAATTTTAATGAGATGCCAGTAGCCCACGATCCAAGATCATCTGAAAGTATGTATGGATATGTTCCAAAAATCGTCCAAAGCGTTCAGGCATCGAATGCGCTAGAGGGGAGTCGAATAGATGACTTTTTCATGAACTGTCACAATGATAGAGAACTACACAGTTTTGCTTCTGCGCAGGAAATACAAACTCCTAGATCTCAGAATCAACAACACAGAGAAAGCGTTGGTAGAAGTAGTTCTGTGCCGTCTCGTCAGGTTGACAGAAGTTCAACTGTTAGTAGAACCAAATCAGAAAACATAAATATGACTCCTGTAGCAGGTAATTTTGAAACTCAGCAATTTACTGTCGAGTTTGGTAGCCAAGATTCATTAGATACGGATTCAGTATTTGTTAACAATTCAAGAGCAAACAATAACTTGACTACAAATAATCAGAATATTAACGTGTCACATAATCTAAACGCTGAACACATTACAAGGTATTCAAGACAGGGCGAGGACCAGCTCAGGTATCATGAGTCAAGAGCGAATAACAACTTGACTACAAATAATCAGAACATTAATATGTCACGCAATCTAAACGCTGAACACATTACAAGGTATCCAAGACTGGACGAAGACCAGCTCAGGTTTAATAATTCACGAGCGAACAGCAACTTGACTACAAATAATCTGAACAATACTGTACCACACAATCTAAACACTGAAAAAATTGCAAGATATTCAAGACTGGATGAGGACCAGGCTCAGATACCATTTATCGACCAGGAACCTGATTTAATTCAAGGTCTACAAAATATAAAAGTTGGTAATGACAACGTCAAACATGGTACTACCGCAACAAGTGTGCATAACACGACGCCTTCTGAGAAAGAACTGTTTTGGGAACAAACTTTTCGATCTCAAAATGACTATATTGAAAGTCAGCCTTTAAAAATCCCATATCGTCCAACACCACCTATTTCGCGAAAAGAAGGATTGTCAATTTCTAACAAAAATCATTCCAAAAATAATCACTGGTTAAGTAACTTTGACGCTGAAGTTCTTTACTAGACTAGTGTTGGGTGTCAGAGTCCAAAATTGAAGTCGCTGTCGATTTATGAAATCATATATTGTGGGTATTTCATTGAAAGCTTTTTCAAGGAGATATAATGAGCGCCAAAAGAATCATTACAATAGAATTTTGTAAGGTTATTGTTTGTTTTGTTTGATTTGATTCTTTACGTCCACTCAACAATCTTTCAGTTATGCGGGACGGTTCTTCCTGGGTTTAACCAGTACTAAGCTAGGATAAATGTGTCTTGCTCAAGGACCACAACGCAGTGACGCCGGTGAGGCTCGAACCCGCTACCCTTCGGTCTCGAGTCAAGCACTCTACCACTGAGCCACTGCGCTCCCTTTTTGTCAGGTTAGACATGTGGTTCACAAACTCGAGCTGCATCTCTTACCATGACCAGAACTTTGAGTAAAGCATCGGGGTTATTTGAATTTATCGATTTTGTTTATCAGGCATGTTGGCTAATATACATGAATATTTTAACTGCTGTCACTAATTTTATTTCCTTCTGAAGAATTTATCTAAAGTTTTGCATGTAGCGTTTCTTTTGCTTGTCAGTATTATATATTTGTGGAGAAATAAGAACTATACTCTGGAGAGACCATATTTCAAATGATCGATAGCGAGAAAAAAAATTGATCGATATCTTTTGATTACAGTCTAAGTTATTTATTAATCGATAGTTTTGATTACTGGTACAACAATTTACTGGTAAAACAATTTACGGTGGATAATGTATTAGTGCAAATGCTTCTTATAATCGACACAGATCCTAAAAAGGTCATTCCAGTGGCGTTTCGCTGGAAGGCCGATGATGGCGTGTTTTTCCGAGGGGGGACCCACAGCCCACCCCCACCCCCACCCCCCATGTGACCAGGATCATTTTGTGAATTTTTTTTTACGATCTATTAGATGATCACCATGAAATCTGGCTTTTGCAAGTTGGATGATAATAAAAAGAAATGTCGTCAGCTGATTTTTGTCAAAATAAACTTTTTCGAAAAATTCTTTCAGGAGTACCATCAGGGTGTCAAACAGTTTGCAAAAGTTATCAGCAGTCGACACCACTAGGCAGACAGCCAAAAAGTGAACACTTTAAAATGGTGAATGGGATTATTAACGAATGGTTATGTTTGGCAGACGAATCAATACTATTGATGAATCTTTATAATAAAAACATGTTGTTTTCTAATAAATGTATTTAATACTATTGCATAAACGAAAATTTGAGCGTAAAATTGTAAATATTTTCTTATCCATCAGTTAAAATATATGTGTTGGGTGCTATAAAGAAGTCTCATTGAGGCGGTTCTTTTGAGTACCCGAAACATATACTGCTAAACAAAAGTTTAGCACGGATTTTAATGCGATGTCCCACTTTGAATGAACATAAACCATTTTATTTAATGTAATCAACATGTAAGGGGATCTTGAAATTTACATTTTTTCGTGTCCGCCAGACAAAAAGTTATCTGGTTAGGCGTCAGTTGATCGACGCTTAATTTGATGTCATGGGCATGCAAGGGATACACGTCTACATCGGAAATTAAAAATTTTGATTCTAGAGTAAAGCCAAATGTTCTTAATGGTGAAAAACGTTAAAAACGTCAAAGTTTGATACCCGTTTATGTCACGTTTAACCGTTCCATTATGACGTTATAATGGCATTTTTACACTTCTTGACTTTTCAGCGACCTGAATCAAGAGATCAAGTAATCTGTTTGATGTTAGATTGGCACAAGCACCCGGAACATGTCTGTAGTTTGTCCTTTGAAAACGACTTCTTTAGATAGCGTTATCGCCTTAATTTAGCCTAAACTTCAGATTAACGTCACTTTTTATGAATTAAATACCAAGAGACAAAATTTTATAAACTTACCTTTCCTTAAACTGTTTCTCTTTTGGCATCCTCTTAAACACGGAAATCCTTTCAATTAAGCATGCCTATACACAGCGAAAACAGTACTGTTTTTGACTTGTAAACGTCATTATAACAACGACGTTAGTTGTTTCAATACTCAACTTTTGCTACTTATGCTCAATGGAGACGACCTTTGTCTTTTTTTCAGAATGGCCAATTCGATCAAGCTGTAAAACAAGAGACTTTATAACGTTTTTGACCCCTCTCTTGTTTTAAGCAATGAACGACGCAGTAGAAATCCAATTAAAGTACACCAATTGCTTCCTCAACTTTATCACATACCAAACCATCATTTCAGCAGATATTTTATAACTTTAAACCATTTGCTCAAATAAAAATTATTTTTTATTTATCCGTGCTAAACTTTTGTTGTGCAGTATATGTTTTGGTTGAGAAATAAGAAAGCTATATTTTGGTACGCAGTCCATTTAGCAGATGAAGAGACAATGACCGGAAACTGACACAATCAGAGTCTAGCAGCTAGTAGTATTGGCAATCTGGCAGTGGGGCCACGAGTTTGAACCCTGCTCTGGCCACATGCTATACTAGAGGACTTTGAAAACGCATCACCATATTTTTGCACTTTTCTTGCAAACCGATTATGCGATTGAAAAGTTACAAGCAGATTTTAATGTGCAACCCAGAATTGGTATGAATCAGTCTTTAATTTGACTGCACTATCACGCGACGCTGCATTGACGTCACATGGGTACATACAGCATCCAACACCTTTCTGCATTTGAAGCCTTTTGATTATTTTTGTGTTTAAACTGTGACGTGAATGATACCATATCAGCAACATAGTTTATAGACTTTTTCTAATTAAAAGCAATTATAAATTTCAATATTTCGAAGATAAACGTCAGATTTGAACCTCAATTTACAGCTCCTTTTTAGAAACATCCATATAAGTTACCTTCATGCATCCTTTCCTTACTGATATTGACTACATACACTGACAATCATGTGGGAAGGACGTTTTTATGTAAATCATGGCAGGAGATCTGCTGTCATGTGATCGAGTACGTCTTAAAAATTTACATCAACGTCACTTGCACAATACAAAAGACACGTGATACAAGCGTGATTTATGCATAATCTGTCATTTGTGTATGCCCTTAGCCTCTCCCAACAAAACCATAGGTAAAAAATCGAAACTTTGAAAGGCCTAAGATGTTGAATTTTATTACTAGACTATAGTAATCCGGGTGAATGGGTATGCCGGTATCTTTAAAGGGGTGTAAATTTGAACATACCGAACTGTCAATTCATTTCGAATCGTTCAATGGTGAATGTGCAATCGTGAAAGAAGCCCAGGACGCAAATCTGTTGAGTAAGGAATAAAAACTAACCTGCAGCTGAATTGGTGTCCTGCAAAATCGACCTCCCCTGTCTTAAAACGGATACTTTTTCAATACCTTAAAGTAAATTTACAACCATGGATTTTCTAGGACACACTACCAGCTGGTCAGGCTATGATATGCAATAACAATTATCTGGCTGACATTCTCCGTATTTGTGAAATAAAGGATTAAATCTGGGTGGTGCGTTTTCAAAGTCCTTAAGTATAGTACAGATATTATTCTCTCCCTTCCCGCTCGGACCCAGTATACTGGATCAAAGCTACCACTGAATCAAGAGTGACGATTGCAAGCGACTGACAACAAAAGTGTGATTGCACCGAATACTGGTATACCACTTTGAAGAAACCGTCGAGATTTGACTGAAAATTGGACAGATGTCGTTTGAAAAGTTCAGAATAGCTACCATGGTGACCAACTCGGATAGCATAACATAATTATTTCAGCAAAAAAGCAAGTGAGTATGATCAGGAAATACCATATTCATACACTGCATAGCAACCTACTGCACCGTGAGGAAGAGCCACAGAACAATAACAATCACAATACACCAGGCATCGAGGTTATAAAACTTGAATTCATTCTCAAGCTCAAAATAAAGCGCAATGATTGGCAATAAAGTGCAATGACGGCTGCTTGCGGACACGTGTCTGCAAGCAGCCAATCACGTTGCGCTTTATTTTGAGTTTGAGACTGTACTCAAGTTTTAAGACCTCGAGGCAAGGGCCCGGAATTACAATGCCTCCTTAAAGTTAAGCAAGACTTAAGTTAAGTATTGATATTTCAACATGCTATGTTAAATGCTAAATAAATTGCGTGGATCGATGTGGTATTTGTGGCCAAAGATATCATTGTGATCTTCAAAAATATTAAAACTATTTTGATTTTAATTAGTTTAAATGTCCTGAAAAATCAAAACTTACCTTAAGTCTTCCTTAACTCTAAGGAGGCATTGTAATTCCTTGCCCAGGACCAGCAACCTGCTCTCTCTTCCCCATTACGAAGTATATAACAAATTCCACTAAAGCATTTTCATTTCTGACCACTGGTTTCAGAATGTTTTAAGTTACTTATATAGGTACATAGGGGAAACTGGCCACGCCCATGTTTTCAATTCTGACCAATGGTTTCAGAAGAGAAGATCTTTAAAGTTTCTTACATAGGTACAAAAGGGAAATTGGCCACGCCCCGTTGCAGGCATGCTTTGACATATCAAAGGACGTGTAACGGTTTGGCCGTTTTTTGGCCCACGATGGATTTGGCTGAAATTTGAATATATGGTGGTTTGATCTTTGCCCTTTCACATGAGCATGTTTTTAAATTAACGACGCCATATGCAGTCAAATGAATTAAAGTTTCTCACCAGTGTGTATAAACAGAGGTTTGTTCATGAATGTGGATAGTTTTAAAGGTGCAACAAGCAAACTGACCTCAAACATAATACCAAACATGCGTGTGTTTATATTCGTCATGTCTATGTCGTAATTTGAGCTAACACTACCATCATTAATTAAAAATTATGCTAAAACTTGGCTAAATACTGTGTTTACGATTACCTTGATGATATGTTGTTTTTTAGGTGTAATATGTATTGAACATTTAGTGTTTTATCGTCTTTTCCAGTTAACCAATAGCTCAAACAAGCCTATTCCGGTTTATTCATATCAATACAATCAGTACGACGTGTACACAAGCGTGCATTTAACATGTTAAACGCGGCATTACATGCGCAACCTTTTTTTCCTGGATTGGTATGAAACATGAATATAAATAGTTATAAAGCTACAGAAATGATAATGGAAGCTTTGAACATTTTTTTTTGCTCACAGACACAATTATTAAATAGATACATGTGAGTGTTGTATATCTGTCTGTTCATCTGTCAGTCCGTCTGTATGTCACACTTTTGTGTCTGTGACGTATCTTCCAAACGCCTGATTCGATTATAAGATTAATTCACAAAACTGTGCACCTTTGTGGATGAACATGCAGAATAAATGAATACTTTAATGTCATGCCAAAGCAGGCGGTCATAGGTTACATGTACAGAATGCATATCTGCTACATATTTTACGCAAGTCCCAGCTAAGATATCCAACAGTCGTGATAGCGCTGTGGTCTATATTACTTACCTATTATCTTACGTGTGACTAAGGGGTTGCAGTTCACAATCCCTAAGAAACATATGTTTTGTGTCATTATGCAAGACCCTTCATCTTTATTGTGTAATACATGTTCAACCGAGGAAACGTCATGACTGAAATATGGTTCACTGTAACGTAGAGTAATGACATAGAGCATTAAACACTTAGTCATGTTTCAAGCATTTGTGGTGCAGACATTTATTTCAAGGGTGACAACTTCCGTCAAAGCAGGGATTTCGGAACCGTTTGAACAACCTACATTGTGTTTTGATAAAGGTGAATAAACATCTAAAATAGAGTATTTCGATCCTTGAGTATTAAATGTATGTGTTCGTTGGTACCAGTGACTAGTTACCATCTGCATATTAGTGGTTGTTGTATATATACTGCATTATTCTAGCAAACACTTTACGAGAGCGATATTCATTGAGGAAACAAACAGTTTAGCACATATATTGTGCACATGTAAGCATGAAAAGCGCATTACACTCATTATGAATAAAATGCTTGTGGCCATCGTGTCAGGCCATTGGCTGTTTTTATACATGCTTTCTTGCATAAATAACAATGAATTGAAAAGAACAAAACTAAATCAAAGAATTACATTGGTTTATTTGCGACAATATCTGCGCCACCTATATACAGCATATATGTACATGAGAAGTTACAAGCTTAAAAAAATGTATAGATAGGTGTTAGCTTTGAGGATCAATTACAATATATGTTGAGAGTGTGCATTTGTATACATCACACCAGCTCCTTTTTGTTCAAATAACCTCACTTTATAAATATTACCACTAAACTGCCACAGTTCTATCAAAATTTTGGAATCATATCAAATGGTTCCGATATCTGTGCTGTGAAGTAGCTTTTTGCTCTACCTTATGAACCGCTGGATGAATTTCATCGAAACTTGCACATATACTTATCTGGGACAGCAAAAACGAATTATAAGATTTGGGTGACCTAGACCTTATTTACAAGGTCACCAGGGACATATATAAAAAGGCTTCTCTGTACTCTATCTTCCTAACCAATGACCAGATTTTGACCAAACTGACACAGATAATTCATTGGGAAGACCTTAATGAATGACTAGAATTCGGTAGTATTGACCTTAATTCTAAGATTACCAACGTCACATAACTCCTTTAAGCGGGTGGGGGGACAACCCAATCTATTGTTATATACTTTCCATTCCTAACTACTCTATGGGGGGCTCAGTGGTAGAGTGCTTGACTAGAGACTGAAGGGCCACGGGTTCGAGCCTCACCAGCGTCATTGCGTTGTGGTCCTTGAGCAAGACACATTTATCCTAGCTTAGTACTGGTTCAACCCAGGAAGACTCGTCCCTGTTTAACTGAAAGATTGTTGATGGGACGTAAAGAATCAAATCAAACAAAAGCAAAACTAACTACTCTAGTATTGCCATATTAAACAGTGTCTGCCCTGTAATTTGAGAATTCCAACAATTGATTATTTTTCCCTCATGCTCCAAATAATGATCACATAATTTGCCATTTTTGACAATCTTAATTCAAAGCAATGGGCCATCCCAAAACAAAAGTGACGGTGAGCTGTCTCTTTAAAAGCAGATTGTGCCAAAGAACTGTCTTCAGAAATCTATGTATCAGTTAAAGAAGGGAGCACACCAACCTCTCTCCTTGCACCTTCTCTCCGCTGGTCTCTCTCTCTCTCTCTCTCTCTCTCTCTCTCTCTCTCTCTCTCTCTCTCTCGCAAATAAGACTCGCATTTACTGAAATGTTGTTGTATTTGCTTTTCAAACGCAATATAACCAAAAACTGTAAGAAATAATATTGATGCTAATACATTTTTGGACGGGAATCTTACGCCTCCAGTGATTTTAGTACTCTCAGTGCTTTGATAAGTATGATTGAATAGTACATTTCAGGATAAAATTTGCAGAAAAAGTCTTTTTACGGTTTTTGCCACATGCGGAACCGACTCAGAGTTACCATTTTATGGTGTAATATTATATGCACAATAAAATGAGAAATAGTTTTATCCGGTTCCGCATGTGGACATGTATGTAATTGAGTCACGAAGTACACGAGGGTGTTTGGTTTTACCATAGACTTAGTGTTAAGTGTGGTTGATAGGGCATGCATTTAACCCCAAAATTTATCATAAAAATTCATTTTAATGGAAAAAATAAATTGTGGACATTAAACTAGAGACTCTTAGGTATCATTTGGTAATATTTTGGAGGGATTTCTTTACAATCGATTTTTTACTGTAAAAGTGGGCCATTTGTAATACAAAACCGTTACACGTCCTTTCTTTTAGCTATTTTTGTAGAGGGTCGCCTAGTAACCATTTCTGCAAAAAAACTGTTTTCAATTCTGACCACTGGTTTCAGAAGAGAAGATGTTTAAAGTTTCTTACATAGGTACAAAGGGAAACTGGCCACGCCCCTAGGCGGCCATGTTTTTGTAGGTCACTCAGTGATCATTTCTACCAAATCATTATGAATTCTGACCTATTTCAAAGTTTTTGTATCACAATAAGCCACGCCCTCTGGCAGCCATGTTTTTTGACAGATCACATTTCTATTGGTTGCTTATGTAGAGGGTCACCGAAGGAACATTCTTTCGAAGTTAAGTTAAAATTGACCTAGTGGTATAGGAGTTGTCATTTAAAGCAACTTGTTGACGACGAACGGCGGACAATGACTGATCCCAATAGCCCACTTATGAGCACAAAGTGCTCAAGTGAGCTAAAAATAAATATATCTGTTATAGGTTTTTTTATCAAATGGTAACGGTTAATACTATTATTACTATATTCAGTTGTGTTGACGACGCAGTGCATACGCAGCGCTCGCCTGCGGCCAGTTAAATGCACCTACATACGCCGCTTAAATATGTAGTTCTGGTTGTCCCCCGCCATTATCCATGCCTGGTTGGTTTAGTTTAAATGGTGGGACATTTTAGTCTAAATTTTGAATAACATTTAAAACAGACCCAATATCGCTGATTTCGGCTGCACAATGGCTTTACACAATGGTACCTTTTTGACTCAGTATGTGTAGTGCAGATGGACTTTCACAGGAAAAAGTACATACCATTCTTCCAGAGAAACCCTCAGTCCGTTGGGTACCCATTGTGTACTAAATCCACTTCATTCCATAAGCATGTGCGTATGAAACGAAGTGGACTTGGTACCCTTGACTTGCGAACATGTTGGGTATCAAACCTTCTAACAAACCAGGCAGACTTTGTCGCATTCTAATGTGAAACTTTTAGAGTCAGATCCTGCTAAATTTCTGCAGAGGGTTGTGACTATGGATGAAACATGGACCCATCTTTTCGGCCAAAGGGTCAAACAACAGAACAATGGAAGCAAGAAAGAGGGCAAAGATCAGGAATCGATACAATCAAGCACCACACCTGACCCAGGATACCAATGGGAAAGTGACAACTTCACAATAAGACATCACAAACGAGAGCCAAGAGGCCAGCCCTTTCCCAGCAGGTGACCACATGGCATTAATAAACAAACGCGCACGAAAGCATAAAAATAAGACATATATAACATTAAAGATCCACAAAAGAAGCACCGCCTTGGAACGGTCAGTAAAATATTTTACTGGAGGGCTTAAACCAGTTTCACAGCGCGCCAACCTCACGTCAAGACACATAAATGTTAGGTTTGCATGAAAGGCCCTTAACTTATCACTAATCACTCTCACCAAAGAAGGCAAGACCTTTCCATCAGCTGGTTATGTTATGGCATTAGTTTTCTGTGATGTTGATGGTAGATTATCGGCAGAAATGCCACATATGCATCACTTCTTAGACAGAATAAGAGAATATATTAAACTCAAGCCGCTAACCGCCGCGGAAAACTCAATATGGTTGTGTTACAAACCTCCTGTAGGGAGCGCAGTGGCTCAGTGCTTACCTCGAGACCGAGGGGTCGCGGGTTCTAGCCTCACCGGCGTCACTGCGTTGTGCCCTTGAGCAAGAACATTAATCCTTGCTTAGTACTGGTTCAACCCAGGAAGCCTGGTCCCTTTATAACTTAAAGATTGTTGATGGGATGTAAAGAATCAAAACAAACCTCCTGTTTACAAGTTTGTCGTTACCATGGCCGTCATGAATGATAATTGCTTAGAATTGTTTGAGCATCTGCCGTTTTTGCCTGATCTCGCATCTATTTTCTAAATTGAAAAAAAAGAGTTTCCGGTACCACTTTTGGTCAGATGATGTCATACATGGAGAGTGTGTAATGTTAGAATACAAGCGGGCCCTCGACCCTTTCAACTGAGCATGGCCGTTTATGAAGGTATATGGCATAACTGCCGCCCTTAGTCCAGCTATAAATTTTGATAGATCAGCAGTTTTATTGAAGACATTACATGTAAGGGAAATTAACTTTCCAGTAATCATGTTGTCAAAATTAATGGCCATTTTTGGCCCACATGGGCATAATCTGAACAAACTTAAATAATATCAAGGCTCTATGCCTAGTGGATTCAGACTATGTTTTCCGGATATTATATAAGCCAATGTAAAACATATGACCCCTAGGGCGTGGCCAGTTTGGCTCAAGGGGCATAATTTGACATGCGCAGATCCAGAACGTTTTGTCAGAGAGGGTCCAACTTTGACATTTTTTTAGTTGATGAGGGAAGAGATGATCAAAATACCACTATAAGCGGGCCATCATCGGCCCGCCAGCGGCGTTTCGCAGGCGTGCCGATGATGACCCAACATTGGAAGCTGGCTTATTAGTTTTATGATATTTCAGGGAATCCGGACCAGTATTGCTAAGAAACCCTATATTTTTGTGATATTTCAGGGCAGTCCCGACCCCCTGTCCCCCCCTCTGGATCCGCCCATGTAATTTGATCAATCATTCGATAATGGGAATTAAACACTTAAATCTCTAAGAACATAGTCACATGTACTTTTTCCACTAATCAAGAAAGATAACTGGAAAGTCAAGTCAATCTCAACTGCAAGTACAACCATTTCCATTTTTAGACAAAATCCCCTATACATGTATTAACCAAGGAAATTAGGCCACACCCTCTGGCGGCCATGTGTTTCAACCAATCAAATAAATTTGAACAACTTTGGTAGAGAGTCACCCAAGGACTATTTACACCAATTTATTTTGAACTCTCACCAGTAGTTTTTGACAAATTTTAAGTTTTTTCCTTTTGGTTGGCATGGCAACAAGAATTCTGCATGGAATTAAATTTGTTTGAACAACTTTGAAAGGGGACCACCCAAGAATCATTCCTTTGAAGTTTGGTGACAATCCACCCAGTGGTTTAGGAGATGTTTAAAGCAAATTGTTGACTTACGACAGATGACGGACATCATATGATCACATAAACCTTGAGCCTATGGAATATGTCAGCCAAAAGTCAAATCCTTATAATTACTAGATGAGTTTTCAGAAAAAAAAGCCCCCACCCATTTTATAGTTATATGACCCTCGTGACCTAGAAAATTAGATCGTTATGATGAATCTGTGCCAGTTTGGTTTGAATCTGGTCAAGAGTGCAGACAATAGTTTTTCATAGTTATATGAGCTTGGTGACATTGAAAATTAGATAAAGGTCACCAAAACTTAGATAGTTCTTAATGTTCTCCCATTGATGTATCTGTGTTCTTAAGGTTCTCCCATTGATCTATCCGTGCCAGTTTGGTTGAAATCTGGCCATTGAGATCAGGAGAAAAAGCGCAGACAAGGCTTTTTCATAGTTATACGACCCTGGAGACCTTGAAAATTAGGTCAAAATTAATGAAAATCTACTCATTTCTTTGCACTACCCCAATAAATTATGTGCAAGATTAGTTGAAATCAGTCCAGTGGTTCATAAGTTGAAGTGAAGACAAAAAGTAACGCTGACGCCAATGCTGACAGGATCCATACCAAATAAATGTACAATATGCTCACTACTTCCGGGGGGGGGGGGGGGGCATCGTAAGAGCTCTCACAATTTATCCATCATCCCTCATGTAGTTTCAGTCTTGGTGATCTGCACATTTTATCTTACATGGATACTTTTTGCTAGTTTTGTTGCTCTCAGCTATGGTCATGGTGGGACGGTCAGTTCACCTAACCACACTTTTTTCCTGGGCAGGCTTGAACAAGCGGTTAACAAGTAATTTGTGCACATACTTTCGCTTGTAACTGAGAATGAATCAGCGAAAGGGAGGAGAATGACTGTAGAAATTATTTCATGACCCATCTCCACGAAAGTATGGTTCCGGGCCGGGATCAAACTCGCGACCCCTGGATCTGCAGTCAGACACGTATCTGTAGCCAGACACGTTACCAACTGCGCTACGGGGCCCCGCATTTTCATTCTGGAAACCGGCAAAAATGTAGTGGTAAAAAGGTACTTCGGCAAACAGTGAATACCTAGATGAAATGCTGCATAAGGCGGCATTTCATCAGAGTTTGCACTGTTTGCTAGGATAAAAACAATCTTCAGGAACAGGGACATAAATAAATCATTTTATAGAAATTTGACCGCCAACCCCGGACAACTCTACAGGTATCGAATCACTAATGTATGGGTTATTCCACCAGAATGAAAATTAGCCATCAGAAGGGATGGCACATCCTCCGACCTCAAAGTAAATAAGCAGTTCCAAAGGCCAACCTAGTATATATAGTTGATGATATAATACTAAGTGTTAATGCTAGCAAATAAGAATATTGACAATAATTGAACCATGCCTACCAAATATTAAGTTTATTCAAGAGAGATAACACAAAATGGTAGCAAGGGGTGAGTAACCATTCTTGCATGTGACACATTGTCTTGACCTGACATTTATGTATTCCAAATGTCACCAAAATGTTTCAAGGGTAATAAGAGTTATTGAGTGCACAAGCTTTCCACTCTAAAGTTCATTCAAGGAAGACTCAAATGGGCAGCAATTTTTGCATGTGACATATCATCTTGACCTGATGTATACTGAAACAATAAAGTTATGTCCGCTTGACGTTTATGTCTGCCAGTTCTTAATGTGTGAACGCATTTCATTCAATTTTTTACATTACAAACTGATATCATTTAGAAATGTTATGCACCTAAACGAAATTCATTTGATGACCAGTAGAGCCGCTGACAACTCAGAGAACACGAGTACCTTAAAATCAAAAGTCACAACATCAATAGCTTGTTAGTCCATCGTAATTCCGAACAGTTCAAGCACATTAAAACATCACTGAGCAAACTCTCTAGTAAGATGGTATGCATGTTAGCTGTATGCATTGCTTTTACGACAACAACCATTAATCTGTAACATACTCTGACGTCACAAAACATCAGCCAAGAGCGTGGGTGAAGACACTCAGAAAATTCATTTTTGGTCCAGCATTTTGATACTCAACAGAGTCGGTCAAATTCTAATTTCTTTTTCGTTATCACAAGCATTTTAACAATGATTAAGACTAATCAGCATTAAAACAATTGATACTGGGAATTCACGTGCATTTTTTTCAGTAAGGGGTGGGGTATACAACACAGATTTAGTGAACATGTGATGGCTGACATCAGCCCTGTTTTTAATCTTTATCTTTGTGTAATCTTTGTCATAATCAAGCACAACAAATAAAAGCAAAAACGGTGTCAAAATAATGTTAATTTAAGGAGAATCGGAGGTTCTTAAATTGTTATTTGTTTAATGCAAAGGGAGGTAATTTCAGTTAACTTCGTAAATTAACTATTTCGAATTGCAATGCCGCTCGTTTAATAAGCAGATTTGGAATTTTTAGATGTTTTTTCATCGTTGAACGTTCCTGGTTGCCATTTAAAGTAAAATGTGTCACGTTTTGATGATCAACTTGCTGATGATGGTGGAATGAGCTGTTTTCACTTCAGGTTCAATAACTCTTCCAGATAAGAAGATAAAATCAAATAATTACCAACTTTTGTGTGTCGGACGTTTGATAAACATTTTGGTACATTTTTAGCTGAGACATCTTAATTGGATCAAAAGATACAGTACCATGAAAATAGGACGTATCTTTTTTGTTTGAGTATATATGTATACCAAATATCATCATAATTATTGAGGGCACAAGCTTTCCCCTTTAAACGGTTATTCAAGGGAGACAACTCATTGGGCAGCGAGGGGGAGCAACCATTCTTGAATGTTTGTTTTGTTTTTGATTCTTTACGTCCCATCAACAAGCTTTCAGTTATATAGGGACGGGTCTTCCTGGGTTGAACCAGTACTAAGCTAGGATAAATGTGTCTTGCTCAAGGACCACAGCGCAGTGACGCCGGTGAGGCTCGAACCCGCGGCCCTTTGGTCTCGAGTCAAGCACTCTACCACTGAGCCACTGCACTCCCTATTCTTGAATGTGACATACTGTCTTGACCTGATATATATGTATACCAAATATCAAGGGTATAAGAGTAATTGAGTGCAAAACTTTACCACTCTAAAGTAGATTCAAGTGAGACAACTCAACAGGGCAGCAATGGGGAGCAACTGTTCTTAACCCTTAATGCGCCAATCGCAACAAAAGTCGTCTGCTTTTCTCGTCTGCTGAAATGTTTAAGAAGCCTCTATGGCAAACAGTGTGGACCCAGATCAGACTGCTCCTATAGGGGCAGTCTGTTCTGGGTCCACGCTGTTTGCTTCTATACTTAATTCGTCAGTATTGTTAGGCAATAATTTGCAGCAGACAACTTCAGCAGACTACATTTTCAGATGCATTTTTTCCTTGGCGCTTTAAGGGTTAAATGTGACACATTGTCTAGACCTGATATACGAGGGGCGTTCAACATGTAATGAAAACAGACTAGTAAATTCCAAAGTTTTATATTTACACACTTCATAATTACTTTCATTAAAACCTCTGTTTCTTGGTTAAATAAATGTAAAATTGCAGTTGTCTAGCTCCTTATCTAATTTACACAAGCCACTTTCAAGAAATGGTACTGAAGTACACTGTGATATGAAATAAAACAATGTTTTCAAAAGCAGATAACTACATGATCGAGGGATGTTTTCAGTCTGTTTCTTCGTGTGGTAAATATCCATATATTGGTGATTTATACCTGCAATTTTTTTTATATTGCTTCATATGCTATGAATACCGAGGCTGACATTTTGGTTAAAATCCTTCTTGATGCTACATTTTCTGGTATTCCATTGACAGAGTCGTTTTTGCGTGAACGAATACATAGCGAAAATTTATATGAAAATGATTTGTAACATTTTTTTTTTTGGTCGCTTTGATGTTCATCAGCAAGTAAAACAGCCGATTTTGAAATTTCCATGTTTAATCTCACTCATAAAGTACCCCCAAGTACGCCATTTGAAATAAGAAAATCACTTAAAAGAATGCTATCTCTGGCTTACACTGAAATGAATCAGACAAAATACCGCGTTTCATCGATATTTGCATTCGGATGCATTATTTGGACATTGTTACACGTATTTAGATGTACACAATCTGGCTTGCTAATTTCAGACAATAAAATTATAGGAAACGAAAATGGTATACCAATCAGATGAGATACCCATAGATATTGGTTTCAGTTTCACTGGTCTGCTACCCATGCACTGTGTGTATTGAAACTTCGATACAATCAAAATTGTCCTTTCCTGGTACAAAGCCACATTTTCGATTTTCAAGAACCGTGCGTATTTTAGTGTTACGTCCATTGCTTTAAACGACGTCAACGTAAGAGGGGGTAACGCAATAAAACCGTTTGCACGAGCAATCGGTACTGGTCTAAAGTTTGTATCTATATAGCAGATAAAGGGGAAATGAGTCAGATAAATATGGATATGTGATTCATGCACGTTAAATGATTGTTTTAGAAAGTACAGCATGCCTTTCTACCTTTGTTAAAATCAGTCTTTACAATTCGGAGGAAAATATATGCAGTGTATATGAGTGTGCTTTTTAAAAAGTCTGTAACTTATTAAATTGGTAAGATAAAATAATGTTTCATGCACCATTATAACGGCGACACTTTGATCTTTTGTTTGACATATAGCATAAAATCCTAACGCGATTGTGGATGGAGTTATGAATGGCTTTATTACATATTGAACCCCCCTCGTATATGTCTACAGAGTATAATCAAAATATCTCAAAGGGTATATGCGTTATAAAGTGCACAAGCTTTCCCCTATAAAATTCATTGAAGGGAGATGACTCAAAAGGCCAACAAATGGGAGCAACCATTCTTTCATGTGACAAACCGTCTGTATCTGATATACATGTATACCAAATATCACCAAAATATCTCAAAGAGTAAGAGTAATTGACAGGGTTGCCACGCAATATCCATTTCAAAATTCCCTGACTTTTCACTGACTTTCAACCGTTTTCCAGACCCTTTTGGAAGGCCAATTTTAGCCATTTTCATCCATCGACTATTCGAAGATTTTGCACATATATTTGAACTTGCTGATTTAATCTTTAAAGAAAAATCTTAAACCATACATATTAGAAAAGGAATGTTTCTGAACATAAATTGCATTCCTTTTCTAATATTGCTTGCAAATTATGAAAACTAAAATTTCCAGAAGCCTGTTAACTAGCATCTTTTTACGAAAATTTTAAAATTCCCTGACTTTTCCATGACTTTTTTCATTTTTTTTTTAAATTTCCCTGACTGAAAATGTAATTCCCTGACTTTTCTGACCTTTTTCCCTGACCGTGGCAACCCTGATTGAGAGCACAAGCTTTCCCCTATAAATTTCATTCAAAGGTGATAACTCAAAAGGCCAGCAAGGGAGAGCAACCATTCTTGCACATGACGCACAGTCTTGACCAGATATACATGCCAACCAAATATTATCAAAATATCTCAAATGGTATTAAAGTTATTGAGTGCAGAAGCTTTCCCTTATAAAGTTCAATCAAAAGGCCAGCAAGGGGGACCAACCATTCTTGCATGCGACACACCCTCTCGACCTGATCTACATGTATACCGAATTCATCAAAATATCTCAAAGGGTAAAAGAGTTATTGAGAGTACAAGCTCTCCCCTATGAAGTTCATTCAAGGGGGACAACTCAAACTCAAAAGGCCAACAAAGGGGAGCAACCATTCTTGCATGTGACAAACAGTCTTGATCTGATATACATGCCTACCAAATATTATCAAAATATCTCCAAGGACATTGAAGTAATTGAGCACAAAAGCTTTCTCCTATAAAGTTCATTCAAGGGTGATAACTCAGAAGGCCAGCAAGGGAGAGCAACCATTCTTGCACGTGACACACCGTCTTGAACTGATATACATGCCTACTAAATATTATCAAAGTATCTCAAAGGGTATTAAAGTTATTGAGTGCACAAGCTTTTGTCTACGGACAGACAGACAGACAGACGGACGAACGCCAGGCTGATCTCTATAACCCCGAACCTTGTCGTTCGGGGGATTGCCTACTTTTGTCATCTGCTCATAACTTTTGCAAACAGATTGGACCCAGATCAGGCAAAACCTCGGGCCTGATCTGTAACCAATCTGCGATCGTATTCCTGAAAGAAGATTTTGAAAAAAAATCAGCAAACCACAAAAAGGCATGAAAAATTGCCTAGGGAACAATGAGTTAAAACAAGGCGGCCAAATGGCACTAAATCCCTCACCTGAGTTTAGTTAAAAGTTTACATATAAGTATCTGCTGAAAGCTGACCATCATTTCCCTGGTGACACCTGGAGAGGGGCCATTTTTGGCTTCAGTGGCATAATTTGTACAAACTTGCTAGAGGTCTACTAGGTGGTGCTACATATCAAATATCAAGACTCTGGGCCTTATGGTTTCAGGGGAGAAGATTTTTTTCGTGTTTTCCTATTATAAGCCTATGTAAAACATGTGACCCCCAGGGTGGGGCCATTTTTGGCCCCAGGGGCATAATTTGAACAAACTTGGTAGAGGTTCACTAGGTATAATTTCTGCCAAGTTTGGTCCAAATCCAGCAATTAGTTAAGGAGGAGATGTCCTTTGAAGCAATTGTTGAAGACGGACCACCCACACCGGACATACAACGATCACAATAGCTCACCTTGAGCCAATGGCTCAGGTGAGCTAAAAACTTACATTGAAAACAAGACATTATAAAGTTTACTTGTTTACTCTATTCATTCATCTAATGCAGTCAGTACCAGAAGATTTGAATCCTTTCAAACACTGAAACCAGGAGACCTTATAGACATACCATTTTCTCTGCTTTTAATCAGGTTTCTTCAGTTTAATCAGGCAGTTTTACAGATTATATTAGCAAACATATAGTAAAACCGGTCTTAAGTGGCCACTCAAAAGTAGACGAAAAATTAGTTTTGTTTTTAAGACTTATATTCGCTTAATGCAGGTCAAAAGTATTGCAGAATGCTCCTGTGGAGCATTCTGCAGTTTCTTTGACCTGCATTAATCTACCACATGCCTTTAAAACATTTGTTTTGTCTATCTTAAGACTTTGAGTGGTCGCTTAAGACAGGCTTCACTATTCATGTACCAGAAAAATGCCTCTTATTAGCAACATGGTAAGACAAAAGTTAGTCGGTTCAGCTTTAGTGATTGGCTAGAAATGAAAAATACATGTACATGTAACACCAAAGTTCAACACCCCTAAAATTCGAAATGAGCTCATCCTACTATGGGTAGGAAAGTCGACTTGACTTAAATGGGTTAACCAGCATATGAGATTTTGGTACTTATGGCATGTGAGCAAAAACCTCAAAAAATACCCCCGCTAAATTATCAGTGGGGTTAAATTTTGGCCCTAATCTTCACCTGCATCCATACTTTGTGTATAGAAACAGCAAAGACTCTGGTGAGCCTGCTCATATGTGCAAGGTTGTCTGAGCCTTTATTGCTCCAATGCAATAAGTACCAAAATCTCATGTGCTGGCTCATAAATATTCGACAGTGAAAAACATTGGTGCCATTCTCGCATTCTCTCTGCGACAATGACATAGGTGCTGCTCATCACTTATTGGATGTATACACAGAACCAAAGATAGGGAACCTTTCCATTTTGAGGTTTTTTTTGTTCTATTTTACACATAAAAGATATGGAATCCAAGTCAATATCAGGTGTGACCTCCACACATCATCTCCAGTAAGCCAGACAGGTTTTGTTCATGTGTTCCTGCACGTGGAGGTCACACTCAATATTGACTTGGACTTCATGAAATACAAGGGTTCCCTTTTTTGGCTCTGTGTATACTAATTACTTGCTAATCTGTGATTGTTTTAAGAAAAAGGATATGAACTGACCCCGAGGTTATAAAACTTTTCACACTCAACACACTTGAGCATGGAATTTTTCATACTGATAAATGTTAAAATTCCAACAAATCATGATAAATCCAACATTTGAGTGTTTAAAAGCAAGAAATTACTTTGTTTTTCAGCATTTTGGGTTTTAAGAGTGGTTTTTTTCCCTGACCGTGGATTTCATGCTCAATTGACTTGCGTAAGAAAAAGTTCTATAACCTCGGGGCCAAGTTTTCTAATGGCCAGGAGTACATGTATATACAGTAAAACTTGTTTTAAGCGGTCACTCAAAAAGAAGACCCAAAATCAGTTTTCAAGACTGATTATCGCTTAATGCAGGTCAAAAGTATTGCAGAATGCTCCAAGAGAGCATTCTGCAATACTTTTGACCTTCATTAAAGCTACCATTTGTCCTTAAGACATTTGTTTTGTCTATTTTTGAGTGGCCGCTTAAGACTGGTTTAACTTTATACCCTCATTGAGAGAAAAGCTAATTTTGTACTAGTGAGTCACATATCAAGTAACAACATGTAATGATGTCCGTTACATGGTTGCCTACAACTAATATTGTTGTCTGCTGATAAATTCTACAAACAGTCTGGACAGATCAGAACTGACAGAATATCAATCCCGATCTGGAGCAAAGAGGGTTGACACAGTGTTGCTGAAATATTTTTTTTTTTGAAAAAGTCAATTTTGAAAGAAGTCAGAAGACAACAAGAGCACAATATATTACCCACCATGCAAAAAGTTTTAACCAGGCATATGCATGTGTAGCTATCTAATCTAGTTGGTCTTGTAGCCTAAAATTGGACCTAAGTCTTCATCTACTTCACTTGCTTTCATGTGACAGCAGTATAGGCTCTGGCAAGCATGCACCTTTGCACAGGCCTGCCCGAACCTTTGCAGGTCGCACAGGCTTTCCCAAGCCTTTGCATGTCTGGGCAAACAGTGTAGATCCAGATGAGATGGCTCTATATGCTCATATAAGCCATCTCATCTTGATCTACACCGTTTGCTACTCATCTGTCTTTTTTTTGGCTTTTCTTTCTCAATCTCATTTCTTGCAGTTCTCCCCCCTTTAAAACACAATGGACTCTTCTGCAATTTATGTGGTGACGAGTTTACCTCAGAAATTTTGGAGTGAAATGGTTAAGGAGGATCAACTTATAAAATAAAGAAAACTAAAAGTTGTCTATAGGGCTATAGAAATACTGCCACAGTAAAACCTGTCTAAAACAGCCACTCAAAATTAGACAAAGACAAATGGTAGCTTAATGAAGGTCGAAAGTATTGGAGCATTCTGCATTACTGTTGACCTTCATTAAGCTATAATAGGTCTTGAAAGCCAATTTAGGTGTGTTTTTATAGTGGTCGCTTAAGACAGGTTTTACTGTATATCTTTTTGATGAGAAGATTTCTCAACCAAAACGTATGTAATAGGTACTTTTCAGAACTGTCTCAGCGAGACGGTTCTATCGAGCACCCCAAATTAATGTTAAAATGAGAGGTACAAAATCTACATATCAGAAAATATTCACAATTTTTTGCTTATCTTGACCTAGTGGTAAGAATTCTCAATGGGAGCAAACCATTCCTTCATTCAAGAAAGGTAAACACCAAAGCAGTACCTCATTTTGAGGGTGAGAGTGCGTATAAAACCTATAGCAGTTGCTTATCAGCGAATGGGTTTCTCCCATGGACTGTCTCATATGGGTCTCGACACCAGAAACAATTTTTGAACAACAAACCCGCAGACCAGCCTGCGCATCCACCCAGTCTGATCAGCGCCTTTGTTATTCCCTTATTGGAAAGTACCATATCTAGACTTACTACGAACGACATTTCAATTTTCTAGCTAGTCTCTGTAGCTTAGCAGGCTAGTTTGAATCTCACTTTGTTGGAAAATCCGAAGACAGGTCTTGTCGTGCCGCGGCCTATATAATTGTGGTTAAATAAATTTTGATACAAAATTATCCCTGTTCTGTATTTAGTGTTAACTCTCAGATGTAACCCCTCAGTCTTTTAGTGAAATATAATGGGCCTCGAGAAAACAAGTCTTCAGGATTTCCGACAAATGGATACTCAAACCAGTCTCCTCAGCTACAGAGACTAGCTAGAAGATTACAATTTCGCTTGCAGCAGGTTTATATATGATACTTTCCGAAACCCTAACAACAAAGGCGCTGACCAGCCTGTGCGGATGCACAGGCTGGTCTGCGCATTTGTTGTTTGCAAACACCGAAGACCGGTTTTCTCGTGTGGAGGTCCATATGGTACACATACCAAATGGCATAGAGATTGAAGGGTTAAACGTGTTTCCTTAGAATATTTACAAACATTAGGATATATTGTGCCAAAACACAAGTACATCATAACAGCACTAGGGGACATGTAACAAAGACATGTGAAATGTGACACACACAAAAGCCCTTATAATTTACTGTATAGATCTCATCATGAAAAAACATATTTTAGGGGTCTACAATCACCAAAGGCTCTAATGTACACAGGGCTTCAGATTCTTTTTTCAAGACCAGTGGGCCGAAGTGACACATGGAGCAAAAAATGGTGGGTCATTTTCTGAAATGATGGGCCCAAGCATATCAAACTTAACACAGTTGACATTTGGGTAGTATGCTTTACCTACACACGGACACAGTGTCACAGTAAAACCTGTCTTAAGCGGCAACTCAAAAAGGGAAGATCAATTATCGCTTAATGCAGGTCAAAAGTATTGCAGAATGCTCCAATCCTTTCGACTGTCATTAATTAAATCTTTGTTTTGTCTTTTTTTGAGTGGCTGCTTAGGACAAGATTTACTGTATTGACAACCAACATGTACTTTCTGTAGACTCGCTGTAAGATGAACATTTTTTCATTAAAGTGAGATTTTTTCACAACTAAAAAGGATGGGTCCACTGCTTTGAAAGTGATGGGCCATATTTTGAAATCATGGGACAATGACCCGGGCCCACCATAAACCAAAATTAATTTTCTTATTTCTCAACCAAAACATATGTTGTGGGTACTCAAAAGAACAGTCTCATAGAGACATTTCTTTTGAGCATCCAAAACACATGTTAAAACGGATAGATATTGCCTATCTGGGCCTACACATATGTACATGTAGTACAATATTTGCTATTTAGACAAATATTGTACTATTATAGCGCACTTATTTAGGCAAATATTGTACATGTTAGTCTATGTGAATAATTTTAAAACTTTTATACCATTTTATACTGTTTTTTTTTAAACAGTATAGGCCTAGATCAGCTGGCTCCTGATGTAGAGTTAAACACATGTTTGTACATACAGGGTCTTTCTATACACACATAGATAGACCCTGGTACTTGTCACAACCTAAATCTCATAAATATAGAATACTAGGTGAGTGTCTTTTGATATCAAGTTTACAAGGCTAGCCTTGCAATTCAACATGTGTTGGTTTAGACAAACTTTTTGAGCATAAAATTGTAAATATTTCCTTACCCATCAGTTTCAACATATGTTTTGGGTGCTCAAAAGAACCGACTCATTGAGATGGCTCTTTTGAGTACCCACAACATATGTTTTAGTTGAGAAATTAGAAAATTATTTCTTGGGTAACTAAAGTCCTGAACATGTGTTCTCGACACCGAGTCTGGTAAGACACAAACCTGGTATTCGATTTATCAGTTTGCAAGCTGGTCCACTCTTCAAACTAGCGATTATGATGTAATTATCTATTTCCGTGTTGATTCAACATCACTGTGAGCTACAACATTGTTGCATTAAACTAGACTGATTTATTTTGGGTTTCATAATGCTGTATCAGTTGTTATAAGAAGCAAAATCGCTGACCATGTTTATCTATCAAGTTGTTTTAAAAATGATGTTAAGATACATGTATTATGAAATAACAGTAATGGAAATCAGTCTTTGTAATGCTGAAAAAAATATGTACTACACTCTTTCCAATTTTAATCCTATTGATTCCAGTTGTAAGCATGTATTTCAATAAGAATGGAAAACAGTGTGGATCTTCATCAGATGGCTTTGTCAGAAGCAAGCTGATCTGGACCTACACTGTTTTCAAAGGATAAATCAGCAGGACAAGGATTACAGCTGTCTATTCTAATCTGATAACCTTTCAATACTATTGGATTCTTCCTTCTGGTTTGATACAACAAACTTGGGATAGTCCATTTTACATACATGTATCTAGGGATGTCCGGTTATAATTTTCAAAAAAATATTGTATTTTTGCCTGAATATCTTTTTTTACTTTTTCAAACAGTGTAGACCCTGATGAAATGCAGCATTATGCTGCATTTCATCTGGGTCTTCATTGTTTGCAAAAGTACTCCTTTAGCGGTTCCCCGTTATGCCCTAATACGATCAGTTAAGACTTTCTAACCAAGATGTAGCACAACATATCCATACACACAAACACACATAAGAGACACTGATACTAAAAACACTCCTTTGATAACAAATTAAAGAGTTACATTTAATAACATGACATATGTAGGTATATTACAATGGGAATCAAAATTTTACTGCCATACTATCATGACTATTTAGATAAATAAAGAGCTTTGAGGTGTGACTGTATTTACAATCCTGAAAATACATGTACGGATCTAGAAATAGGGGTTTCAGGCGTTTACTAATACATTTACAGTCTGATAAGGGCAGGTTCCATATTGACACAAATTATTTATGAGTACCACATTCTTATTAACAAATTAACCCTATAAATGTACTAATAGATACTTTGGATTTCTTCCTTCTTGTTTGATACAATAAACTTAGAATGGTCCATTGTATAGGGGCCTTGACGCGACAAAACTTGTCTTCGGGGTTTCCGACAAAGCGAGACTCAAACCAGTCTTCTCAGCTACAGAGACTAACTAGAAAATTGAAATTTTGCTCGTAGCAAGTTTAGATATGATACTTTCCAATTAGCGAGAAACAAAGGCTCTGATCAGACTGCAAACCCCCCAAAAACAGGTTTTCTCGCGACGAGGCCAATATTATAATCAAATATTTTTGGCAAATTATAACCTGGGCTTCGTCGCAACAAAACATGTCTTCGGGGTTCCTGATAAAGGGAGTTTCAAACCAGCCTGCTCAGCTACAGAGACCAGCTAGAAAATTGAAATTTCACCTGTAGCAAGTTTACATATGATACTTTCCAAGAAGCAAATTACTGTGTGGATGCGCAAACTGGTCTCAGGGACCAAGCTGGCCCAGAATTTTAGGGAGAAGTGACTTCTCCCTGCAGGAAAATTAGGGAGAAGTGGCAGTCAGATAGAGAGAAGTTATAGCGCAAAATTACGGCATTTTCTGTCAATTTAGAAGCAAATTAGCCATTACACATACTATTGCCATTTAATGGAAGGAGAAACATGATGCAGTGGTAGTAGATTGTCTGATAAGGTCACCACAGCTTGCATTTGTGTGGTGACAGAATGAAAATAAGTCTCCCTAAAAAAAATTTATTTTTTTTTTTTTTTTTTTTTTAGGGAGACTCCCACTTCTCCCTGGGTCCTATTTAGGCGAAATTTTGGTCCCTAGGGCGACTATTTCGCCCTGGTCGTCCCCTAGCTTGATCCCTGGGTCTGCGCCTGTGTTGTTCGCAAACCATCGAAGACAGGGTTTCTCGCGTCAAGGCCCACCTGTGACCCAGCATATTGCATATTTTTCTCTAAAAATCATTTTCGTCTCAGCAAACAGTATAGACCCTGATGATTCAGATGAAATGCCTAATCATGCAGCATTGCACCTGTACTTGGTCTTCACTGTTTGCCAAAGAATGCATTGAGGAGCCACTAAGTATATAAAGGGTTAATTATGACAGCCTCAAGTCAGCGAGTATATGATTGAATTTACTTCAGTACTCACTTGCATATCGAGTATGAAAGTGAAATAAAATTTGGAAGCAAATAACCCAGTCTTTAGACTTATAAAGTAGAATTTATGATAAGATTTGATTCCTATTGTGATATATCTTAAAATTGTGAATCTAGATAAGTATTATTCTTTTAACCAAACACACACTGTACTTCGTTTATAAATGAGACTCCATGATATACTGCTAACATCAAACTCAGCTAGCCTTGTCAGGGGACAAAAATATTGCACTCGTCCTGCCGGACGAGTGACTTACAATTTTCACTTGTCCTGCAAACACATGCGCTTGTCCTTTAAAAGCGTATGCAATAGAGAACACAAGGGAGTATATGTAATATGACTTCCTCGACTAAGTCTTTCCAAAGCACTCGTCCTACAGGATGAGTGCTTTTGAAAGAATTAGTCGTCCTTTCTAGATTTCACTCGTAATTACTAGCGGACGAGTGAAATTTTTGTCCCCTGCTTGTACTCACTGTATCTTATTCTTATGAGTCCAAAAATTTACCTTCAAGCCATCGAATTCCAACAGATATTATTCAGCTATTCGATCACTGTACATAGCCCCATGTGGTATGCAATAAGGTATCCCCATGTGGTATGCAATGTCCCAGTCTCTTGTAAAGCTAACAGAGACAGAGTCCGTGCTCAATAAGAGTAGAGTTACGTAGTTGCTCAGGTTATGGTACTTCATTCACCTGATTGGACAAATATAGGGTTTTCATTTATACTTCTAACTGTAAATCTGTTTCATCACCCAACTCTTATTCAGCACGGACTATAGGAACCAGTTGGGGTGTGGCTAGACAGTTGACCCAATAGCCGAATAATACAGAAGTATACAGTTTTGACCCTGATTTATATACATATACAGACGTACCAAAATTTTTTTTTTCTTATTTCTCAACCAAAACATATGTTGTGGGTACTCAAAAGAATCATCTCAATGAGATGGTTCTTTTGGGCACCCAAAACATATGTTAAAATAGATGGGTAAGAAAAATTTAACACTTTTACACTAAAAAAGTTTGCTTATCTAAATCTGTGCATATACATGAAGCCCCTTCTTGTGGTTTTCAGTAAATCCAGATTATCTGAAGCAAATTTTTGAGCGAGGATTTCTATACTTTTTCCATACAAAAAAGTTTTTATAATAAATGAGTTTGTCTGTCTACCGAGCACCGACCATATAAATATTTAAGTTGTAAAAATATCAGAGATCGATTTTGTCTTAATATAAACACCTCAGTATATTGAGGGTCAGTATGTACATGTATGCATTTTTATCCTATTGGAAAAGCATGAAAATCATTCATTATCGGTATATCTTAAAAACAGAAAAATCCTCAGATGTCTTAATTGAGTGTAGACCCAAAAAAAGAAAGATCGTTTTCAGAAACCCTACCGACCGACCGGATAGGGTTTCCGAAAATAAGACTTCTTTTTGGGCTGCTTTTTTCTCCCATTGAACATGTCCATATTTCATGATTAGACTTAAATGGACAAGAAAAATTTGAAAATAATATTGAAGCATTAAGTGCTGTTCTGTAACAAAAGTTTTTAACCTTTACAGGTAAATGAAATATTCCATAAAGCTACATACATGTACAATTAAGTTAGGATGTTCCATTGTACAAATAGAGGGGTTAAAATTTATACTTTCCAAAAAATATTGTATTTCTTACTCTGAAGTCTAAGATTGATTTTATCTTGAAGCAAACAGTGCACACCCTGATCAAAGCTGCATTTTATCTGAGTCTTCAAAGTTTGTCAAATTTCCTGTTTAAGGGGTTTACAGTCTTCAAAGGGTGGTTAAGAGATACTGTATGTTACTCGCATGTATTTAAAATCATTGCGTTTTTAGGTTTTAGCACTTTTACACTCAGAATGAAAACACTTTTTGGAAGCTGTCTCATTCTAATTTGAGACAATCTATGTAATAACCTACTCAAGGCAATTACAAAGAGGAGTCACAAATTTCTTCAACATGTACTGCCTTCAAAGCTAAGCTGTCAGATGTAATTCTTTTAAAATAATGATTACACATTTAGCATGCAGAAAATGCATGTCCGAGCTTTTTAGGGTCAATTTGGAATTCATCTGCTAATATTATT
This sequence comes from Loripinus fragilis, assembly GCA_964019695.1. Lineage (NCBI taxonomy): Eukaryota > Metazoa > Mollusca > Bivalvia > Lucinida > Lucinidae > Loripinus > Loripinus fragilis. The sequence continues at coordinate 9,328,010 of OZ026523.1, forward strand.
GACTATTAAAGGGCAGATAGCTTCCTCAATATGTGGACTGTAAAACTGAATTATAGATTATAAAAAGGGAAAATGAAACCAGTTTTTGGACTTAAAACATACATTTTCCAAACCATTCATACATAAAATGGGCACTGCATGAGTGATATACATCTAACATTGCTTGATACATTTTCATATATAAATTATGCAGGTACACAGTGGCATACACAGTTGACGAATACAGTATGTACAGACATTGTCATACTTCCAAAACATCAAGATTAAATTTGGCTATCTAGCTTCTCTGCCACAGATACTCGTATGTGAGAACAATGAAATACCCATGTATAAAAGATGGTAGATCAAATCACTGATCAAGCTCTCAAACCTATGATTTATTTACTTTATTCACTTACAGATTTGATAATATACAGCTACACTAGCAATCAAGTCTAGCTTTTAACTTTTTCCCATGAATTTCATTCAAAAATATTCAACGACCACCAGTACCCGCTGTATTGTTTACATTGGTCTGGGCCACTTGCGCAGCCTTCTGTTTTAGCATTGTCCAGTCAAAAGTGTAGTCATACTGGTAGTTCAATGTGCGGAATAAGATTCGAAATAGTTGGCGTAGATACATATAATCGGGAGCTTCTTCAAAGCGCAATCCCCTGCAGTAGTTAAGATACATCGCAAATTCTGCTGGAAACCCTTTGCAGAGCACCTCTACCGGTGTCGACATTTTCTTTTCACTTATCTTCTCATATTTTTGTTTTTTAGTGTTTGCTTTAAGTCCCTGCCATGGTAAACTTCCTCTGTTGAAGTACATGAGTACATAGCCGAGGGACTCCATATCATCTCTCCTACTTTGCTCTATACCAAGATGAGCATTGATGCTGGCGTAACGTGCTGTGCCTGTTAGATTTTTATCCTCCCTATAAGGAATATGGGTTCTGGTACGACTGTCTCTGTATTTTTTTGCAAGTCCAAAGTCAATAAGAAAAACCTTGTTGCAGTGTCGCCCAATCCCCATCAAAAAATTATCTGGCTTCACATCCCTGTGGATGAAATTTTTGTTGTGTACATACTCAATTCGTCCAATCATTTGATCCGCAAGCATCAAAACTGTTTTCATTGTGAATCTTCGGGAGCAGAAGTTGAAGAGATCCTCAAGACTTGGGCCTAACAGATCCATTACCAATATATTGTAGTCTCTTTCAGGCCCAAAGAATCGTATGTGAGGGATACCCACTCCTCCCTGGAGTATCTTGTAAAGCTTACTTTCATAGAGAAGCTGGGGATGGCGAGCTTTGGTTGATTCAAGCTTAACTGCAACTTCCTCGCCGTTTGTTACATTGATACCAAGATAAATATCACCAAAAGATCCACTCCCAATTTTACGCACGAGGCGATATTTCTGTCCAACTACAAACTCTCCGCTCTGCTTCCCGCCCGTGATACTACTATCCATCTTTCTTTTCGTTTCTGTACGCAACACAGCTTACAGTTTATTGGAATTTAAAGGTTAAAACCTGTTGAAAATATTTTAATTCTATCTGGTTGCCATCTTGGGTGGTTGCATCGCAATAAATTACCCACAATTCTTTCGTGCGCGTGCGTAGAGAAAATGTCGTTTCCGTGTCACTGGGTCAGTTGGACAAGGAAATTTTGCTGGAAAATCTGAAAATGAGAAGAATTTCTTGTTAGTTTCGATGCTAAACAAATAAAGATGAAGCGTCCCGTACCAAGACAGCAATCTTTGGTTATGCCAGAGATTCAAAATCCCTTTGCACACAAACTTCACCTCAGCACGTTTGATCTGATAAAGGTGCTTTCATTTGTTTTGATTTTGTCAACGTGGATTTGAATGGGTGGGGTAATCATAAATAAATACGAGCGCATCTGAAATAAATGGTTTGCTATAGTAATTCCGTTGACCTCATCCTTTTTCGAAATCTGTTAAGAAATGTATAGTGATCTGAAGTTTGGAAATGCTCTGATTTACACCAGGGGCGGACTTGATTTAGCAATTTTTAGAGTACTCCGCGTACGCCAGAACAGCCACATAAACAAGTAAAACTGGGCACTTTGGAGTACTCCGGAATAAATCAAGCGATGCAAATATTTCCACACATGCTAGCAGTGGTCCACCATCTTGTTTTGGAACAGGTCACGTGACTGTTCTGTCTACACCACCTCGGAATATGGAGTACTCCGGCGTACGCCAGCACAGATGTTCCAGCACACTTGATTCATGTTCTGCCTGTTCGGAGTGGAAGGAGTAAAGGGAACAGTAGAAGTAACCAGAATAATGTTTTGCGACTTGTTGCTAGCTGTCAAAAACTTGTCGTTTATAATGCGTTACCTAGATTTACCGAAAAGACTCGAAATACCAAAGAATAATAGGGAAATACTGATTGGTACTTTGGCGAAAACTTTTATTGATTAATGAATATTATAAAAAAAAAAATATATTGTTTATAACTTGTGATATATAAATTTTTAATTGTGCATACAATTTAACATATTTTAGTAAACACTTGGAATACAAAAGCCATAAAATAAGTCTGAAAAAATACTATTCACATGCTTTTACCTTTACTAATCATGCACATTGATTGTGCTTTTAGTTCTTAGTGTTAACAAGGGCCCTTTAATTAGGCTGGCTGATTCCCCCTTAATGACGCATTGATTGGGATTATTAGTCTGTCTAGAGAGTCCCTGGTTCTCAATAGGGGTTAACAAGGGTCCTTTAAGTAGGCCTTAATCCAATAAATTCATTTATTTGAATAAACAAGATTCGAAGAGCTGGTTAAATATTTTAAACAATACATTTATATTGGTAATAAACATAAAAAAATGCTTTTCTCCCCAAACATCACTAGGCATAAACTTAGTGGATATATTTTAATTCCTATCATTAGTTGGTCTTTCCGGTATTTCGGCGGTCTTTCCGGTAATTCGAGTCTTTCCGGTAAATCCAGGCACCCTTTATAATGTATCGCCAAAAAGTCCAACAGACAATATAAGCAAAGCAAACAGCTCTCTCTTCCTCGTCAAGATGATTCAGATGGCAAAACTAGAAAGGACATAAAGTAATGCATACCAAAACAAAGACCAACACATTGCGCTAGAACAATTAAATAGAACAATTGATTAAACCTTTGTATACTGGAAACCCTTAAATGGGTACTTTGGTAAACATTGTAGACACAGATGAAATGCTGTATAATGCAGCTTTTCATCTGACAGGGTCTACTGTTTGCTAAGCCAAAATCAATCTTCAGAGAAATACAATATTTTTTAGAAATTGTAACCTGTGACCCCTCAATATGTACAATAGACCATCCTGGCTGTATCAAATTTTATAGGAAATTCCATTGGGACAAGAAGGGTTAACACCATATATGTTGTTTTTCAGCCAATAGAGACACATTTACATGATATGGCCAAATAAAAAAATTCCTGTGTTCAGGTTAACCCAACCCTACCTAAATTTACTGGTGAAACCTAGAACTTTTTTCAGTTATTGGGAAAAAATATAATTTTATGCATTTTGAAGGGCAAAAATGATTTTCAAAATGCATAAAATTAATTTTTTTTTTCAGAAAAAAATGTGTCCTACCCTACCTAAAATTTTCAGACCCGTTACCCGAAACACACATAATTTTTTTTATTCGGCCTATAAGATTGCCTTATCTTAGACTACCCACTAGTCTGATATCATGCAGTGATTTTGTTACCTGCGCATCCTGCATCTTTTGCGCATAAGTTTTTGTTTCAACGAGTCCCTGCGAGTCCCGGGATGCAATAGTATTGCAGACTTGTCATTAAAAATAGTGTTTGGGACTCATAAGTTTGCAGCGGGGACTCATTGATATTGGAAACAACGAGTCCCAGGACCCATAAGCCCAAAATTATAAATGAATCACAGTCTGATCATGTTCTTTTTAATAAGGCCAAATAAAAAAAAACTGTTTCTCAGGCCCTCCCTCATCTGTTTCGAATTCTCCTCATCTGTCTTTTTTAGACTTCAATAAAAAAAAAAAGTGGCCCCTGCCTCATTTATTTTATTCATATGTCAAAATCAAAATATCAACATTTTTATTAGGTTTCGAAGAAATAAAAAAAATGCCTTATCTGTTTTTTGGGGAAATTAAAATAAAAAATAAAATCCTGCCTGCCTCATCTGTTTTTAAAAAAGTGGCCTGAGAAACACTTGTTTATTTGTTTAGCCTACTAAGTGATAATTTCTTTTTTTCAATTAATAATTTCTTTTTTCTTCCTATAAATATTTGTGATTAATTGAGGATACAGTAAAACCTGTGTAAAAAGGCCACTCTCAAAAGGACCGAAAATTGGTTTTCAAGACCAATTATCAATTAATGCAGGTCAAAAGTATTGCAGAATGCTGATGCAGGTCAAAAGTATTGCAGAATGCTCAGCATTCTGCAACACTTTTGACCTGCATTAAGATCTTTGTTTTTGTCTATTTTTGAGTGGCCGTTTTAAACAGGGTTTACAGTGTCTTGCTTGATGAGAAAGTGAAGAGATAAGACGAGCTATCGAGACTAGCTACATGATATCAAGTTATACTGAATGAAAAGTAAAGTAAAATTGACAAAAACATCAAAGTCTAGGAGTTAGGCTAGACTTCTATGAGGCAATGGCTCTGTCTATATTTATAATGAGCCAGTGGCCCGGTCTATATTTTTAATGAACCAATGACTCTGTCTATATTTACAATGAGCCAATGGTTCTGTCTATATTTATAATGAGCCAATGGCTCTGTCTATATTTATAATGAACCAATGGCTCTGTCTATATATATAACGAACCAATGGCTCTGTCTATATTTATAATGAACCAATGGCTCTATCTATATTTAAAATGAGCCAATGGCTCTGTCTATATTTATAATGAACCAATGGCTCTGTGTATATTTATAATGAACCAATGGCTCTGTGTATTTTTATAATAAGCCAATGGCTCTGTCTATATTTAATATAATGAACCAATGGCTCTGTCTATATTTATAATGCAGGGGATTTTCTGCCCATCTCTAGGGGCCGAATTTCGGCCCCAATCCCAATCTTTTTTTTTCTTTTTTTTTTTACTTTGTTTTATCCTTTTTTTAGAGACCACTACTACTTATGAGAAACAATGAACCAAATCAGAATGATACTTTAACACTTGTGCTTAAGTGGTATGCTTGGCATAATACAATCTAAAATAACTTGATTTTGAGGATATATTATGCAACCCTTTTTATGTTCTATGTCTTAAATTTCTACCAATTTTGATGTTAAGTTGATCATTTTTTCCCAATTTTGGGCTGGGGCCTTTTTCCCAAAATTGCTGGAAAAACCCTGTAATGAGCCAATGGCTCTGTCTATATTTATAATGAACCAATGGCTCTGTCTATATTTATAACTGCAGGTTGCTGTGATGTCTGTGACGATAGCCCCACTCCGATTACTCCTCTGTGGATTCTGCCTATTACTAGCATGGCCCCTTGCTGCCATAGCAACAGCATGCAGATCATCCGATGAGAAGGGCATGCCACTATCCGGCTGGCGCAAGTAGGTTTTATCCAAATTCTTTATATTAATTTCATAAAATCTTCAGTGTCAGAATTAGGTATAATCTTTGGATGGTCGATGTTGTCACAATCTAATCAAAATCTGTTATTAATTTTAATCAAATTGGCCCGCCTGTGCACAACAACAGTATCTCCAGAGTTTTCATTACTTCTACATACAAAGTACTGAATGAGATGATATATTGTAGCTTACAATGTGGGTTCAATTTTGGTGACTTACCAAATTGCCAAATTATTAATTGCAAAGTAAGAACTCAATGACATGTGAGAATGGTTAAGTCTAGTACATTATCATGGATGAAAGTTTTCAGGATTATTCCTGAATTCAGGATTTTGAGGCTGACTTTCTATGGAAAGTCAGCCTCAAAATGCTGAATTAGGCAGATTTAAATAGCTTCTCTGATTTGTTTTCAGTTCATCTTTGAGCAATTGACCCATACACTTGACATTTTAACTCTTTGTCTAGGCATACAGCAAGTTTTAAGATCTCAATTTTGAAAGGTCAGGATTTTTGAAATTTTTAACTTTCACCCATGCATTATACACTGTACCATTAACTCTTTGCCTCCTGTGAAAATTTTCATGAATTTTTGTCGCATTAAGTGGCATTTCATCAGGTTCTGCACTGTTCCCTAAAAAAATGAATTGAAAAGGACTGAAAGGACTGAAATCCATCTTAATTTGAAAATTCTTATCTTTGGCTGCACGATTGTATTTATCACAGATTTAGATAACAAAAAATTTTAGCGTAAAATTGTAATTGTTTTCTTACCCATCAGTTTTAACATGTTTTGGTTGCTCAACATATGTTTTGGTTGAGAAATAAGGCAATTAATTTTTGGTACACACTCTTAACTAAATGACACTTGTCAAGTTTTATTGCACAATCAAAATGGAATGGAAGAATCCATTAGCATGCAAAGGGCCATAGCCTCAGAAAACTTGAGTCCCACTAAGGGATGCGTAAAGCTAAATGATATCCCACAGGGCTTGAATAATCCACTCGTCCGCTCATACTTGTGAGTGCCTCAGGCTGCAGGGCATGTGAAAATTTTGATGATTTTCAGCGTAAATGAAACATTTTTTCCATAAATTCCATTAATTTTTGTGATGGGGGGGGGGGGGGGGGGGGGGGGCAAGTGCCTATTTTAAGATATTTCAAGGTCTGCCCCAGTTTTGCTTTGTCTAAGGCCAGAATTTTTTTATTAGTTGATTTACGGGAATTTTTTTTCAGAGTTAGGGTCGGGGGGGACGAAAAAAAAAGCTCTGAAAATGACCAGTTGACTGGTCATTTTCAGAGCTGCTTTTTTTTCAGGCATTTTTTTTTAATATCTCCAGAAAAAACAGTAAAACTAGTAAGGTAAACCAACAGTCTGTATTAAATCTTTCATCATTTTTCTAAAAATCTGGGCAAGACAATCACTTTTAAAAGTGTCACTCTCAAAAATTCACAGACAGAACCTAAAAAAAAAATTTTCTTTCAACGAAACAAATAATATTTAGAGTCGATGGATAAAATAAAAAAAAAAATTTTTAGAAATTCAATTTTATTTTTTCTCTGCTTTCCGGAAATTTACAGTAGGAGGGTTTGTAAATCAACTAATAAAAATTTCTGGCCTAATTCTTTTATTCCTTATTTTTCTAGTGCACTATTACGCCCAGTTATTGTGTTAATGTGTCGGTGTGTGTTTCTTGCTGGAGGTTTTCACTGGATATCTGTCAAAGGGAGACAAGCCAGAGCCGAGGAGGCACCGATTATTGCCCTTGCCCCTCATTCATCTTACCTCGATGCTCTACCTGTGGTTTATTTGGAACTGCCCTCGGTTGTTGCTAAAGCAGAGGCAGCCTCAGTGCCTTTATTTGGAAGTATGCTTTGGTTTTAATGGATATTGTAATGGGCTTTGGAAATATTTTTTCTTAAAACATATGTTGAGATAAACAAAAATGTTGAGTGTAAAATCGTTAATATTTTCTTACTCATGGTTTTAAACATTTGTTTTGGGTGCTCAAATGAACCATCTCATTGAGATGGTTCTTTTGAGTACCAACAACATATGTTTTGGTAGAGAAATATGAAATTAAGTTTTATTTACCCAACCCACTTTCTATGAGAATGTTTTTCTCTCAGTGAGGATAGGCGATATGGAGCGTAAAGTTGTGAATATTTTCTCACCCATCATTCAAAGCATTTGTTTTTGGTGCTCAAAAGAACCGTCTCATTTAGACGGTGCTTTTGAGTACCATTAACATAAGTTTTGGTTGAGAAATAAGAAATTAAATTTTGATTTCACTCTCTTATCTAGTGGCCAGTGTACGTAATAGGCGAAAGGAATGTTCTAAGAATATGAACATTAATTTCTTGCTGTTCTCTTCTAAGTTCAGGGAGCTTTCAATATACATATATACCCATAAGTAAACATTAAAATTACGATTATTGTTCAATTATACGGTAAATGTTCTAAAATTTCGAACACTTCTTGCCTGGCAAGAAGGCCTGGACAAACAGTGCGGACCCAGATCAGACTGCTTCTGATCATCGAGACTGAGGGGCTGCTGGTTAGAGCCTCACCGGCGTCGCTGCGTTGTGTTCTTGGGCAAGAACATTAATCCTAGCTTAGTACTGGTTCAGCCAAGGAAGACACATCCCTATATAACTGAAAGATTGTGACATATGGGACATAAAGAATCAAATTAAACAAACAAACAAAATGTGAAGATCATGGTTATTACAAATACAACACTCAAAATATTTAAAAGTGTGAACCAAAAAAATAAACTTTTTTATTTCACAATCAAAACATATGATGTTGGTACTCAAAAGAGCCGTCTCAATTAGACAGTTCTTATGAGCACCCGAAACATGTGTTAAAACTGATGGGTCAGAAAATATTTACAATTTTACGCTCAAAAATTTTGTTTATCTAAACCTATGATGTAGGTGCTCAAAAGAACCATCTCATTGAAACATATGTTAAAACTGATGAAGAAAATATTTACAATTTTACGCTCAAAAAGTTTGTTTATCTTAACCCATGTGTTTATCTGGGCCAGTTTTGAAGATAAAATTGAGGTCAATTTTTGTGTGGGTAATACTTGCTTGATTTTGTTCAAACTAACACAATAATATACTGTCCTGCCAGCCAAGAGTGACAGTGACGTCATGTTTGTTTAAATAGTTATCAGGGACTTATAATGGAAAGATCAATTTTATATTAATCCTATCTGCAGGATAGGATTAATACACAAGTGATCTATCCACTTGCGTTAGTTCTAGTGGAGTGCACAAGTTAAAGTTTTACTTAACATTTGTAAACAAAATATTACGTCACTGTCACTCTTGGTTGGCACGTCAGTAGCTATGTTATGAGATGTTTAAGAAAACAAATACAATTCAATGTTACTTTTTTTTAAAAATTTGCAATTGAAAAGATTGAAAAGATTGAGTTATTCTTGATCAGTTATATATTTTTGTCTGAAAAATGTGGAGATTTTTGAGAGAAAAACATTAAAATATAGGAATTTAAGGAGAAATAAAAAAATATATATATAAAAATGATTGTTTTAACTCATTACCTACTAGTGTCGTCTGCTGATAGCCTTTGCAAGCAGTTTGGACACCAGGCCCGACATTTTGTCGGGCTTGATCTGGACCCAAACTGTTTGACACTCAGATGACATTCCTAAAAGACTTTTTCGAAAAAGTTGATTTTGAAAAAATCAGCAGACGACAAAAAAGCATGAAAATTTTCCCAGGTGGGGGGAAAGAGAAAAGGGAACCAATTTCTCATCACATAGCTTATTGTAGCTCATTTACCATGACCATATTATGGGCCTCGACGCGAGAAAACCTGTCTTTGGGGGGGTTTGAGAACAACAAAGGGGCAGACCAGCCTGCGCATCCATGCAGTCTGATCAGGGCCTTTACTATTTGCTTAATGGAAAGTACCATTTCTAGACTTGCTACAAGCCAAGTTTCAGTATTCTAGCTAGTCTCTGTAGCTGAGCAGGTTGGCTTGAATCTCACATTTTAGGAAACACCCAAGACAGGTTTTCTCGCGTCGGGGCCCATATTAACTTCAACCTTTATCATGCTGGAAATATTTAGGTACATGTTGTATACCCCACCCCAATCTTACAGGATTCTGATTAATGGCATGTTGTTACAAGTAGAGTAAAAACCTGTGGGCCATGGCAAGCTGATCTGGTACTCCCAGGCTGGTACTACATTGTTTTCAAAACACAATATTTTTGGGTTTAGCATGGTGAAGGTTAACCATTGGTAGAAGGTTTTTCCTTGGTGTTCACAAAAGATTTCCCTTCACAATGTTTAGTTCTTGACACAGATTCATGCATTAGGTCATTATTGTCAGATTGCATGTACCAGGTCATTATTGTCTCACTGCATGCACTAGGTCATTATTGTCTCACTGCATGCACTAGGTCATTATAGACTGATTGCATGCACTAGGTCATTATTGTCTGACTGCATGCACTAGGTCATTATTGTCTCACTGCATACACTAGGTCATTATAGACTGATTGCATGCACTAGGTCATTATTGTCTCACTGCATGCACTAGGTCATTATTGTCTCACTGCATGCACTAGGTCATTATTGACTCGCTGCATGCACTAGGTCATTATTGTCTCACTGCATGCACTAGGTCATTATTGTCTCACTGCATGCACTATGTCATTATTGTCTCACTGCATGCACTAGGTCATTATTGTCTCACTGCATGCACTAGGTCATTATTGTCTCTACATGCACTAGGTCATTATTGTCTCACTGCATGCACTAGGTCATTATTGTCTCACTGCATGCACTAGGTCATTATTGTCTCTCTACATGCACTAGGTCATTATTGTCTCCATGCATATACTAGGTCATTATTGTCTCTCTACATGCACTAGGTCATTATTGTCTCACTGCATGCACTAGGTCATTATTGTCTCCATGCATATACTAGGTCATTATTGTCTCTCTACATGCACTAGGTCATTATTGTCTCTCTACATGCACTAGGTCATTATAGACTGATTACATGCACTATACCATTATTGTCTGACTGCTTGCAGTAGGTCATTATAGACTGATTGCATGCACTATGTCATTATTGTCTGACTGCATGCACTAGGTCATTATTATTGTCTGGCTGCATGCACTAGGTCATTATAGACTGATTACATGCACTATACCATTATTGTCTGACTGCTTGCAGTAGGTCATTATAGACTGATTGCATGCAATATGTCATTATTGTCTGACTGCATGCACTAGGTCATTATTATTGTCTGGCTGCATGCACTAGGTCATTATAGACTGATTGCATGCATTGGGTCATTACTGTCTGGCTGCATGTACAAGGTCATTGTTGTCTGACTGCATGCACTAGGTTATTATTGTCTGACTGCATGTACTAGATCAATATAGAATGATTGCAATCACTAGGTCATTATTGTCTGACTGCATGCACTAGATCATTATTGTCTGACTGCATGCACTAGGTCATTATAGACTGATTGCATGCACTAGGCCATTTTTGTCTCACTGCATGCACTAGGTCATTATAGACTGATTGCATGCATTGGATCATTATTGTCTCACTGCATGCGATAGGTCATTATTGTCTGACTGCATGCACTAGGTCATTATAGACTGATTGCATGCAATATGTCATTATTGTCTGACTGCATGCACTAGGTCATTATTGTCTGACTGCATGCACTGTAGATCATTATAGACTGATTGCAAGTATTGGATCATTATTGTCTGACTGCATGCACTAGGTCATTATAGACTGATTGCATGCAATATGTCATTATTGTCTGACTGCATGCACTAGGTCATTATTGTCTGACTGCATGCACTGTAGATCATTATAGACTGATTGCATGCATTGGATCATTATTGTCTGACTGCATGCACTAGGTCATTATTGTCTGGCTGCATGCACTAGGTCATTATAGACTGATTGAATGCACTATGTCATTATTGTCTGACTGCATGCACTAGGTCATTATTGTCTGACTTCATGTGCTAGGGCATTATTGTCTGACTACATGCACTATGTTATTATATACTGATTGTATGCACTAGGTCATTATTTTCTGACTGCATGCACTAGGTCATGATAGACTGATTGTATGCACTAGGTCATTATTGTCTGACTGCATGCACTGGTTCATTATTGTCTGACTGCATGCACTGGCTCATTATTGTCTGACTGCATGCACTATGTCATTATTGCATGCACTAGATGGCTATTGTTTTATTGCAAGCACTTGGCCATTCCAGTCTGATTGCAAGTACTATGTCATTTTTGTCTTAGTTATACAATTTTAAGTTCATTATTGCCTTATTGCAAGCTCTAGGTGATGTAGGCAAACAACCCTGCAAACTCTTTGTATTTGACAAAATCTTAAAAAAAATTGCAAAGACATATATTTAAGGATTTAAAACAGGTGAAGGGATATTAGTTCTTTTGCTTTATATTGCTACACCTCTTGCTTTTTACTAGCTTAAGGAGCTATTTTTTGTGTACTTTAGACAGGTTTAGATAAACAAAAATTTTCAGCGTAAAATTGTAATTATTTTCTTACCCATCAATTTTAACATATATTTTGGTTGCTCAAAAGAACCGTCTCATTGAGATGGTTCTTTTGAGTACCCACAACATATGTTTTGGCTGAGAAATAAGAAAATTAAATTTTCCTTACACACTCTTAACTAAAGTCCTGAATTTAGATAGCACCTTTGCTTCATATTGCTTTCATCTAGCTTAAGGAGCTATTTTAGGTGTAATTTAGATAGCTCCTTTGCTTCATATTGCTTTAAACTAGCTTAACCTCTTGCATGCTGAATACAAAATAAGTGGACTGTCAGATAAAGGCAACACAGGGTTAAAATAACTTTGCTACTTTAAAGGTCTTTCAAAGAGAGGAAAGCCGTTTGGTTCTTATTCCTCATTGGCTACATTTTGATTGGCTACTAAAATTTATGGAAATTGTGTGCACAGTCCACACACCTGGAGATAAAGGCGTAAATTTGGTTTCCAGTGTCCAAAGATTGGTTTCCATTGTTCAAGTGTCCAAAGATTGGTTTCCATTGTTCAAGTGTCCAAAGATTGGTTTCCATTGTTCAAGTGTCCAAAGATTGGTTTCCATTGTTCAAGTGTCCAAAGATTGGTTTCCATTGTTCCAGTGTCCAAAGACTGGTTGCCATTGTTCCAGTGTCCAAAGACTGGTTGCCATTGTTTCAGTGTCTAAAGATTGGTTTCCATTGTTCAAGTGTCCAAAGATTGGTTTCCATTGTTCCAGTGTTCAAAGATTGGTTTCCATTGTTCCAGTGTCCAAAGACTAGTTTCCATTGTTCAAGTGTCCAAAGATTGGTTTCCATTGTTCCAGTGTTCAAAGATTGGTTTCCATTGTTCCAGTGTCCAAAGACTAGTTTCCATTGTTCAAGTGTCCAAAGATTGGTTTCCATTGTTCAAGTGTCCAAAGATTGGTTTCCATTGTTCCAGTGTTCAATTATTGGTTTCCATTGTTCCAGTGTCCAAAGACTAGTTTCCATTGTTCAAGTGCCCAAAGATTGGTTTCCATTGTTCAAGTGTCCAAAGATTGGTTTCCATTGTTCAAGTGTCCAAAGATTGGTTTCCATTGTTCAAGTGTCCAAAGATTGGTTTCCATTGTTCAAGTGTCCAAAGATTGGTTTCCATTGTTCAAGTGTCCAAAGATTGGTTTCCATTGTTCCAGTGTCCAAAGACTGGTTGCCATTGTTTCAGTGTCCAAAGATTGGTTTCCATTGTTCAAGTGTCCAAAGATTGGTTTCCATTGTTCCAGTGTTCAAAGATTGGTTTCCATTGTTCCAGTGTCCAAAGATTGGTTTCCATTGTTCAAGTGTCCAAAGATTGGTTTCCATTGTTCCAGTGTTCAAAGATTGGTTTCCATTGTTCCAGTGTCCAAAGATTGGTTTCCATTGTTCCAGTGTCCAAAGATTGGTTTCCATTGTTCCAGTGTCCAAAGACTAGTTTCCATTGTTCAAGTGTCCAAAGATTGGTTTCCATTGTTCCAGTGTTCAAAGATTGGTTTCCATTGTTCAAGTGTCCAAAGATTGGTTTCCATTGTTCCAGTGTCCAAAGATTGGTTTCCATTGTTCCAGTGTCCAAAGACTAGTTTCCATTGTTCCAGTGTCCAAAGACTAGTTTCCATTGTTCAAGTGCCCAAAGATTGGTTTCCATTGTTCAAGTGTCCAAAGATTGGTTTCCATTGTTCAAGTGTCCAAAGATTGGTTTCCATTGTTCAAGTGTCCAAAGATTGGTTTCCATTGTTCAAGTGTCCAAAGATTGGTTTCCATTGTTCAAGTGTCCAAAGATTGGTTTCCATTGTTCCAGTGTCCAAAGACTGGTTGCCATTGTTTCAGTGTCCAAAGATTGGTTTCCATTGTTCAAGTGTCCAAAGATTGGTTTCCATTGTTCCAGTGTTCAAAGATTGGTTTCCATTGTTCCAGTGTCCAAAGATTGGTTTCCATTGTTCAAGTGTCCAAAGATTGGTTTCCATTGTTCCAGTGTTCAAAGATTGGTTTCCATTGTTCCAGTGTCCAAAGATTGGTTTCCATTGTTCCAGTGTCCAAAGATTGGTTTCCATTGTTCCAGTGTCCAAAGACTAGTTTCCATTGTTCAAGTGTCCAAAGATTGGTTTCCATTGTTCAAGTGTCCAAAGATTGGTTTCCATTGTTCAAACATCTGGAGATAAAGGCAGTGTCCAAAGATTGACCTTGGGGTCGGGCAAAGGTCAAAGATTGAAAGGGACAGCAACCCTGATGATAACTATGCTTCATATGAAAGATCCTAATAAAACATGAATTTCAATACCAGTTTCATATAAACCGGTTGAAAAACGTGGAAGTTGTGGGTGTTTGAATATTTGCAAATGGACTGTAATGGTAGCAGCCATATTGTAGGCTTAGTGACATCACACAGCCTAATTAAATACAGTATGGGTTATCAAAATAAAAGACAAACCAATGGGTTACTTGCAATTATCTTTAATAAAACATTTTCCTTAGGTATAAAGCTGCATAGCGGCTGAAATACAGATGATGTGATAGTATTGATAACTAAAAATTAAGCAGTTGAAAAAATTCTGAAAACTTTAAATATTCAAAATGATGGCTAAATGTTGGCTGTTTTGAATTCTTTAAATGCCCATAACTTCCTCATTTTTCAAACGATTTTGATTATACTTGTATCAAAATTCATGGTTCATAGAACTCTTTCTGATAAAACATATGTATCATTAGGGTTGCTGTCCCCTTTAAATAATGTATTTCTTGTAAATGCATCTCCTCCAGATGCATTTACTTCAAACTTTTCAGGTGCACAAGTCACATGATGTAGAGGGTACTGGAAAACATTACTTCTGACTTTTTTCAAAATTAACTTTTTCACAAAAATCTTTTTAGGAACACTATCTGAGTGTCAAACATTTAGGATCCAGATTAGGACCGATGTTCTCTTTGGTCGTGGCCTGGGTCCAAACTGTTTGCAAGGCTACACTTGTATCTGCAGGCAAAAAGTCGCCACTAACATTGTCAAGAGTTACGTTATAACTGAAAACATGTAGAAAGTGCATTTACGCCCTAAGACAACAACTTACAACCCCGGGCAGGTATTTATATGTTGTACATATGTGGTGGACACGTGTTACCCCTGTGTGTAACTCAATTATAAGTTACTTTTCATATCTGTATTCAGCATGTTATGGGTTTAACCCGGCTTACGTTTTTTCTCGTGCAGGTCGGTTGAGAAGCCACTTATCTGGTTGGCGAGGGCAATGGTCTTCTTGTTCAGCTTCCAAACAATTTCAGTGAAAGGCAAATGTGCGTCGTCAGACACAGCACCAATGGTTTGCGCTGCCCCGCACTCCAGTTTCTTTGACACGTTTGTGTTTTTCTATCTGCAAGGCTTGCCTAGTGCTGTCTCTAAGGAAGAGAACAAGAAAGTCCCAATTATAGCAGGTATACAGTGCAATTCATTTATAACACAACTCATTATAACACAGCAGGGGTGTGGAAAAAGTGAACTTTTCTACCTGTCCAAGGACAAGGAAATGACCATAATCTACTTGTCCAAAGGAAATTTTACTTGTTTGAAAGAAAATTTTACTTGTCTGAAAGAACAGATTAGCTTATACCTTTCTGTGCTTAAATAATTAACTCTTTCAAAAATAGTATGAAACCAGATGAACTCACAGTGTAGATCCAGATCAAGTGGCTTCTGAAGAAGCCAGCTGATCAGGATCCACACTGTTTTCGATGTAACATGTGAACTCGTAATAATTAATCAAAATATGAAATATAGAACTGTATTATGATCCAAGGACAAGTAAATAGAAATTTTCAACTTGTCCTGAATGAAATGGACCAGTTGGGACAAATCAGGCATAATATTTCCACAGCCATGCACAGATTTGGTTATAACACAATCATATGGTGGCTCCTAGGAAATAGTAGGAATTTTACAAAGAAATTGTAGGAAAATGTCATTTTCCTATAATTTCTTTGTAAAATTGTCCCTTTATACAACACTGTCCATTCCCATGGACCCCAAATGTAGGGTTATAAAGGAACTGCACTGTATCTTCTACAAACAAGTGATTTTTTAAATATGGAATTTGCCTTTAAATATGGAATTTGAGAATTTCTAAAAGGTAATTTAACTTCTGAAGCACAACTTTTGGCTGCTACAATGTTTAAAGCATGCAACTGTCTTATTTTTTTATATATATAAGATTACCGTAGTTAAAAATCATACACGACTGAAATATTTTGTAATTTATCTTTTTTAATAGGGTTAGTGACGCACAGGTTCAATGCATTTCCCATTCAACCTGTGTGTCGTACACCCTTTCAAAAAGCACAAATCACAAAAATTTTCTGTAAAATATATGTAACTGGTCTCTTATACATAGAAAATTTAAGTCAGTTCCATACCCTATTGCAGCCAAAAGTTGTGTTTCAGGAGTTAAATCATGTAGTAGAAATTCCCGAATTCCATATTTAAAAGCAGATTCCATATTTAAAAAATCCTTTGTTTTAAAGCTGCATAGTCTGTAACTTTTGATCTTTTAATTTTAGAACTAATGTTTCTATTGTTCAAGAACACAGTAAAATAACTAAAATTCAGGTAAACATGTTACCAATTTCGTAAATCTTAGCAAATTATCAGTTACAAAACAACAGCATTTATGTTAAAATTAACTGTCTATAATTATTGGAGGGACGCAAATAATTACTAACAAGAGAAAAACACACCTGTTATATAAGATAATTCACTTTTCCGTGCAGTTTTCAGCTATAGTGAACAGATTTATTGTGAAAACATAACTTAATTCTACTTTTACAAATGATTTTAAAAGAAAATAAAAAATTTCGAAAAATATCAAATGTTACAGAGTATGCAGCTTTAACAATGATAGCTGTTTGACCATTGCAGAACCTAATTGTTTATTCTTCATGGGATTTGATTGCTTTCAGACTGATAGTGGAATTTTGGCTATATTAGTGCAATGTGGTAAAACAACCAGATTTTATATACCCCGGGTATTGAGGAGATCCGGAACATATTGTTTTTGGTTTGTGTGTACAATCAAAAAACTTAACCGTTGGTTAATTGCATCTGTCATGGGGGCCCCTCATGAAAACATATGGCTGAACTTTGGCTGAGGTACATACCCGAGGTTATAAAGTGTTTTTTTCATGCTCAACTCAACAGAGCATGAAATTTCAACTGCTCATAAAATTAAGATGCTGAAAAATTAAGTTTTTTCTTGCTTTTAATCTTTTTGATTTATTTATCCTGCTTCTAGATGTTAATGTCATGATAAATTTCAGTCAGTTGGGTCAAGCATGCAAAAAGATGTATAACCTCGAGGCCAACTGTCTGGAAACGACAAAGGTGCAGATCAGTCTGTGTCCATCTATGCAGTCTGATCAGTGCCTTTATTTTTCCCTCTCTGGAAAGTAAAATTATAAGCTAGGCTTACTGCATGCAACAGGGGACAAAAATTCCACTCATCCGCTCGTAATTACGAGTCAAATATAGAAAGGACGAGTAATTCTTCCCAAAGCACACGTCCACTGTGCTTATTACTGGTTCAAACCAGGTAGACCTGTCCCAATATAACTGAAAAATTGCTGACTGGGAAGTATAGAATCAAATAAACAAACATTATTTCAATACTCTAGCAGGAGGGCCTTGACTCGGGCTAGTCAGTGGTAGAGTGTTAGACTTATGATATGATTGAATGGCCACTGGACTGAGTATCACTGGAGGCACTGCATTAATCTCTTGAGTAAGAAACTTTATTCACTGCTTAGTACTGGTTCAACTCAGGAAAACAGGAAATTGTCCGTTTATGGAAATCCATAGTGGGATGGGGGTAGAAACTGGATGGGTTAATGGATGCATGAGGGTTTTTCTATTACAGTAGTTTTACTTTTTATCTTCCTTTTCTCATTTTGAATTAGGTTAGATTAGATGGCACAGATCCTCTTAGAAACGGTACTTGCTTTAATGAACCTAACAAAGCATTAATGTATTACATGTAATTTACATTTACCATATATAAGCTCAGGGGCGGATCCAGGATTTCTGGAAAGGGGGTTCATATGTATAAAGGGTGGGGGTTCGCTTTTCTGATTTTATCTCATTTCCATGAAAATGAAATAATTTGGTTTCATTGAGACCAAATTATTTCATTTTCATAGGATATTTAAAAAAAGGGGCAAAGAGGGGGGGTTCGAGCGAACCCACTGAACCCCCTCTGGATCCGCTACTGAAGCTAGCTACTTTGCAAAACCTAGCTGTTTAGAGAAATCTTTGCTACATCCAAAGATTTGGGTTCTAGCTTGTCCCTTAAGCTTAGCAGACTGGTTTCAGCGCTACCTTGTCAAAATATAGAGATTTTCTTATGCCATGATCACTTCCAACCATTTTAAGCTGCTTACACAGAATTCTAGTATAGCTTTTATTGCTGTGCTGTTTAGTCTAGAAGTTTTTTCCATATCTGTATTAGGGTTGGTAGTCACATGTTTTTTTTGTTTGGATATTCTGCACTGATGTTCGGATACACTGCACGGATGTTCGAATGCACCACACAGATAATCTGATAGATTGTAAGTAGATTTCTCTATGTTTTCTCATCTATACCCAGAAAGTTATACACCATTTTCCATCCCTTATTTCCCCAGATCAAACGCTGTCAGGATATCTTCTTTAAGCTTCTTGAGTACAGACTTTGTCACAAAGAAAATAACTGTTGTTTGTGCAGTTTATTTCTATAATTCAGGCTTCATCTTCGCTACTAAAAATTTTGTGACAGTGTCTGTACTCAAAGTAAGAAGCTTTATGAGGAATATCCTGGCATTGTTAGATTGGGAAAAATGTGGGCTGGAAAATGGTGTATAACTTACTGGGTAACACTGAAAAAACATGGAGAAATTTCTACTTACTTTCGCTTAAAACATCATTGTGGAAAAGAAATCAGGCATTTTTCCATGAAGTGTATCCAAACAAAAACCTCGTGACTACCCACCCTGTGTATATGATTAACTCTGTATGCTGAGAATGTATTAATAATTTTTTGTATTCTGCTGATTTAACCTAAAATTAAGTTTTTCCAAAAGTCCTTTTGGGAATGTCAAACAGTTTGGATCCAGACCTGGTCCAACATTTATCAGCAGATGACCAAAGATGTCAGTGCCATTTCACATATATACCAAAACAAAACTAAAATGAAAAATTGAATGTTCTAAAACCTATGAATGCTTTCACATATATATGCCTAATTCAAACACAGCGAATATAGCAACTATGCCAGGTTTTTATCTAGCATCACACAGCATAAATTTAATTACAGCTGCACATTAACAACCACATGTAATCATACAAGCCATGAAGGGATTGTCCAGTGAGACAATAGAGGCGACTATTTTACAAATTATGCAGTTCAAGGTTTTTTCCTTGAATCAAATCGCCTGTTCTATGCAACTTATCTTAGATTACACCAACAGTTTATTACATAACAAAGAGTTATCACGAAGAATGACAAAACATGAACAGAACAGAACAGATGGTTTATTTGAAAATTCCAGTAGGCAATAACGCCCACGAGGATACACAACATACTATACTATTTACAAACATGTAAAGTATTTCATAGATTTCGTCTGCGGAATAGGTTCATATGTGAAAGGTCTACCGAAAACAAAACAATGCAAATTGGTTTCGTTTTCGTTTACGGTTTTGTTTCGGCATATATGTAAAAACTCAAAAGGTCTTTAATTTAACTATGGTAACTGATTTTTTTATTGCTTTGAATACTGTAACAGCTTTGCTTTATTTAGATGTGAAACATAAGAATATGACATTTGCATATATAGGAATTAAAACTTTTTCATTCTGATGCAGTATCCCAAACATATTGATAGAATAAGTAAGGAATCGATCATTTTGTATTTAAGAGGGTGCAGGTCAAAATTTCTAAAACTGATTCATTTCTGACCCTGAAGATTGGTTTATCTCAGCAGTGCAGACCCTGATGAAATGCCACCTTATGTAGCATTTTGTCTGTGTCTTCGCTGTTGTCCAAAATACCTGTTTAACCCTTTACTCCATAGGCTATTTTTAGATCATGACATCATTTTCTATTTTTTGACAACAATGAAAAAACTCAAGAAAAATTTAAGTTAAGTTTTGAATACTTTTGAAAATATTATGGAAAATAGAGCATTTGCTCCAGTGGAGCAAATGCTCGATTTTCCATGATATTTTCAAATACATAGTACTTCAAAGGCATCAAAAGGTGCTATCATGGGGTAAAGGGTTAAAGACACCAAAGTTTATTTTGAAATATCCAGAATGAAAGGGTGAATGTTATTATCCAGCCTTGGATACTCGGTTGAAATGTAAACATTTTTTCCTAGTATTGAAGAAATGGTCCCATAAAGGGAATCCTATCACTTATTTGCCTTGTTTGAGAAAAGGAAAAATCATGTCGGCACATAAGATTTCGGTATTTATCTCATATGCACAAGAGTTGCTGTGGACTATCCAGTGGGGCTAGAGGTCTAAATCTTGGTCTTCATCCAAACTTGTCGGATCTTTGCCTGAGCCTTCGATGCTTCCTCATATGATAAGTATGAATGGGTACTTGGCAAACAGTAAAGACTCTGGTGGTATACAGCATTTCATCAGGGTCTACAATGTTTGCTGAGACAGAATCGATCTTCAGAGAAAGAAATACAATATTTGTTTTGGAAATTATAACCTGTGGGTCAGTATATATAAGGGACCATCCTGACATAATTGTATGAAGCTTTATGGAAAATTCCATTGGTACACAAAGGGATCGGTAAGGTAATTATGGAATGCCTGGTCTTATAACTAAATATATACTAAATAAGATATTCTAGATCTCCAGTCTAATTGGGCCTCGACGTGACACAACCTGTCTTTGGGGTTTCCAA
Source organism: Loripinus fragilis (assembly GCA_964019695.1). Classification (NCBI taxonomy): domain Eukaryota; kingdom Metazoa; phylum Mollusca; class Bivalvia; order Lucinida; family Lucinidae; genus Loripinus; species Loripinus fragilis. The sequence continues at coordinate 9,349,123 of OZ026523.1, forward strand.
CAAAGCAAGACTCAAACCAGTCTCCTGAGCTACAGAGACTAGCTAGAAAATTGAAATTTAGTATGAAGCAAGTTTAGATATGTTACTTTCCTAAAAGCGAATAACAAAGGCGCTGATCAGACTGTGCGGATGCGCAGGCTGGTCTGCGCCTTTGCTATTTGCACACCCCCGAAGACAGGTTTTCTCGCATCGAGGCCCAATTTATCACTTACTATTTTCAGCATTGCTTGCATTTACACAGCCAGTATTTGTAAAACGGGAAGACCCAGACTCTAGACAGAACACAATCAAAGAGATAAAACGGCGAGCAGAGACGGGTGGTAAATGGCCTCAGATTGTCATATTTCCCGAAGGAACATGTACCAATAGGTCATGTCTCATAACATTTAAACCAGGTATACCTTTACAGCATCAGTTCTAACATTTAAAAAACAGGGGGAATTTAAATCAAAAGAGAGCATTTCACTTTAAGTTTGATATTTAGCCTCATGATTCCATGAACAGACCAGAAATTGAATTTATTACTTACAAATACATTTTATTAAAAATAATTAATTTATAGAAATTATAATTTAGGAAACAAAACAGTTTTCTATTTAATATGTAAGCATATAAACCGTTTGTTTGAGTTTAAAGCGTAAAAGTGGAACAGCCAATAATGCAGACAGCCAATGAAGCAAATATAAGAGGCTTGTACTGCACGTGGGAATCAAGTGTGGCTCGCTGTCACTGTCAATCACAACAACAGCATCACTTCTGGCGAATGAATTCAATGTTCGAAGCATATTGCACAGGCAAGTGAGTTTGTCAGTTATCAATCATATTTATGTCTATCATGAGGTTGCAGTAAAGGCTTTGAAAATGTAAATATTAAAGTATGCATCCTGATATGGGTTGATATTTTATTTGCAGGTGCTTTCTATCCAGGTGTTCCAGTTCAGCCAGTATGTCTACGATATCCCAACAGGCTGGTGAGTCTATTTAGCTAGGAATAGAAATAAATGCCCTCTTTCAAAACTGATCAAATCCTTCTCCACAAAACAATTTGACCATTAGAGTTAAAAATAGTAATATCTTTAAATTACATCTACCAAAAGGCTGCCCCCACCCCCCACCCCCAAAAAGAAATGTTTAACACACTTCTACCAAAGTTGCTTATAAGATTCCATTTGGCTTAACAAAATTGCCTCCAGGGCCTAATAAGTAAGTGAGTATGACCAGGAAATGCCACAATCACAGACTGCAAACCAACCCATGGCACTGTGAGGAAAAGACAAAGATCACAGACAGCCACAATGCAAAGTTAATCAACGGTCTCTCTCTTCCTTAGCCAGATGATTGCCCAACTCACATGCACAATCCTAGGACTGCATGGCCCTCCTGTATAGTAGATTAATTCTGTCTTCTACAACATTTGTCCGGCCTGATTTGGAACCAAACTGTTTGACACTCTATTGGTATTCCTGAAAGAATTTTTCGAAAAAGTTGAGTTTGAAAAAAATCAGCAGACAACAAAAAGCATGCAGAATACCCAGTAGGCAAATACTTTAATACCATTAAATACGAATCTAATGTACTTGCTTTTGTAACACTTTTGATTGGAAAACATAAAAGATTTATCGCAGATACTGTAGGAAACAGTGTGACGTCATGTGATTACATCACATTTAGTTGGATGACGTGCGGCATTATGTGGCTTGCAACGCTCAATTTGAGACGAAACTGGAGAAGTGCCTTAGAATTGGGATAACCATATTCAAAATTTTCATTTGGGGATTGGAAATCACATTTTATGGCTCCGCTAGCGCATGGCCGTAAAACTAAGTTTCCGACTGTATATATCGGACGATATTCTTCCCAAAATTAAATTTTTTAATACAGTTGTCCCCTAATTAAAGGTACTTTTATCAGGAAAAAGTTGGATCAAGATGATGAACTCTTTAACCCTTTGAAGACTAGCAACCCCAAAATTGGTACTTTGGCAAACAGTGAAGACCTATATGAGATGCCACATAATGGGGGCATTTCATCGAGTTCTGCACTGGTTACAAAGCCAAAATCAATGTTCAGAGAAAGAAATATAGTACGGTAAATGTTCTAAAATTTCAAACACTAGTTGTCCACCAAAAAAGCCTAGACAAAAAGCCCAGACCCTGATTAGACTGCTTCTGAAGAAGCAGTCCGATCAGGATCTTCCCTGTTTGCTATTCTGACAACCATTTTGTGAATTCCAGCCCTAATAATGAACACTAAATTTGTGAACAGAAAAAGAAAAGTGTTCGAAATTTTAGAACTTTTACCATATTTTGTTGAAATTATAACCTGTGGGTCAATATATACAGTGGACCATCCTGACTTAACTGTATCAAATTTAATGGGAAATTCCATTTGACTAAAAAGGGTTAATTTGGCTCCCTATTATTTTCAGGACACTATAACATGGACATGGGAAGGTCCAGGAGCGTAAGTACTCAATATCAGTGGCGGATCCTGAGGGGGTTCAGTTGAACCCACCTCCCCTCCCCCAATTTTTAAATATCGTATGAAAATGAAATAATTTGGTCTCAGTGAGACCAAATTATTATATTTTCATGGGATATTTAAAAAAATGAGATAAAATCAGCAAAGCGAACCCCCACCCCCACCCACCATTATACATATGAACCCCCTTTCCAGAAATCCTGGATTCACCCCTGCAGTGTCAGCACATTTGAAATGCTTGGGAGAGCGTGTATATCACGCCTTGAGGTTATATCCTTTTTAAATGCTCACGGTGAACTCAGCATGAAATTTCAATTTATGTTAAAAACTAAAATGCTGAAAAGTAAAGATTTTTCTTGTTTAAAAAATGTTGTATTCATTTGAAATGCAAAGATGAGCTCGCATATCACGCCTCTAGGGGGTTCCGTTCCAGTATTTCTAAGGAAACCTATAGCCACTTGTGATTTTACAGGACGTCCAGACCCCCTGTTCCCCCTCTGGATCCACCCATGAAATAGATTCTTTCTAGAATTATTGCCTGGATATATGGGCCTTGATGTGACAAAACCTGTCTTTGGGGTTTACGACAAAGTGGCACTTAAACCTGTCTCCTCAGCTTCAGAGACTAGCTAGAATTGAAATTTCACGTGTAGCAAGCTTAGATATGATACATTCCAAAAAGCGAAAAACCAAATGACTGATCAGTCTGTGCAGATGTGCAGGCTGGTCTGGGCCTTTGTTTTTCACAAACCCCTGAAGACAGTTTTTCTCTCATATAGAGTGAGATTGAAATCTGGTAAACAAGATGTGTAAAACATAATATTGGAACTATGGCTGAGATATTTAGTGTAATTTCTGGATATGAGAAGATTGCATGATAAACTTTTGGACAAATTCAATAAATTTCAATAGATATGGCCCTTTGAAATGTCCTCTTTTTACCTTGTTAGCAAGAATCACTAAATATTTGAAACAAGAGTTTTTGTATCATTGTACGTACAATGCTTTTGGGTGATGTTCACCTTTAGTTATTAAGTTTTGACTGGATTCTGTGAAATTTTAACAGTATTAGGGGAGCACAGTGGCTCAGTGGTAGAGTGCTTGACTCAGGGCTGTGGGTTTGAGCCTCACCAGCATCAAAGCGTTGTGAAGGGCTGTGGGTTTGAACCTCACTGGCAGTACTGCGTTGTGTCATTAAGCAAGAAACATTAATCCTAGCTTAGTACTGGTTCAACCCAGGAAGACCCATCCCAACATAACTGAAAAAAGTTGACTTGGACGTAAAGAATCAAATCAAACAAACAAATAAACAAAATTTAACAGCTATAATCCGTTTCTTGTTTACTGTCGTGAGTTGGCTCCCAGTACCGTTAGTTTAACAGGTGACTGGGCCCAGGGCGACGACAGTAAACATAATTTGCACTATATTGGCCTTTATATTTAGTAAAGAGTGTGTACCAAAAATGAATTTTCTTATTTCTCATTTGAAACATATGTTGTGGGTACTCAAAAGAACCGTCTCACTCAGACATTTCTTTTGAGCATCCAAAACATATGGTAAAACTTAAGGGTAAGAAAATATTTGCATAATTTTGCAATACGCTCAAAAATTTTGTTTATCTTATTAACCTGTAAGAGTTTATAATGTCCTTTTGAAATTGTTAGCTGAATACCTTTTTATCAACTGTAATATCCAATTCTTCAAGATTCCTAATAGCCTATGTATCAGAGCAGGCCAGTTTAAAATGGTTTATTATTATTGCAAAACTCGTGTATTAACTCTTTCCTTGCTAGCAGCAACTTTTGTCGTTAGCAGATAACCAATCTTTGCAAACAATTTGGACCCAGATCAGGACCCACAATATGCCGGTTCTGATCTGGATCCAAACCATTTGACACATAGTGTTCCTGAAATAATCACTTTTAAATGTTGATTTGAAAAAAGTCAGCAGACAACAAAAAAAAAAGCATGAAAAATTGCCCAGCATGCAAAGTGTTACGTAACATATTTTTTATGTTTTCAGACTCGCGTTACTATGGCTCACCTTGTGTCAGATAAATACTCGTCTAGAAATAGAGGTAATATTCATTTTGCTCCATATTTTGAAATTTTGGGAATATTTTACACTGTTTTGAGAGTCAATGTGAACATAAGATTCTAACAGAAAAAGGAGTTCAATCCCGGTCCCATACTTTCAGGGAGTTTGATTATGAAATAAGTTCTACGGTCATTATTCTCCTTCTGCTGATTCAAGAAGGGTTGTTGTCAGTTACAAACAAAAGTATGTGCACAAAGTACTGATTAACCACCTAGTCAGGAAAAAAGTGTGGTTAGCTCTGTTGACTGGGATGTAAAACCTCAAATCGAACAAAGAAATGAAAAAAAGTTTCAGGTTATATGTAATTTTAAAATAGAAATTGTTAGTGGGATTTTTTGTTTTGCTTAAAAGTCGAAAATTTTGTTGTTGTTATATAGGTATGATAGGTAACCGTAAACAATAGGGTGGAACAGTGAAATCCTTGAAAATCTCCTAAATATGTTTAAAATTGTAAGTTCAGAGCAAAATATTAGGCCTAGTCAGATTAACTGTTATACACAACTTTATTTGGTCAAATATAACTATTTATTCAATTGGAGAAAGGTTAATATTATTGTGAGGTACCAGGCCACATAGCGCATCCGGTAGCGAGTCTGACTACAGATCCAGGGGTCATGAGATTGATCCTGGCCTGGTCCCATACTTTCGTGGAGATTGATCGTGAAATAATTGCTACAGTCATTCTCTACTGTCAGATTCAAGAAGGGTTGTTGTCAGTTACAAGCGAAAGTATTTTCACAAAGTACTGATTAACGGCATAATGAATCTTGGCCAGGAAAAAGTGTGGCTGGATGAACTGACCATCTGGACATGTCCATAGCTATTGACTGGGATGTTAAACTTCAAGCCAAACAAACAAATTATTGTGAGATATTTTCTTGCTTTCAGTTTTTACCAGTATATAATCCAAGTAAAGAAGAAATAGAAGACCCCAAGTTGTTCGCTAATAATGTCAGAGATGTTATGGCAAGGTAATTTGAGCCGCGACAAGAGATTTCCAACAAAGTGGCATTTTGACAAGTGTAGACTCAGACGAGCCTGTGCAGCCTCTTTTTAAGCTTAAAAACTCCAAACGATGTTCATTCAGCAGCTTAACACTCATAGAATATTCAAGAGACTAGTATAGACTCTGATCAGATTGTGCGTATGCGCAGGCTGATCTGAGGCTTTGCTGGTCGCACATACCACATTGTTGGAAATCTCTTGTCACGGCTCATTTTATATTGTTAATTGTTTATTTGTGAAAATCAATCATATAATCTGGTCTGGGACTATCAGTTTCTTTATTTTGAAAAACAACATTGAATGGGTGACCCTAGGAATCTTAATGAACTCCATTTTGCAGTAAATCATACCTATTATTACATAGGCAGGTTGTCTTCAACAAAAAATCCTTTATGCAAAAATGTGTCAGCAAGACCTGTTCTTGTGCATGTCCTGGCCTCGAGGTTATAAAACTTAAGTACAGTCTCTAACTCAAAATAAAGAGCGCAATGATTGACTGCTTTCAGACACGTGCCCGCAAGGAACGTGTCCGCAAGGAACCAATCATTGCGCTTTATTTTAAGTCTGAGAATGAATTCAAGTTTAATAACCTCGAGGCCTGGTGAGATATTTATGCCTGCTGACCCGGAGCTTATAAAACTTTTTTATGCACCATTCAACTGAGCATGAATTTTTTCCTACTCTTAAATGTTACTGGTGGCCTTATAACATTTATTAGCAGGGTAAATACAACAGATGAGGGTTTTGAAGCAGGTAAAAATATTATTTTTAGCAATTTAGTTAAAAAAATTGTATGAGCAGTTGAAATCTCATGGTCAATTGAGTTGAGCATGAAAAAGTCTTATTACCTCTGGGCCAGGGTTTACAGACCTGGCTATCCACCTCGTTTTCAGCTTTTACATTCCATAGTAATGCACATATCTACCAATGAGAAAAGTATAAAACACACCAATGTTAATAGATGGTTTCACAATTATACCACTTTCACTCAAAAAGCATATACTGCAGGTATGTGGAAATTCTTTGCTTGACTTGCCCATGTGATCTCATTCATTCAATTTCAGGACAAGTTGTTATCATCCCTGGACATTATTAAATATGTAAACCACTAAGGATTTATCGATTTTAAAACATGGCATTATATCATTCTCAGACCTGACATCATGTGATAATATGAACGCTTGTGATTTCAGAGCTCTTGGTGTTCCTATAACAGATCATACCTATGATGATTGTAGGTTAATGATGGCAGCAAGAAAACTTAATTTACCTATGGAGGCTGGCCTCATTGAGTTTCAAAAGCTGCATAAAAAATTAGGGTAAGATAAATATCGAAAAGATCAGTTAAACCTGTCTAAAGCAATCACTCAAAAATAGAAAAAACAAAGGTCTTAATGGCAAATGGTAGCTTAATGAAGGTTGAAAGTATTGCAGAATCCCCTTGGAGCATTCTGCAATACTTTTGACCTGTGTTAAGCGATAATTGGTCTTGAGAGTGGCCGTTTTAGACAGGGTTTACTGTACACTCAAAATTTGTATATTCGAAGTCCTAGGGACTAGAGGTATTATTTCAAAGAATCAAAAATTCCAATTATAGGGAGGTAGACATAAAAATATATAACCTGCAAAAAGATTATGATCAGTTTTTAGCTCGTCTTTGTTCATCATCCGTCAGTGCGTAAACTTTTTCTTTAAACGACACCTCCTCCTGAACCACTGGTCCAAATTTCATATAACTTCACATGAATGTTCCCCATGATGCCCTCTTTCATAATTGCATAAATGGTTCCTCTCCACTGAACAGGAGGGTCGCCAGAGCGCCAGATAAGAAATCTTTTAAAAGACATCTCCTGATCCACTGACCCAATTTCAAAATAATTTCACAGAATTGTTCCTCTTGATACCCTCTATAAAATTGCACAAATGGTTACGCTCCACTGAACAAAAGGGCTGCCAGAGCTCCAGATAAGAAATTCCTTTCAATGGCATTTCCTCCTGAACCACTGGTCCAAATTAAAAATAATTTCACAGGAATGTTCTTCATGATGCCTTCTTCGTATATTGCACAAATGGTTCCAGTCCACTGAACAAAGGGGCTGCCAGAGCTCTAGATAAGAAATGTCTTTAAACGACACTTCCTCCTGAACCACTGGTCCAAATCTCATATAATTCACATGAATGTTCCCCATGATGCCCTCTTTCAAAATTTCATAAATGGATCCGCTCCACCAAACAGGAGGACCGCCAAAGCTCCAGATAAGAAATCTTTTCAACATCTGGCACTGAACTACTAACCCAAATTCAAAATAATTTCACAGAATTGTTCCTCATAATTACCTGTTCCAAAATTGCATAAATGGTTACACTCAGCTGAACAAAAGGGCTGCTAGATATCCAGATAAGAAATTCCTTTAAACGGCATTTCCTCCTGAACCACTGGTCCAAATGGTTTGGGTCTGCTGAACAATGGGGCTGTCAGAGCCCTAGATAAGAAATGTCTTAAGACTTTAAACTACATCTCCTTTTGAACCACTGGTCCAGATTCCATATAACTTCACATGAATATTACCCATGATGCCCTCTTTCAAAATTGCATAAATGGTTCTGTTGCACCAAACAGGAGGACTGCCAGAGCTCCAGATAAGAAATCTTTTAAACAACATCTTCTCCTGAACCACTGACCCGAATTCAAAATAATTCACAGAATGGTTCCTCATGATGCACTCTACCCAAATTTCGCAAAAGGTTCCACTCCCCTGATCAGTCCTTCTCAGGTGAGCGACCCAGGGTCCAAGGGCCCTCTTGTTTCTATCAAACATAAGTTTTGGGCAAAAAAGAAATATTGTAAAGAAAGACATATTGGCGTTGTTTATTTTGGGAGTTTCTCATGTATGTTGGTAAACTGTATTGTATGTTGGTAAACTGTATCGTATGTTGGTAAACTGTATCGTATGTTGGTAAACTGTATCGATAAACCAACATCTGAACAGTATAATCTGATTGCACACCAAGAAAACCATGTTTTAAAAGAGGCAACTATTAAAGGAAAGAATATGCTCCCCATATGGAGCTAACTCTTTCCTTTAATAGTAGCCCCTATAAGAATAGAAAATAATTTTAAATGGCATTCAATTGAGAAACCACCAAAATTAAACAACGCCAATTTATGTCTGTCTTTAAAAAAACGCCAAATTTGGATTCTGCAAATATTTAATATTTTACACTATATAAGCTTTATATTTCTGTTTACAGTAAAACCACTCAAAAAGAAGACCAAAAATTGGTTTTCAAGACCGATTATTGCTTAATGCAGGTCAGAAGTATTGCAGAATGCTATACTTTCGACCTTCATTAAGCTACCATTTTTTATTAATATCATTGTTTTGTCTATTTTTGAGTGTCCGCTTTAGACAGGTTGCACTGTATATTTCTGTTTCAGTATAAATTTAGACCAGATTAGCAAACTGTTGGAGAAGTTTAGTAGTATAGATCTGAGTGGGAAGGGGCACATAACTCTAGAAGAATTCTCAAAGTATCTCCAGGTGCCCGAATCAGAATCTCTTAAAGAAGTCTATTCAATGTATGATAGGGTAAGTATATCACCCTTTGTATACAAATAAATTCTTCCTTCTGGTTTGGTATAACAAACCTGGGATAGTCCATTGTATGTATCTAGGGGTTTCGGGATATTATTTATATTTATCTAAAGGCCTTTTTTTACATTAACAAACAGTGTAGACACTGATGAAATGCCGCATTATGCTGCGTTGCATCTTGGTCTTCAATGTTTGTAAAAGTACTCATTAAGGAGTTTCCGGTATTCAAAGTGTTAACAAAGGAGATCATTTTAGCTCACCTGAGCACAGAGTGAGCTATTGGGATCAGTCAATTTCGGTCATGCCTTGTCAACAATTTGCTTTAAATGACAACTCCTCCTATACCACTGGACAATTTTAACCAAACTTCTCGGGAATGTTCCCTGGATAGCTAAAATGATTTTGATCTGTCAAAATACATGGCCACATGGGTGTGTGGCTTTTACAAAATCTAAAATAGCTTCTCAGAAACCGGTGGTTAGAATTCAAAATAATTTGGTTCAAAATTATCACTGGATGACCTACAAAACTAGCTAAACAAAATTGATCCTTTACAAAACATGGCTGTGAGGGGCGCAGCCAGTTTCCCTTATATTCCTATATAAGAAACTTTAAACATCTTCTCCTCTGAAACTAATGGTCAGAATTGAAAACAATTTGGCAGAAATGATCACTAAGTGACCCTCTACAAAAGTAGCTAAACCAAATTTGATCTTCAAAAAACATTGCTGCCAGGGGACATGGCTTATTGTGGTAGCAAAACCTCAAAAAATTCCGTATATCATGGTCACTGGGTGACCTACAAAAATATTTAAAATGAATTTAATCCGACAAAAAACATGGTTTCCAGATTGACCTATCTATTTATGATAGGTTTACTATGAATACTAATTGACATTTATATTTCGCCCATATTCATTTGTATTGTATAATGGATGGCTTTGGTAGTACAGGCTTTCAGGAATATGTATTTGGCCTATCAGTTTATATAGGTTTTGTTTTGTTGCTTTAAGTCCGAACTCAACAGCTATGGTCATGGCGGGACGGTCAGCTCACCTAACCACACTTTTCCTGGGCAAACTTGAACAAGCAGTTAACCAGTACTATGTGCACATACTTTCCCTTGTAACTGACAGTATCCCTTCTTGAATGATTCAGCGGAAGGGAGGAGAATGACCATAGAAAATATTTCACGATCAATCTCCACGAAAGTAAGGGACCGGACAGGGATCGAACTCGCGACCCAAGGATCCGCAGTCTGACTTGCATCTGTTGCCAGACACGTTACCGACTGTGCTATGATAGGTTTACTATGAATACTAATTGACATTTATATTTCGTCCATATTCATTTGTATTTTATGCTGGATGGCTTTGGTAGTACAGACTTCCAGGAATTTGTATTTGGCCTATCTGTTTATGATAGGTTTACTATGAATACTAATTGACATTTATAGTTTGTCCATATTCATTTGTATTGTATGCTGGATGGCTTTGGTAGAACAGACTATTGGGATTATGTACTTGGCCTGTCTATCTATGATAGGTCTGCTATGAATAATTATTGACATTTATATCTTGTCCATATTCATTTGTATTGTCTACAAGATGCCTTTGGTATAGTATAGATTTCAGGGTATGTGTGATTGGCCCGTCTGTCTATGATAGGTCTGCTATGAATAATTATTGACATTTATATCCCTTCTATATACATTTGTATTTATATTGTCTACAGGATGGATCTGGTAGTATAGATTTCCGGGAATATGTCATTGGTCTATCTCTGGTATCAGCTCCAGCTAATACTGACAGTACTATCTCTTTGGCATTCCAGGTAAGATATTGATCAGACACATATACTGTAAAACACATAAATATTCGCGGAAAAAATTGTGATTTTAAGACTGACATATTCATTCAGTTTTGATTTTTTTTTTCAATTTAATGTGCTTCATCATCTTTTTCCATAGGGGCTACTTTAAAAGGAAAGAATATGCTCCCCATATGGAGCATATTCTTTCCTTAAAATTTGATAGTTGCCCCTTTTAAGACATGGTTTCCTCAACATTGAAACACACTCTACTGTTGGAAAGTTGATTTTTGACGATGCAGATACCAACATATTAAGGGTGAGTGTCCATTTATTGCATGCTGTAATTCACGACTCATATTAGGTGATTTTTGTTTTTATCACCAACGCCGCAAAATATAAGTGTTTTACAGTAGATCCTGTAAACAAACTTTTAGAGTGTAAAATTGTGATTATTTCCTTTTTCATTAATTAAAACATTAAGTTTTGGGTGCTTGAAAAAAATGTCTCATGAAATGGATCTTTGAGATGTTTCTTTTGAGTACCCACAACTTATGTTTTCATTGAGAAATAAGAAAATTGAATTTTAATTATGCACTCTTATCTGTAGGCCTGAGAAATTTGATAGTGAAATGTTTTGTGTATTGAGAGGCTGGAGTGACCTGCCAGTATTTTTTTCTGAAAATGTCTGCTTTTTGCATATACACTGACCCAAAATGAAAACTTTACACTTTATTTCTTTGAATAACTGTTTTGTTAGTATGCATGTGGTTGTAAGATTTATGCATGTTTATTGAGACTTTGTCGCAGATAATGATTATGCAATTTTTATTCAAATCCCAGGTCTATTCAAGTGTCAACGCCTGAAAATCTTGTTCCTTACGTTGCATGTGCTGATGAATAGGTGGTTCATTAACAGCTTTAAAACCGACAAGAAAACATTTGCAGCTGAGTCCTGGTAATAAAAAATAATTTATTGTTACAAAAAGCTTCCATTTAGTGACGGCACATCTTTCAAAAGATCAAAGAAACCACATTATTGGCATGCTAAAGGCGGGGTCTATGGTAAATGATATCGCGCATCAATTTGGGTGCTCTAGACAGACTATTTATTATCTTATGAACTGGTACAACAGGTTCGTGCAAGACCTGGTCGCGCAAGTGTAATGACATTATGTCCTTATCGCGTTAACACGTTAACTCACCCACGTAATCCTTTTAAACGGCAACCATGATTGCTCGTCTTTGTAGGGTTCATGTACAAAAGATAATTAGTCATTTCGTGCAAAATATCGAACCTGACATTTTCCAGCATGACAATGCAAGGCCTTGCACAACACGTGAATAACCACACAGTCAGGGTGCCCACCCGTCAGGGAAAAGTCAGGGAAATTTGGTTTTTCTTCAAGGTCAAGGAAAAGTCAGGGAATTCTTTTAAATGGTCAGGGAAATTAGAAAATCTTCAAAAGTCAGTGAAAAGTCAGGGAATTTCATTTCAGACTAAGAGTGGGCACCCTGACAGTTCCATGCTAAAAATAACGTCAACCTCTTGCCTTGGCCTGCTTCATCCCTGGTCATGAACCCCATAGAACACATATAGGATGAATTGGGTCGGAGGGTCAGGTCCAATCATCAAATGGATGCGTTAAAGGACTCCAATATGCACCTCTGTTAGCATTACATACGTATCCCTAACATGCTCATACTACGTTACGTAAATTCAATGAGGCGACGTATTCTGCTAAGCATTCGTAAAAATGAAGGTCACACTGGTTAATAATGGATCTTTTTAACATCACTTAAAGCATGCAGTCAGTACCCCTCTGAACTGAATTATTCAAAAAATTTATGCAATTTTTGATTTTCATCCAATAATTTTTTCAGAGACATCGATAAGGCATTGAAGATTCAATGACCGAAAAATTTAACCCCGAAACTTATGTAAAGTTTTCATTTTGGGTCAGTGTATTTATATACATTTCAGACTACATTTGACCATGAAGTAAACACTCTAAACCCTTAGGCTGTTCTGGGTCCATATTGTTTGCTATATACAGTAAAACCTCGTTATATCTCCACCATCAGGAAAATGAAATTTTGGCGGTATATCGAGTTTGGCGATAGATCGAGGTCTGGATTTCTGCCAGTTACATGTCGACATAGTAAGATGCGCATACGATATTGGTAAGGAAAAAAAACCGGTATCTACATTATCCTTACGGGTAATTCTGTAGATGTAAGTGGATACTGCTACACCAGCGGATGTTACCAGTAACTTTTTGCAAATTGTTCATTGAATACCATTCTCGCGAGGCTTGGCGATACCTTGATCTCTCGCATTTCGCGCTTTGAATCGTGGGTAGCTAGAAAAATAGTCCGGTCGATTCTCGTGCTCCTGTAGTGGCAGAATTTATAGTTTACAGGTTAGTGTGTGTTAAGGCGCTTCCTATTTGCGACAATGCATTGAATATAAGATTAATTAAAACTTCGACATTTTAACAACAAACAACTAAACAAACTGATGGGTATTACTTTTTATTTTTCAGACCAAACAAAGGTAAACACATCTCACCTTTACTTACCTAGGTTTAAACTTTTCAATTCATCAATGTGCATTGTTCACTGCAATTATCTGCACCACTGCGGTGTCGTTGATTTCTCGCATGATTAGTCCGTGACACCTTTGATCAACTAATTGATACCGACACAAGGTGTCGTGGTGGTAATTACGAGGGAATTTATGCATAAATAAGCATTTTTTTTTTAAATGAATGGCGGATGGCGTTAAGGGAGTTTGGATCTTTAACAAGGGAATTTTACATTGCGGAAATCAGGATATGGGAAAATTATGGCGGTAAGCGAGTTTGGCGGTTTATAGGGAGGGCGATATAATGAGGTTTACTGTACTGTAAACCACTTAATAATCATGGCATCAAAATTTGGTGATTTTAAAAGACTAGCATATTGGCATATTTAGGGAGTAGAGCATATTCTTTCCTTTAATAGTAGCCCCTTTTAAGACATGTTTTCCTCTATATTAAAACATACTCTACCACTCAAAAGTTGGTTTTGAGGATACAGATCCCAACATACTAAGGAATTGCTTATTGTGGATCTGAATTCTAAACTATTTGCAGCCTCATATTTTGGCAATTTTTGTTTTTTATCACCAATAGCGCCAAATAAAATCACCCACCAAATATAAATGCTTTACATTAGCCCACCAAAGTACACCAGTAGATTAGAGAGCAGACCACAATTGTAATTGGCCGTAAAAGGGATGAGCTGTTTTTACTTGTAGCTGTTTGATCCTGAGAATGAAGGGCACATAACTCTAGAATCCTTACATCAGATATTACACAACGCTTTCTCTATGACCGAGGTAGATGTGGAAGAACTCTTCAAGCAAGTCGATGCCGACCAGGACGGAATTATATCATTTGGTATGTTCATAACTTTGACTCTTTGCCTACCAGGTAATTTTTCATACTTTTTTGCCATCTGCTGATTTTTTTCAAAATCAACTTTTCCAAAAAATTCTTGCCAGGTTCCTCGGGAGATGTTTGAATATCCGGTCTGGTTGCCTTGTGTTCAAACAGCTTCTGTTGAACACAGAAAGTGTTAATGCACAAAAAATGTGATCCTATAAACACCATCTCTTTAAAATCAGCTAGCCACATGTACTCTTCATGAATTGCTCTTGCTGTCTGGCTCAACTGAACAAAATGATCACCTGTGCTTAAAACAACATGAGCAATTTTGGGCTTATATGGACTTAAAGCGACTAAAAATCACTTCGGTAAGCTGCAATTTAGGGCCGATATGGACTTAAAGCGACTTAGGTTAGCTGTAATTTATGGCCAAAATGGACTGAAGCAAATTTGGTGAGCAATTTATGTCCATTATGGGTCTGTTTTTATTTTTCTAGAAATAAATGGGCTTTTTTGTAAATCTTGGACAAACTTGGCACTGCCTTACTCCATTTTTTTTTTGCAGAGGAATTCAAGACATTTGCTCAAGAGAAACCAGAGTATGCTCCCTTGTTCATGGCTTACCAGGAACTTACCAGAGGGGATACAAATGGAAATGCAAAGCTCTCCTCAGTGGAGGAAGAAATATCTGAGCCATCTGATGGGCATATCAAGTCTGAATAATTGTAATACTGCAAAGGAAACTCAAAGCACTCCTCAGTGGAGGAAGAAATATCGGAGAAATGTGATATGCATATTGAGTCTGAATGATTGTACAGCTGCAATTGTGTTTGATATATGTTAATAATCTCTTGAGGTTTCACACAGGCGCTAGTCACACACCCTTAAAAAAAAAAAAAAAATAGGCCTATATTTACTTTTATAAACTATTCTGTTTTTAGTTATACATGTCTTAAGTCTTAAAAAAAAGTTTGTGACAAGCTCCTGTGGTTTCACACAGGCGTGAAAGGAATGTGAATATGGAGGACCGACAGAATGTTACACTCATGATCATTTCATATGGGCTTTGACGCGAGAAATCTTGTCTTCGGGGTTTCAGAAAAATCGAGGCCCATATGAAATTTATTAGACTCGCTGAAGGGTCATTCGATTAAATTTCATATGAAATGATCACTAGTATATCGTCTTATACAGTAAATCTATTCATGTGCAATAAGATTAATTTAATGGCTCTGTTAAAAGTAGTATGCTTAGTTGTTTAGATTAGTATCTGTGATTGTTGTCTTGGTATGCAAATTTTTATGCATACATGGGTGAAAGTTTTTAGGATTACTTTTGTGGCAAACTTTCCATAGAGAAAGTAGGCCTCAAAATAGTGAATTAGTCTGATTTTAATATTTTTGCTGTTTTATTCTGTGTTATTTCTAAAGACAATTGACATTTTAACCTTGAAACTGTAATATTTTGAGGGTGTAATGCATCTTTTACAATTTGAATTTTTCAAGTTAAGGATTTTGGAATGTTTGAACATTCACCAATGTGTATATTATACTGTAATTACCCTAATCACATACTCAGTGTCAATGAAAAGTTACCAGTTAGTCCCATACACTTGACATAGGAAAACATTCAGTTCATTCTGAACGAAGAACTGCAGACACTTCAGCACTCAATTTTATGGTATAGAGTCCCATGCATCACCACTATGGAAACCGGTATCCTTCACATCCGAATGCATTATACCCATTCCTTGACGGAACAGTAGATGCCATTGCATTGTATAGGAAAATGCAAAGTTTCGGTGATACCTTAATGTTTGATGCTCATTTTTTGTGTTTGTTGTGATAATTCAAACCATTTTGGTGGCGTTTTCAATGAAAACCCTCTAGGGCATGTACTGGCATGTTGTCTTCTGAAAATGACGATTTCACATTCCTAAAAACTGTGAAAAACATAAAAAGCATGTGCATCACATCCACGATAGTTCCAGGGCTCGTGGAACTGTTATCTCTCTAAACCAGTCCATCGTTGATCAGAAACATGAAAGTAGGAGCCATAGAGCTGTATTGTATATTTCCCAAAATATCGAAATTTAGATACTGGTAACTTTTCACTGACGCTGAGTAAATATGGACACCCATTTATGCCAAATGGAATTTCCCACACATATCAATTTGACGAGCCCATTTGAATGTGAGAGTTGTTGGGTAATAAGTTTCATTCATATCTTTAAAGCAAATTCTGTAAGCAAACAGTGATGGACCTGATCTAAAGCCACATTCTTGTGGTGTCTGATCTGGTTCTGCTCTATTTGCTGATGTCCCATAAAAAAAACGATATATGCTGAAATGGGTTAACTTACAACTTAACCCTTTACCCCATTTGCTATATCTAGAACATTGCATTATTTTCTATAAATAATTCAAATATTTTCCAAAAAATATTTTTTACATTTCAATAGGTTTGAAAATATTTTGGAAAATAGAGCATTTGCTCTGGAGGAAATGTTCCTTTTTTCATAATATTTTAAAAATCATACATTATCAAAGGCACCCGAATGCGCTTATGTGGAGTAAAGGGCTAACTTTTTGGCGGCTGGTGTCAACTTCTGTAATTTGATGATAGTGTTTGCAAATAGTTCAGACCCACATCAGGTTTGAAACTGTTTGGCACTCTGATGGCACCCTGAAAGATATTTTTTTATATACTCAACGTCAGTGAAAAGTTACCAGTAAATCACATACACTTAACATAGGACAATATTTAGTCCATTCTGAGCGAAGAACGGCGGATACTTCAACACCCAATTTAATGGCATAGAGTCCCATGCATCACCACTATGGAAAACGGTATCCATCACACGCGAATGCATTATAATCATTCCTTGATGGACCCCTGTAGTTTCCATTGCATTGTATGGGAAAATGAAAAGTTTTGGTGCTACTTTAAAGTTTGGTCCTCAATTTTCGCGTTTAATGGGAAAACCTAAGCCATTTTGGTGGCGTTTTTAATGAAAATGTCTAAGGCATGTCCTGGAATGTTTTCTTCTGAGAATGATGATTTCTAATTCTTAAAAACTGCGAAAAACATAAAATGCACGTGCATCACGTGCACCATAGTTCCAGGGCTCGTGTAACTGTTTTATCTCTCCAAACCAGCTTGTCGTTGACCAGGAACGGGAACGTAACAGTAACCAAAGAGCTGTTTTATATATTTTCCAAAATATCAAAATTTCAATGCTGGTAACTTTTCATTGACGCTGAGTATATATCAGAAAAGAAATCCCAGCATGCAAAGGGTTTACTGTTTGCCCCCTGGGTAATTTTTATGCTGATTTTTAAAAAAAAAAAATCTTTTAGAAATACCATCAGATTCAAACAGTTTTGATCCAGACCAGGCCCAGCATTCTATCGAGCCTGATCAGGTTCCAAACTTTTTGCAAAAATATCAGCAGAGGACACTCAGAGTTAAAAAGAAGTGTAGATCCAGATCAGCTGGCCTCTGACAAAGGATCTGCGTGGTTTTCTATGCAGCCTCAAAATCCACTGTATTAACTGAAATTGCAAAACTGGCCTGGAGGTTATAAAACTTTTTATTCTCAACTTAGCTGAGTACAAAATTTATCCTGCTCATAAATTGTGAAAATGCCAACAATTGTTGGCATTTTAACATTTATTAGCATGATAAATACAACATCCGAGAGACTAAAAGCAAGAAAGTTCATCATTTGGCGGTATTTTAGTTTTTATGAGCAGTTGAAATTTCATGCTCAGTTGAGTTTAGCATGAAAAAAGTTTTATAACCTCAGGGCCTGAACTGGCTGGAAATCAGAAATGAGTGTACCATATTCACGCCTACCAAACACTCTAATGCTCAACATCTGGTTGAATATTAAAAACAATTCCTCCAGGAAGAGAATCAAAAATCAGGGAATGTCATGCAACAGACTATGCATTCCTATGTTTGTGGTATAAATTTGAGGTCAGAAAAATCTCTCGTTCTGTCAGATAAACATCTCACGTAAAATAGGTGTACCAGAATTCGACAGGAACGTGTTTATCGTGGGAAAAGTAAATATCACCTAATGAGAATACTTTGAGCTCATATTTATACCACAAACACAGGAATCCATAGGTTATTGCATGACATTCCCCGATTTTTTTATTTTCTTCATAGAGCAGTTGTTTTTAATATTCAAACAGATGTTGAGCATTCGCGTTTGGTAGGCATGATATTCATTTATTCAATAGGTCAAGGGTTGAAATAGCTTTTACTGTTGTGTCTGGTGAACAGTGTAGATCTAGTTTTGTAGCATTTTTAAACAAAGGTATAAAATTTTTAATAATAAAAAATAATTTGGGGAATAGATCTGGTATTTTTTGCTCGAGTATTTTTATATTTTTAAAAATGAAGCATTTGTGTCACTGTTACCTTAAATAGGAAGAGTTTTAACCCTTTCTTTCATGAATATTCATGCTAGGCTCCACCCACTATAAATAATTATATGAATAATTGTTCATGCTGGTACAAAGAACAAAGAAATTACTTGTCAGGTTCACTACTGTAGGATCAGATTTTCATATTTGCATTAAGCAAACAGAGTAGACTCTGATCAGGCAGCTCTTACAAGAGCTGCCTGATCTGGGTCTGCCCTGTTTGCAAAAGTGTTAAAAGGCGTCCATGAGGTAAAGGGTTTAAATGCAATAAATGAGTCCGCCCATGAAATTTTGATACTTATCTAATAGCAGAGCAATGAAGGCTAAGGAAAGCCTGTGCAAGTGGGCAGACCAACCCACAGAGCTATCGCTGCTCATAAACAAAGTTTGGATGTAGATGAAGTCTCTGATTTAATTTAAGACATGCTGGATAGGTCAGTATGGGTATTCAAAGGCTTTTGCACATATACAGTACAACCTGTGTAAAATGGCCACTCAAAATAAGACAAATCAAAGACCTTAATGACAAATGGTAGCCTAATGAAGGTCAAAAGTAATGCAGAATGCTCCCCTGGAGCATTCTGCAATACTTTTGACCTGCATCAAGAGATAATTGGTTTTGAAAACCAATTTTCGGTCTTTTTGAGAGTGGCAGTTTTACACAGGTTTTACTGTGTATGATTAGTGGTACTGTAAAAAACTTATATTTGGCAGAAATTTTTATTTGGCTCTATTGGCAGCAAAAACAAAAAATGCCAAAATACGAGACCACGAACTGCAGCTTGGAACCAAGTTACACAATAAGGAATAAATGTTTATACACCCTTTGTATTTTTAGTATCGGTATCATCGAATCAATTTTTGATCGGTAAAGTATGTTTCATTGTAGTGGATACCACAACTTAAGTGCTACTATTAAAGGAAAGAATATGCTCCCTAGAGGGAGCATATTTTCTCCTTTATAACTGGCACCTATTAAAATAGATGATAATTTTGAAGGACATTATATTGCGAAACTGGCAAAATTAAACCACGAAATTGAGAAACCGCTAAAATCAAGCTACGGAAATATAAGCCGTGGCATGGGATTTCCGACAATGTGGTTTGTGCGACCAGCAAAGCCTCAGATCAGCCTGCGCCTATGCGCAGTCTGATCAGAGCCGTTGCTAGTCGCTTGAATATTCTATAAGTGTTTAGCTACTGCTCGAACATCATTTGGAGTTTCTAAGATTAATAAGAGGCTGCATAGACTCATCTGAGTCTACACTGGTCAAAATGCCACATTGTTGGAAATCACATGTCACGGCTCATGTCTTTGAAAATCACCAAATTTTGATGCCACAAATATACAAAAGCTCTTATGTGCTGGACCAAATAATCTGTTGTTGGGCTAGTTGGAAGTGTCTTGAGGGATGATATATTTTAACTGGATTTTAGTGATGTATAAACGCTGCAATCTTAACTTAAAAAAATAAAATAAACTTCACTCTGATGGAACTGCTGGAGTTGACATCTATCACTGTATCAACTCTGGTAAACTTTAGATGAAATTGCTATAGTTGACTTTAAACTATTGAAGGTTAAGATTGCAGGTATTTATACATCGATAAAAGACCTTTATCGATGTTTAAATACCTGCAATCTTAACCTTCACTCTGATAGAATTGATGAAGTTGGCATTTATATGTATAAACTCCAGCAGTTGAGTTGACATTTATTGAATGTATAAGCTTTTGTAATCAGGTGAATTGGTGAAGTTGACATTTATCGATGTATAAACTTTGGCAATCTTCATCTAAAATTGACTTCACTCTCTGAGGGATTTGCTGGATTTGACATTTATATATATAACTCTAGCAATTTTCACCTTTGAAAAACTTGGAGTTGACGTTTATCGATGTATAAATTTGGCAACCTTCATCTGATATCCACTTCTCTCAGAGGGAATTGCTGGATTTGAAATTCATAAACCCACAAAAATACTTAGACAATTCTTACTAATGGAAAACATCCAATGTACACCCATTTCATGTTTTTCTTTGCACATAAAATGCAGCATGTACTTAAAATGCACTTAATGTACTAAAAATGCACATTGTTGTGGAGCTTATATTGTTGAAAAATAATTACAGATAATAGGCATGATGATTATAACTATTAAGAATATTGAAACTGTCCTCTGTTTTGCTTATATGGGCCTTGACATAAGAAAACCTGTCTTCCGGGTTTGCGATCAGCAAAAGCGCAGACCAGCCTGCACATCTGCAGTCTGCTAAGAGCCTTTGTTATTCACTCGAGCGGAATTCCTATTATTTTTAGCTAGTTTCTGTAGCTGAGGAGATTGGTTCGAGTCTCGCTTTGTCAGAAACCCAGACGACAGGATTTGTTGCATCAACGCCCAAATTAAAACTCTTCTCTCTTTTACTTATATTTGTTTTAGTTTTCACCTGTTGACATTTTACTTGGATTTTCTCATACATGTACTCTATTGATAATTTATTATTTTATCATCAACTATAGTCAGGTTGGGGACATGAGTGTTTATTGCGTTGATTCACTGCACTGAAGGTTTGTAAACAGTGTTTTCCGTAGGTTTAGATAAACAAAATTTTTCAGCGTAAAATTGTTTTTATTTTCTTACCCATAATTTTTAGCAAATGTTTTGAGTACCCACAACATATGTTTTGGTTGAGAAATAAAAAAAATCTGTTACACACTCTAAATGGCATGGTTTATGGTGTTAATTAACTGCAGTGACTGCACTGAATGTTGGTTTCAACCTATGATAAGTAAATCTTTGGGAATCGTATTCATTGATACTAGTATCACTTTCCAGTCCTACCATATTGATCTAAAAAGATTTGTACCTGGAGTCTTACACTCTGTCACAAAATTTTCAGCCAGAATGTCTTTGCAGTGTATCCCGGCATTTGTCACTTTAAATTTTGTTTTTTATGAAGATATAATGGAACCAGTAGATCTGGACAAAATATTAGCTGGACTTTTGATACATGAATTAATGTATACAAATACCAGAACAAAGGAAATGTTCTTTATGGTTTTGAAACAACAAGGGTTGTCCATATTATCTGTGCAGTTTATCAAAACAAAAACCATGTGATTCTCAACCCTCATTATTTTCCCTCAGGGTTGCCATTCAAAGTTACTATTTTTTTAAACTTCATTGGAAAAATCGGAAGGAAATTTCTGACCAAATTAACTTTTTCAAAAATTCTTTTAGGAACACTATCACAGTCAAACGGTTTGGATCCAGACATTCTGTTGGTCCTGAACTGAGTTCAAACTGTTTGCAAACATTATCAGCAGTAGACAAGGCCATGGCTAGCAAGGAAAGAGTTAAAGACAAGCTCTAGTTCAAATAGACAGAGGCTGCTGTTTTTAAAATTTACTTGGTTCCATTTATGAAGAATCCAGATATTTATGGTTAAGCCTTTACTCCATAGGCTATTTTTAGATCATGACATCATTTTCTATTTTTAGATAACATCGAATATAAGTAAAAGTTTTGAATTCTTTTGAAGATATTATGGAAAATGGTGCATTTGCTCCAAAGGAACAAATGCTCCATTTTCCATAATATTTTCAAATACATTGTATTTCAAAGGCGTCAAAAGGCGTTATTGTGGAGTTAGGGGTTAAAGTAATATGGAAATGATAAAAACACCCTATCATTATGGTGGCAACCCTGGTGTTTGAAGTCAATACCTGCTGTCATTGTGTTCATGTGTGTAGTCTCATTATTATTTACAGTTTTTGTTTGTTGTATTTATATATTAAATGTTGAAACTAGAGGAATTGGCATTTTTGTTATATATCCCTTGAACGATTTGCATAACTGAGTAATGTTTTCACGATTTATTTTGTCGTCTGCTGACTTTTTACAAAATTTACTTTTTCAAACAAATCTTTCAGGAACGCTATCGGAGTGCCAAATAATTTGGATCCAAGCCAGGACTGACTGTCTGTTGGTCTGGATCTGGGTCAATACTGTTTGCAAAGGTTATCAGCAGACAAGCAAAACAGTCAGAAAGGAAAGATTTAATGGTACCCAAGGCAAAAGTTAAATGGCTGGTTCACTAGTTCTAGTCTCACAAGAGGTTCTTTTGTTTGTTTGATTTGATTCTTTACGTCCCATCAACAATCTTTCAGTTATAAAGGGACGGGTCTTCCTAGGTTGAACCAGTACTAAGCTAGGATTAATGTTCTTGCTCAAGGACACAACGCAGTGACGCCGGTGAGGCTCGAACCCGCAGCCCTTCAGTCTCGAGTCGAGCACTCTACCACTGAATCACTGCGCTCCCATACAAGAGGTTCTGTGTTGTGTCCTTTGAGCAAGACACTATCCTCTGCTTTATGCAGGTTCAACCCAAGAAATGTCATGGCATGACTAAACAAGATCGTTCACCTGAGGATAACTGTTTACACTGTAAATTCGGAAATTTTTACGAGGGTTTTATTTTCGCAAAACTTGGCATATGAAAATACAATCCTCACAAAATGGCAAAATCACTGTGTCGTTTACTGACATAGGTAAATCATGCCCAAGTCGCGATTTTTAACGGCGCAAATATGCCTTTAAACAATAAAATTCTCGCGAAAATTTCTGAATTAACAGTATCATTGGTGCCCGACTCAGTCACAACGATTTTCGGATTTTCGCTGATCCGTCACGAATTTTCACTTACAACTGTGCCGAAACTTTTAAGATAACGTCATGGAATTTAAGCGAAAATATGCCAGGACACGTATAAGGTCGAAATAATTATGGTGTCATTTCTTTTTATCCTTTATCGTCGATATCGTTTTAAAAGTGATAACGGACAGCACACCAATAATATTCATAGCTATTTACTCAGCAATTACAATATCATTGTGTTTATTGGCAATAAGGTTTCCTAGGCGTTTTCATAAGTAGGATTAGTAAAATAAGAATAATTTAACCTGGAAGCATGATTCTATAGATTTATAATATAGTTATATTTAATATCCTGTGCATATCTGTTGTATAATCGCATAAAACAACAAAACAAAAAAATGTAATGTCACAGTTTGGTTGATACAATGTCACGGTTATGAAAACGATTCAAATGGAACTGTCACGGTTTATTTAAGACATTTTAAAAAATGCCTGATATTGGTTTTCCTTGTAGTCTTATCATAACAACATTAAAATGAACACTGTTTGGTCCACCTTTAAACTGACAGCTTGACTAGTACTTTGTAGAAAAAACAGAAACAACTGAGTATATCTAGGAAACGTCAAAATCACTGAAGGCAGACCAACTCAGTGGATCATGAGAAAGAGACGTAGAACACAGACAGCCACAATACAATTAAACTAAAGCAACCAACTATCACTTGCTATATAATTGCTAAAATAGACCCACACCAAGAACTACACTACAAAACAAGTTACAAACACAAACCCGTCAAATGGGAGCAACATCATACAATGGATAAACAATAACAGAATAACCACCTTAAAACTAACAGCAGCTAAGGCCATTGGGAGAATAAAAAAAAATCATTTAAAAATTCAAATTATTATACTGATATGAAAAATAAAATAAAAGGACACACAATTCACTTACAATTTGAGATATGGAAAACCAATAGCTAATAGGCCAGAATGGGCCCAGCTAAAGACAACCTTCAGGTACCAGCCCACCCATGAAAGGTTTGAGTTGAAGTTGTTATTGTGCTTGAATACTGACCAATCATGAAATTCAAGATGAATTATGTTTTAATGACAAATATATTCTTAGAAAAGGGTTTTCAAATTTTCAAATCATGAGATTCACATGCTGGACAGCCACTGCTATAGGTGTAGTGAACGTGTTGCATTGCAGTAGATGATGTTTCAGACTAAAACTTAATTATGTTCACCTCTATGCACGTTTCTTTTGATGACGTCATTTTTGTGATGGCCCAGAAACCACATGATAATTAAAATTCAAAAAAAAGAAAAAGAAAAAAGATCATCAACGGCATGTGACCTGCCTTGTTTGATGCATCAGTTTATGCTAATTAGGACATTACTTTTGTTATTTCATGCGAAACAGCTTTTTATGCAATAATATTCATTTACTCATAATATTGAGTTATTGAACGCAAAACTATGAGTTAACGAGCAATATAAAGCTTATGTAGTGAAAAAATGCATTTACTTGGCATTTTACCCTTCTCAACCAAGCTGTGACATTGTCTTAAACAGACTGTGACACCAAAACTCTGATCGCTGTCCAAACCGTTACAATTCTGTGCAAATGCAGAGATTATGATTGTTTTGCTATTTTCAGTTAGAAACAACAAACAACTTAGAAACTCGAAGTTGCAGATACATCTGGCAGTTTTCAAATAATAAAAGCACATGTTTGACCTTTATAAATCATAAAACTGTTAAATAAATTACTAACGTCTTTCCGTTTTCCAAATTGTTTCGCGACGACCTATCAGCGAAAATCCAAAAATCGTTGTGACGGAGTTGGGCACCAGTGAGTATAGGAAAGCATAGCTCCCCCTATTAAAGTCCAGCTATGAATTCTGATAGATCAGCTGTTTCATTTAGACTACATGGAAAAGTTTCCATTAATTTTGTTGACAAAATTAATAAGATGTACAACCTCAACTTTTCTTTATATGGGCCTCGACGCAAGAAAACCTGTCTTCAGGGGTTTGCGAACAACAAAGGCACAGACCAGCCTGCCCATCCGTGCAGTCTGATCAGCGCCTTTATTTTTTGCTTATTGGAAAGTATCATATCTAGACTTGCTATGAGCAAAATTTCAATTTTCTAGCTGGTCTCTGTAGCTGAGCAGGTTGGTTTGAATCTCACTGTCGCGACGAGGCCCATATATTTCTAAGTAAAACATGTAACTGACGAGGCATGACCATGGCAACCAGAATTCTGCATGGAATGGAATTCTTTGAAAGGGGACCACCTAAGGATCCTTCCTGTGAAGTTTGGTGACAATCCAGCCAGTAGGTTAAGGCAGAGATGCTGTTTAAAGCGAATTAACCATGGACAATGGAAGACTGACATCATTGGATCACAACAGCTCACCTTCAGCCTGTCTTGGGTGAGCGAAAAAAATCAAACTGTCATGATGGCATATTTTGAAGGTTAATGTCACTGCTAATCGAATGAGCTAGAATTTTTATGTTGTAATATTTCAAACTGATACTTTATGTCCCATCCGACAATTTTTTGGTCATGTCGCGACATTTTTCTGGGTTGAACTAGTACTACGCAGTGGGGATAGTGTCTTGTTCAGGGAAACAGCGCAGTGTGTCAGGTGAGACTTAACCCATGGACATCTTCCTCTCAGATGGAGCACCCTACCACAGAGCAAATGTGCTCCCCAAGAATTTAATGCTCAGCAAGAAACTTTTCCTGCTGAACCAGGTGGCTTCTCGACATGATCTGGATCTACCCCGTTTTCCATTCTTGCCATGAGTCTTGGGTTATAAATGGATTATTGCAACCAAAATGGCTAGAAACTATGAATATATTCCGTAGGACAATGATTTCTTTCAAGATGTTCTGTTACTGTATGGGCCTCAATGTGGGAAAATGACTGTTTGCATGCAAACAACAACAGGGTTCATACAAGCAAGTTTTGAGAAAAATTCAAGGACTTCTAAAGACTGTCCTAGTTTTCAAGGACTAAAAGTTTGTGAAAAATCCTGATTTATATCATATATGCTACATTCTTTTTTGGTGCCGTGACCAGGATATTGGCTTAAAAGTTAAACTGCTAGAAAGACAGTTAAGATGTTAGGCAACTAGAATAAATCATTTCAGTTGAGACCATTTGTCTGAAATGGGTTTTATCAGCCACCAAAGTTCACCAAGTTCAAAAACGAAAATGTATCATATATGATACATTGGGCATTAAAAATCAAAAATAAGAATTCAGATATTGACTTCACCTTTTCAGATAAACATGATATTTATAATCTAATTAGTAATAAATTCTTTTTTTTACACCAAATTGACATCCAAAAAGGTATCTCATGCACTGGCTCAGTTGTTCTATATAAGCCAGCTCATTTGAAAACGGTACTTTTTCACATGTAACCAATAAAGGTTCAGGTACAACATTTAAAGTGGAAGGCAAGTGCATCTGAAATGCAAGCCGCAATATACCGTATACTCGATCAAAATCAAACGAAAAATGAGCCGCGACACATGATTTCCAACAATGTGGTATTTTGACAAGTGTAGACTCAGACAAGCCTGTGCAGCCTTCTTTTAAGCTTAGAAACTCCAAATGCTGTTCAGTCAGAAGCTTAACATTGATAGAATATTCAAGCGACTAGCGAAGGATCTGATCAATCTGCCCGTATGCCCAGGCTGGTCTGAGCCTTTGTTGTTTGCACATTGTTGGAAATTTCATGTCACGGCTCAAATAAGAGTGATTGATGCTTGTATAGAATACAATTGAAAGCAATGAAAGGCAGCCATTTATTGGCTTTGTGACGTAACATGCCCTATAATCAAATACCCATAAACAGAATTACTAGAATACTGCTTGGTTTGCATTTTTATTCATTATCTGTTAAAAAAGTTGATTTTGAAAAAAAAATAAGTACAGTTTGCATTGAAATCGTGTATTTTATTGGCTTTTCAAAATTTGCAGGAAGTTAAATATTCAAAATGGCTTCCTCCATTGGTTCAATAGAAGTTAGAATTTTGATTTTTTGAAATGTTCTTTCATATTTTATACCCGATTTTGATGGGGTTTGTGACAGATTGTATGTGTTACGATACAGAATGGCTGGAATTACAGAATCAGCGATGGTTGCGTATACCCACAAATACGCAGAGGTTTAGGTATGCACCTGGTCATCTATTCGAAGCATGATACGGTACTCTTTCTATTGATAGTCCCAATAAAAGGTCGGTTTGTCTGAGATGGAATTCATTGTATCTATATTTATCAACGCTTGCACGATTTCCTTATTCTTCTTGAATATCTCGGAAATCTTGTGCGTTTTTCAATATATAAAGGATGGAATTTCCCATTCTTGTTAGGGGACATTTTAAACATACCGTTGAAAGGTTCGATATAGAGACGCTATTCATTATTATAAAAGGTACGTGAAGTTATATATATATTGTTACTGTGTTGATATTGTACATGACAGGGCGATGGCGATTCATGTAATTGCATTGAATCGCGATGTCTCTAGCATGTCACATTGTATTGAAATAATAAATCACTCGTTTTCTATTTTGTCGTCTGTTGAATCGGCCAGCATTCTGTGTATGAGTTCTTTCGGGTGTTATCAATAACGTCCCGTTTTTTTGGTGAAAATAGCGATTGTTACGCACTTGCGTATGAAGTTACGCACATGCGTATCGCCTAAAAATCTGCTGGGACCATTCTTGCGGCTATAATAAAAGCTGTCCGGATGGACTTGTCGGGTTATTTCGGACAAAAGTAGTCACAGGCCATGTCGGGCCTGCACCTAAAAACTATAATGGCATGCTGAAAGATTTACCAGGGACCGATAGGTGAAAAACAATTTTAGCATCTAGATTTTAAATTGTTGTGATTTGGTACGGCGTTGTTGGAAAGACGATTTAACTGCCAGTGATAATCGACTTTCTGTAGCGACCTGTATGTGTCACCTCGAGTTATATCTGACGCATATAAGAATAAGGGTTAGGTGCATACACTACAACACACTTACATAAATAAGGTGATAGCTGACATGTATGTTTAGAGATTAGGTAGGTGTAATGTTACACCAAAGTAAATGTAAAATATTTTGTGTTACACCAAAGTAAATGTAAGATATTTTTGTTACACCAAAGTAAATGTAAAATATTTTATGTTACACCAAAATAAATGTAAGAAAGCATTGTACGGTTTTACACACATAAAACAGCAGAATGTAATCTCTCAATATTGATGTAAATATTCTTTGCCGAGAGGTCATAATTAGTTGTTTACGACTGATACGTTATACATGTACGAAATTAGTGCGTGGGCAGGGTGATGTCCGACGTAAACGTCCAAACGTTACGTCGGCACCACACTGTTCAACCTTTTTCCTGGAATTTTAAGAGAATTGGTATCAGTATTTGTAAACCTCGAAACTATCTAGATAACGTGACCTTGAAGGGAAAAAGGGCCACAGGATCTTGATGTTTCGGCTGCGATAGCGTCTCAACCAGGGTGACGTTACGACAGTGTACAGAAGAGTTTGTTACGTATGGGTTTGTTCGTTTGGCATAAGAGGTATTGTTTAGCCCTGACATAGGCCAGTCACTAAAAAATACTTCTCTATTATATAAGTTTAAGTGTGGATATTTAGAAGAGCCGATCCATCCTAACCGCATGGGAGCCGTTAGCCATACACCCACAGGTGAGGGCTAATCGCGCGCTTATAGGGTTAGGATGTTATTTAAAGGAGTAAGACCACTGAAATTATTTCTATTTTTGTGAACTTCGAACGAACAACCCCATTATCGATGCAAAAGAGTGATTCTGAGATTCTAAATATAGATTGTTTTTTGCAGAATCGTCTCTTGTGTCCCCTCCTACGTTGGAGGCTGAATGTTGATGAGCCGTTGATTATCACCTGAGGGCACATATTAGCTGTCCCCCTCAGGCCACGAACAGCGTGGATCAAGGCCCAATCGTTTCCACGTAGCACAATTGAATGGGAAGCCAACCAGCTTGAATGGTTATATGTGAATCTGACACCCAACGTGGGGATATGATCAGGAAGATCTATTTATACGAATTCTGACGTCTTGAACGACGATCAGTAATACGCGTAACAAATAATACGTGAATCCAGTGACGACCAAAGTACAGGTTCGATCACCTCAGCGCCGATGGTCTGAAGTAGACACACGTGCAGCTTAGAAGACATAGTGTTCGCGAGACGCGTATAATCTCGAGATTTCTCGTCAATACGAGAACTGAAATATTAAAGGGCCCAATTGTTTTTTTTTTATGAGATCTTAAGATATATGTTAATCATATTCTTTACGTCTCTTATTTCTGACTAGTTGACGTACATCTAGAACAGGACAGTCCAAGATTAGTTCTAATTGAAATGATCTTGGAGTGGCAACTTGCTCTAGTATAGGATGGTCAATTAGTCAGAAATAACAGCGTAGGTGGTGTCATTGTATATTAATGTGTTGTTGATGTTTTCTTAGTACATAAAGTACTGAAAAGTTTTTGCTAGTTGTGTGCATTATTTTTCCCTGGTAGCATCGTCATCGCATAAAGGAATTTTCCAATAAGATTTCCCCTCTTCCTTCCTGACCGGCTTTATGTCAGAACAGTATGGGCCTCGACATAAGAAAACCTGTTTTCTAGGTTGTGCAAACAACAAAGGCGCAGACCAGCCTGCGCATCCGTGCAGTCTGATTAGCGCCTTTGTTATTCGCTTTTTAGAAAGTATCATATCTACACTTGCTGGGAGCAAAATTTCAATTTTCTAGCTTGTCTCTGTAGCTGAGGAGACTAGTTGGGTCTGACTTTGTCAGAAACCCGGAAGACAGGTTTTCTTGTGACGAGGCCTGTATGGTTTAAAAAGGGCTTGCGTGGCAGACTCACTTGCATTTAATGTTACCTTCCCCCTTAATTACTTTAGCTACTCCCAGTAGCTGAGCAGGCTGGATGTGTACTCCCAGTAGCTGGGCAGGCTGGATGTATACTCCCAGTAGCTGGGCAGGCTGGATGTGTACTCCCAGTAGCTGGGCAGGCTGGATGTGTACTCCCAGTAGCTGAGCGGGCTGGATGTATACTCCCAGTAGCTGAGCAGGCTGTATATATACTCCCAGTAGCTGAGCAGGCTGGATGAGTACTACCTAGGCCGCAAACACCAAAGACAGGTTTTATAGATGATCTTCAGGGATATAGAACACAAGATAATTCCCAACATAATTGTATTATGAACCAAATCAACTTGCATGGAAGACTCCATTGGTATAAACAAAGGGGAATGTTTTCAAAACTAAGTCTGAATTTATGATTTCGGGGCCAGCAAGTTACAAAATCCTAAATTTTGCTTTTAATTTTATATTAACCCTTAAAGCCCCAATCACTACTGCAGCAGATGACAAATTTTGCAGTATCTTTCCTAATTTTCAGAAAAAATAAGGTATGATATTTCATGAGAATCGTCTGCCAGCAGACTATTCTCATGAATATCATGCCGTATTTGTTATTCTTGAAAAAGCAGCAAAATTTTAAATTGTCATCTGCTGCAAATTATAGGGGCGCTTTATGGGTTAGAATTCCTAGTTAACTCTTTCCCTCCTGGGAAATTTTTTCATGATTTTTTGTCATCTGCTGATTTTTTTCGAAATCCATTTTTTTAAACAAATTTTCAGGAATATCATCTGAATGTCAAACAGATTGGATCCAGATCAGGCCAGATATTTTGTTGGGCCTAATCTGGGTCCAAACTGTTTGAAAAGGTTATCAGCAGACGACATTCAATGGGAAACAAAAAAAGAAGTGACTGGCTGGAAAGGGGTTAAACTCCTTTTTTTGAAATCATAGAATCAATGTCTTTGACAGGTATCTCTGCCAGTCTAGTAAAATATTCTGCATATGGCACCAAACTTTGAAGCGTCAATTACTGCATTACATACCTGAAAAAAGAAAAAGAAACATTGAAATAATAATTGGCCTCAAAAAATCACAAACATTTGCGTTAATTTAAAACTAGATTTTTAATATCCAACTCTCTGTGTTGCAGAGCAAATACTTGTACAGAATTAAAGTAAAGTTGCCAATATTGTGAGTCTCACTGGCTTTCAATCTTCCCAAATCCATTATTAGGACATTTTAAATACCAACTAACCATACAATGAATTCATTTTCAAAATCAGATATAAACGATAGTTCCATGGGTTAAAATTTAAATTTCAAAAATCCTGAACTTTTGAAATTCAAATCTTAAAACTTGCTGTATGCCTTCAAAGTATTAACAATTTCAAGTTTAAATGGTCAATTGCCCTAAGATTAACTGAAAATAAATCAGAGAAGCTATTAAAATCTGCCTAATTCAGCATTTTGAGGCTGACTTTCTATGGAAAGTCAGCCTCAAAGTCCTGAATTCAGGAATAATCCTGAAAACTTTCACCCATGTAGTTCATAGAAGTAAAGCTAACAAGTCTATATTCTCCTTCTAAAGAAGGTGCAACACTACCAAGCTTTCTTTTAAAAACACAATGACATTACGAACTCTCCAAACATCAGAAAGCAAAACAGATTTCAAAAAGTGAAGATTATAGCGTATTAATCCGGTCCTTATTTTAGAATTTATTATAAAATTAATGCCATGACTTTTTTCAACCATCTAATCTTTCTTGATCAAAGTTTCCTGCTTTATCTTTCATACTAATAACCTGTTTGTTCTTTTAACTGTTCCGTTGCTGTACATCTGCAAATAAAAATAAAAATAAATCAGCACTAGTTCTAGTTATATTTTCAATTACCCTCCCTCCTCTAAATTGGGCTATTAATATATATTTATTTCACTTTTAAAAATTTCTAGAAATCCTATTTATCAATAAATTTGAAATTGAAATCCCAATTTATCAATAAATTTGAAATAATCAGTCATTTGTTTGTGTTAATGTCTTACATCCAAGTCAACAACTTTTCAGTTATATAAGGACATTTTACCATATTCCTAGGTTGATATTTGCTTGATTTGATTCTTTACATCCCTATCAGCATTTTTTCAGTTGTGTCAAGAGTTGAGCCAGTACTAAGCAAGGATTTATGTTTCTTGATCAAGGCAACAACACAGTGACTCTGCCAGTGATGAGGCTAGAACCTGTAGCCCCTCAATTTTGAGTTAAGCACTCTACCTCTGAGCCACTGCCCTCCCATTCCTGGGTTGAACCAGAACTAAGCAGAGGATAAAGTGTCTGGCTCAAGGACACAACACAGTAACTGCGGTTAGTCTAGATCTTGTGACATCTCTATCTCAAGTGTAACACTCTACCAAGGAGCCACTGCGCTCCTTATAAAAAAATTAACAGTAATAATAATAATATTCTTTAATATTCTTTAATTCTGGCCCAACCTTTTGTCAGGCCTGATCTGAGTTTGCAAACTGAAAGATATCAGCAGACAACACTAGTAGATAAAGAGCTAAAGGTGGTCTTTAAAACTGTATCATTTATTCATTTTTAACTGGAGATGGGTTTACAGGTATTTTGGCAAACGCTGAAGACCCTGGTGATATGCCCAGAAAGCAACATTTCATCTGGGTCTACATTGTTTTCTTAAGACAAAAACAATCTTCAGGGACAGACATATGGTATATTTTGGAAATTATAACCTGTGACCCCTCCATATATACAATGGACCATCCGAACATTCTATCAACTTGATGGAATATTCCAGTGGCTTAAAAGGGTTAAGAATATAAAAGTAAAAAGTCACAGACCTTGTTTAGAATACCTGAAAACAAAATTGTTATCTTATCAAGCTCAGCATATCTTCTCTTCCAGCAAAAATATATTTCTCAAAACTAGCGATTTGTTTCCAGAATCTTTCTGGTAAATTTGGGTAAAATTTAAATTTGGGTAATATTTGGGTAGGTGTTGTGAAATTATGCATTCACTAGAAAGCTTTACCAGAGTAAAAGGACGTTGGCTGTATTTATTCTAGGCACTTTATGGTAATGCAATCAATCAGCTCACTAGTGAAAAGGTTTAGATTTCTTTTTATGCAGCATATGTTATGTATAGGCGAGTTCTGATCAGTTCTGATCATAAAACCTGGTCATCGTCAAAAAACTGGTCATGGTCAGGCTAAGAGTCTATGATTGTGGCAATTCCTCTACAAACTTATTGCTTTTTTGTATTATCTATGTCCCAATCAATACGTTAACAGTCATGTCGCGATCAGTCTTTTTGGGGTAAGAGGAGGATCTAGTGTTTTGATCAAGGACACAACACAGTGTATTGGGTGTCGCTCGAACCCACAACCCCTCGATCTAGAGTCAAGCACTCTACACTCTACCACTGAGCTCCTATATATATTTATTGGTATCTTAAGCCTGACTAAGCGATTATGCTATGGGTGGGGGCGAGACCCCTTGATGCAATTAGATAGTCTAGTGTGCTCAGGACTTTGCTCACAGGATGTTGTTGCTATTTCAGGGTGTTGTGGACAGACCCCTGGATGCAATCAGATACCAAGCCTGGTGTCTTCATAGGGGTGCAAATAGGACATTTGGGCTCATGTCTATATCAATCATCTATTGTAAGCAAATAAGAAATTTGGTTTGATTCCAACCACAGGAAGAGCTAGCATAACAGACAGAGGTACTGACGTACAGATGGTGATCACAATATCTCGGAAAGGTTTTAAAAAGCAGTGGGATAATAAAAAGCAGTGGGACAATAAATTAGGTCGGTTTTATACTATTCACAGAGTTTTACATTTCTTTTTGTTAATCTAATTCCATATTGACTTATGCATAGATAAAACTATTTTACGTGATATCTGTTTTAGTCAGCTGAACTCCATCGCTAAGTTGGGTGCTGAAGTCCGATAATACAAGATCCATCCCAAGTTGGGCACTGAAGACAACGTTGGGTTTTCCTTTCTGGCTGCAGCACCATTACAACTGGGGAATATCACCACAAAACCCTGGAGTCTCATTTCTTGGGTCCTAGATGCAAGGATTCTCGACTCAGCAGCCAGTGAAAAATAGGAAATGAAATTATTTACTATTTTGACATGATACAGAAAAGTTGGCTCATAACTAAGCAGATTACCAATAAAGCAATATTAATGATTTTTTTTGTTTATTTCAAATAAATTTGAATATCTCGGTGCATATCTCAATGATTCTATTACAACAACTTACATACAAGAAGTTATTTTAAGCTTAACCCTTTGTTTGTCTGGAAACTCTAGACAGAAACTTTAAAAGCCATGTAGGCCAAATGAAATGCAACAGATCATCAGAGTATGCAATGCAGGTATTTTTTTGGTGTTCTTCTGGGGCCGAAATTCGGGCCCATTCCCTATGAAATTTAGGTGACTTTTTCCCAATTTTGAAAAAAAAATCACAATCTTCAAAAAATAAAAATGTTTTTTTTTTTTGAAAATTGGGATTTCCATTCAGTCAACACACACTTAGTTCTCCTTCATTTTAATGGCAATAGTAAGTGTTATAGTTAATTTGTCTTTTTGTTGACCAAAAATGACATGTGGGCTATAACAAATTTCCCAATTTAGGGGTTTACCGTGCTACCTTTCCCAATCTGAAAGGGCCCCTTCCCAAAACTGAAAAAAAAATCCCTGCAATGTTTAGTACGATAGAAAAATTTCGGGACAAATATAAATTTTGAAAATTGCGACCTGTGACCCTCAAAATTGAGTCTTGACCCCTCAAAACAGAGTCTGTAAGATTCCGTACGACAAAGGGTTAACACACTGACACATGATTCAATTCACCCAATCACATTATACACTGTCAGAAGAAAGAAAAATAAATTACCCATCAACTTTCAGGACAATTTTATTGAAGAAATCTGGCTTGTATCTGTGATCCTAGATAAACAGAAAGAGCAATACAATCAATTATTCAACTATAGTGAATGGGCAATTTTGAGTCCTTTCCCAATAATTTCCAATGCTGAAGAAGAAAAATGGGGAATGTTATATTTTAGATTTTACAAAAAAAAAAGGTTCAGCTCAATGGTTTACCTCCATGCATAATTCAGACTTCTAGTACACTATAAGCACTCAAACATATCTGCACATGATGTCATGGGATTGTCAGTTTATGCTAAATGATCAATTCTAACACTGATCGCCTATATAGCCAATGGTTAAATTCAGTGATTTATTGGTTAATAAATCACTGTATGGATTGGGAACGGACTGGCGTGACGTCATTTGGTCGCCATTTGTATTTTCATGACGTAATTTATCACATACAGCCTTGTAATGGTGACAATAGACTGTGCAACATCATTTTTATAACTAATGAACGTTCAAAACGAGTGTAAAAATAGGCATTTCAGTCCAAACAAGAGTTACGGGAAATTCTAACACTCTGTTCAAAATGGCGGAATCATTATAGACCTTGAAGGATTCCTTCATATTTCTAATCTTTTTGTGTGTTAGAATTGAAATACATTCGCACTGGCAGTGATTTGTTGCTTAATATATCACTGTCTGTTGGTCAGTCGTAAGTGGATAAATCACTCATGCTTCATGCTCATGATTTATTCACTTTAAGGACTGACCTCCAGCCAGTGATATATTAAGCAACAAAGCACTGTGAGCGTGAACCTATTTCTTAAAAAGACTCCATATTTAAGAATACCAGGTTTAAAAAAACAGACCACCTATGACTTTTTTTTCAGCTAATAGCCGAAATATTATCACAATAAAATAATTCAGTATTTTTTAAAATTTGTCAAGTTTTTATGCTTAGAAACTGCTAATGAAACCTTATAATCAAGAGTCAATAGTATGATGGCCAAAAACAGCTGTCAGAGGTTTGTAGGATGTTTTCACAACCAGACCCAAAGTGAGAAAATCTCGGGTACAGTTATGTATATATCTAACCAAAAATATAAAGATTTCTTTATACACTAGAATGCTTTCCTCAACAACATGGGCTTTACATGCTCATAAGTTCAGAAATATGAATTACATAATGCATTGTGTATGAAAACAAACACTTTTCAACAAAAAGACAACATTTCTTGAAGTGAAATGAGTCAAAATTCATTATGCATTTTATGAAAAACCATAATAAAATGATGTGGACAGCACTGCAGTTAAAGATATCTCATTGATGTGATATCTTCACTGAGGCATCTTTAATGAAAGATTGTATGAATTTGGAATGGGACAGTTTTATAAAACTGTAGATATAACACAGATTTTCTGCAGCAATCCAGGTCCGTTGTATCAGGGTAACTGCTGTGATTCAATACAACCAGCCCTTCTTCAAGATCATACACTAAGGCTCCAAGTCAATATGCTATGGTCATGATAAAAGTGCAAACAAGAGTCTTCACTTTCTGTATACATGATTTAATCTTTCTGCAATGCTACATATGCTAGAAACGCTCTCTAAGCCTCACATTTCAATGAGCTGCGAAAGTAATTTGTTAGTTTTCCTCCAAAATACGTAAGATTTGACCAAAGT
Source organism: Loripinus fragilis (assembly GCA_964019695.1). Classification (NCBI taxonomy): domain Eukaryota; kingdom Metazoa; phylum Mollusca; class Bivalvia; order Lucinida; family Lucinidae; genus Loripinus; species Loripinus fragilis. The sequence goes on from OZ026523.1 coordinate 9,386,175, forward strand.
GCATATATGAATAAAGGGTAAATATTACCATATTTAATGGAATTGTAATCTAAGTACATAATGATCATATTACTAGGTAGCAGTTCTGTCAATAACAATCACTGTGAATCTGGTGCTATCATTGCTCACGACTAAAGGTGAGAAAACATGATGTAAGAATGAATAATATGTTGTGATGCCAAATGGTGATCCTCTGGGCTGAATTTTCTTTCCCTTCCTCACACTCATGATAGATTCTTATTTTATAATCTAATATCCCAGTCGTCTCACCAGACTGAAACTGATTGTATTTTGGAAGGTAGAAACTAACTTTTAACTTCCAGCAGCAATTCTGAAGCTTTAGTAATGCGTATGAAAATGAGGTCATGAATAATAGCGCTAAGAACCTTCATCACATTATCACTTATCTTTATGGCCACTAGGGGCTAGACAACTCAGGTGCTAATTCTTGGCCGCGGACGTCGTCAGTTCTACATGTATATCACGTCTACATGTAGCTGGATAATGTACCATCTGTAATATAAGCAGCACATATAGATAATATTATACACAAATATCAATACATATCTCAATCATAGTTTTAGATTAAAAACGTCTTCAGACCTCTTGATAAGGAGATAATTGCAAATTATTTTTCTTATTTCTTTACCAAAGTAATTTAGTATATGTTGTGGGTACTCAAAAGAACCGTCTTGGTAAAACGATTCTTCTGAGCACCGAAAACATATGCTTTATCTGACTGATAAAAAAATGACAGCAATTTTACCTAAAAAATTGCTTAACTTAGCCTGTACTTCTTTATTAACTCAATATGATCATTATCTGTTTTTGATGAGAAACGGGAAAACCAGTAATTACTGGCACACTCCATATGATTAGAGTATGCTAAAACATGATATCAATCAATTTAATCTTAATATGAAAATGTCAAACAACTTCACATAATATCCAAATCGTAAACCTATACAGACAATAATAACCATATAAACCAGTCAAAACATTTTAGTCATGAATTTCATTCATTAGTAAACAAGTTCTTCTAAGCTTCACTTGCTTTTCAGTCTTTCAGAGGTCTCTCATAAAATGGACAACCAAAAAAATGTAGCTTTAAAATAATCAGTAATCTGTGACCAGATAATAAACAGATAACAAAAAAACATCCTATGTGAAAGTTGATATCTTTATGTGTTTCAAAAAAGCCATTGGTTGATTGCATAAAAAATCACAAATCATGAAAACATCTTTTAGAATTTTGTATAGTATTTTACTGTAAAGTTCTACAATCAACAGAACAAATATCCTGCAACTTATTCATGTAAACAACCATACAAACCTGCTATATATTTCCTAAACCATAAAGTAATCAACTATGTGTGTAGTCGTTGACCTGCGACACAATACAACAATAAGGCTTTGTGAATGAGATTTCACAAAATTTATGATGGTCTCGCTCTCTGATGAAACAATGATCCATCACATTAGAAAATGATACTGTTTTATGTTTTGAATATATGTCAAATACTTAACTCTTTGTCTACATGTCATCTGCTGATAACTTCTGCAAACAGTTTGGACCCAGATCAGGCCCGACAAAACATAGGACCTGATCTGGAACCAAACTGTTTGACACTCCGATGGTATTCCTTAAAGAACTCTTCAAAAAAGTTTATTTTGAAAAAATCGGTAGACTACAAGTAAAACATGTAAAATTTCCCAGAGGGCAAAGAGTTAAAGTATTAATGTTATCTGGACTTAGTGGTAGGTAGCATTTTCCATTGAGATGGCTTGATGAATGCAGCATATATAATTGCTGATATCCCGATGAAATCATTCCAAAGAAAACTAAGAGATCACTAACATCCATGTGTACCACATTTCCAAGTGTGTGTCAGTCATTAAGAGTTCTCTCCCCTTCCTCATATCTTCTCTTGTATGAATGGATGTGAGAGTGCCTGGTTGATACTGATCCTCTTGGCAGGATCCAGCATGAGAACCTTCTCTAGTAGGTCTTTTAGCTGGTGGACTTTGCGAAGCTGCTCCTCTGGCAATCTCTGAAAGCCTATCAGATCGGCCAGAAGGTCCTTGGATGGTGAAATAGTACCCAACACAGTTATCTTTTCCTACAAAAAGGAAACATTGTTTGTGGGAGTAGGTCTTATGAGCGTTTACAGTAAATGCTCTAAAATTTCGAACACTTTTCTCTTTCTCTTCTCAATAAATTGTGTTTGTTTGGTTTGTAGTTTTACGTCCCAGTCAACAGCTATGGTCATGTCAAGAAGATCTATGACTATGTGACAGTGTGCAAAGCTTCATGTAGAATTTTAGTGACAACTACTGTCTTTATCACATCATGAAAGTTGAAATAAAAAAGTTTCTTTTCTTATATTTACACTTTATTTTCATTTTATTTTTTAGTGATGTTCATGAAGATTCAACGTAAGTTGAGGGAAATATGTGGCACAAAAATGTAATTTATTGATTTGTTCGGCCATGACGTTCAACAGCCATTGCCATGAGGTGATGTCAATGATTAAACATTACGCTGACCAATCATGATGTTTGCTTATTGGCATGATCGCTAGACAGTGTATTGCATGTGGACAAATATCCTCATCTTCAAAAAATATGTAGGAGAGCAGTGGCTCAGTGGTAGAGTGCTTGACTCGAGACAGAGGGGCCGCAGGTTCGAGCCTCACCAGCGTCACTGCTTGTGTCCTTGAGCAAGACACATTAATCCTAGCTAAGTATTGGCTCAACACAGGAAGACCCGTACCTGTTTAACTGAAAGATTGTTGATGGGACGTAAAGATTCAAATCAAACAAATTCAAATTAAGACAATAAAAATTAATCAAAGGAAAGTTGCTCCCATTGTTGGTGGGTTTTTTGTTCTGTCCTTGTTTTATAATGCTTTACTTAGTTTCTTTTCTAGTTCTGCAATCATCTTGCTGAGGAAGAAAGAGCTGGTCCATTTCATGATGTCTTCTTCATAGTGCCATGGGTTGGTCTGTGGTGTATGATTGTGGTATTTCTTTGTCATACTCCCTTTTTTTACTATGCATTCTTTAAGAAATGAATTCAATTTTTGGAATGTTCATGGAATCATGAATACTTCGGGTCTCTTGCAAAGTAAGTGAAGCCCAAAGGGCTTCATGTTAACTTTGCAAAAGACCCGAAGTATTCATGATTCCATGATCATTCCAAAAATTGAATTTATTGCTTAAATATTTACATTTTATTATAGATATACAAGATATGTAATCCTATTAACTGTTTTGTTGGCGTGTAAAACTGAAAAGTGGAACAGCCAGTGTGAACATGGACAGCCAATGTGGCAAAAAAGAGGCTTGTTTTGCACGTGCGACTTGAGCGTGGCTCCTGTCAACCACAACACCAGTGTCACTTTTGGCGAATGAATTCCATATTCTAAGCGCCTTGCATGTACAAGTGAGCTTGGCAGCTGTCAATCAAATCTATGTCATTCATGAGGCTATGAACAGTTACAAAAATCTAAAGATTCATTGAAGGATTGCTTTGAAAATGTAAATATTCTAAAATAAATACTATGAAAGTAACAGCAGCCATCGTCAAACAATCAAATTCATCTTCATGTCACAGTGTCATCTCAGTGTGCACCAAAAAATTATTTTTCTAAATTCTTATTTCTCAACGAAAACATATGTTGTAGGTACTCAAAAGAATCTTCTCAATGAGACGGTCCTTTTGAGCACCCAAAACATACGTTTAAACAAATTGGTAAGAAAAAAGTGACAATTTTACGCACATTAATTTTGTTAATCATATGACATTGCGTCTGGGAGTCAAATAACGACATGCTTTAAAATCGATAAACCAATAGTGGTTTACAGATTTTCGGGTAACGTTATGAAATGACGTCCATAATTGTTCAACGTTGCTTATGGCAAAATCTCAACTATTTCCACCAGAAATGAGATTGCAAAGTAATTTGAATGTCATATGATAAATATTATCTAACATTCGTGCTCTTTTATTATTGAACTTATTAAACTCGTTGCGAAAAAGCGATAAAATGCTTGGCAAGCCTCGCATTTTATCTCTTTTCCTCAACTCTTTTAATAAACTCAATAAAAGCATGAGCACTCATGTAAGATCCTCTATATATCTTGACCCATGACGTCGCCGGGTCACATGCTTTTTTATTTGATTTTTTTTGGTGCATAATACTGGCAGGGACCAAATTTAAGATTTTTAACCGCTTGCTAAATATAGCAAGTGATAATTTTTCTTACTTGCTAAGGTGATGATCAACTTGCTAAGTCACTCCATATATCACTAATTAAAAAATTGAACCAATTCATTTAGCAAATGTGCTGACAAGATTGTGTGCCAAATATAATTTCAAATACTATCTCCTTTCTGAAGCACATTTTGGTTATCTTGAAAACAATGTAGATCCAGATCAGCCAGCTTCTTCAGAGGCTGGCTGATCTGGATCTACACTGTTTTTCTAGCAGTTTATGCTATGTTGGATAATTTGGAAAGAGTGACTTGTATTCACTTGCTAAAAAAAGCAAGTGATAGTAAATTCAACTTGCTTTTTTGGAAAAACTACTAGGATTTTGCATGTTGGCAAGTGCTAAATTTGATCCCTGACTGATGAGAAATACAACAAAGAAGAGCACTTACCCTGTGAGTGACTTTATCAACCTCATGATACTGGAAGTTGTAGTTAGCGTCAAAATGTTGATCCCTAAACATACCCTTCCTTATCACCTTATTAGGGATCTTGCCCTTCAAGTCCATCATAAACTTCAACATTTCATTGTTCGACGTACCAGGGAAGAGAATTTTACCCGTATATAACTCATAGATGGTACAACCCACAGAGAACAAGTCAATACTATGATCATAGCCCATACCAATGACTGAAAGTAAAAAACCACATGAAACATGGTTTTCCCTGACTCCCTATATTGAGTCTCCTGTCTGGGACCCCTGAGAAAATATCTGTGCAAGCTTTATAGAGACTAGATCTGTAACTATGAACATTTTTCAAAAAAAAAAAAAAATTCTTTTTAAATCATTTGTAAAAATAGAATTAAGTTATGTTTTCACAATAAACATGTTCAGTACTGCTGAAAACTGCACGGAAAAGTGAATTATCTTATAAAAACAGGCGCTTTTCCCTTGTTTGTAATTATTTACGTCACTCCAATAATTCTAGACAATTGATTTTTAACATAAATGCTGTTGTTTTGATAGTGATAATTTGTTAAGATTTACGAAAATGGTAAATGTTTACCTGAATTTGAGTATTTTTACTGTATTCTTGAAAAATAGAAACTTTATTTCTAAAATAAGAAGATCAAAAGTTACAGACTATGCAGCTTTAAGACTCTAAAATAGATTTAAATCTTAACTCTAATAAACTGTATTTAAATCAGGGGCTGTTTGTGCGGAACATTTTTTGGGCTTGACCTTTGTGTGGTACTATTTAAATAAAATGTTTGATATACATGGATTTTTTTTATGAAACACTGCAAGAAGCTTTTGCACATAGTGCAAAGGCTACATACAGTTTTCATAGAAATAGCTATTTGATTTTAGATTCAAATTTCTTGCAATGTTTGTTTGTTTGTGTTGATACTTTACATCCCAGTCAACAATTTTTCAGTTGTGTCAGGAAATGTTACGGTCTTCCTGGTTTGAACCTGTACTAAGCAAACCACAAAGTATCTTGATAGAGGACACAACACAGTGCCTCCTGTGAGACTCAAACTCACAACCCTTCAAGCCCAAGACTTCTAACACTCTAGCTCCCGAGCTGCTGCACTCTTCGATGAATTGGAATTATAGACATTCCAAAACCAACTTCTACAAACAATGTAACTTCAGGCCTTAAGTTAAGAGAGCATTACAGAAAAATTATTTTCTGTTCAGAAACCCCAAGGATAGGTTTTCTAGAGTCAAGGCCCGTATCATTGTCGGGTGGTACCAAAAACTTAATTTTCTTATTTCTCAACCAAAACATATGTTGTGGGTACTCAAAAGAAGCGTCTCAATGAGACGGTTCTTTTGAGCACCCAAACATATGCTAAAAATTTTGAGTAAGAAAATAATTACAATTTTATGCTGACAAAATGTCTTTTATCTAAACCTATGTAACTTACTAATTTCCGGTGCCCTGTAGAATCGGCTCACAAGGTATGGTGTAATGTCATTTTCAGACACATGGGAGGCCGAACCAAAATCACACAACTTCAACATTGACTTCGAATCATTCACCTGCAAGGAAATATACAAACGACTCTCATTAACTCATCACCTACTATTAGTCGTCTGCTCATAACCTTTGCAAAAAGATTGGAACCAGATCAGGCCCAACAAAACGTTGGGCCTAATCTGGATCCAATCTGTTTGACACTCAGATGGTATTCCTGAAAGAATTTTTCGAAAAAGTTGATTTTGAAAAAAGTCAGCAGGCAACAAAAAAGATAAACTAATGGGTAAGAAAATATTTTCACTTTTACGCTCAAAATTTTTGTTTATCTCAACCTGTGAAACACATAATCTTAACAGATCTATAAAGTATTGTACTTACCCTCAACATTGGGAAATCTGGCCCAGAGATTATAAAACTGCTCAACTCAGCCAAGCATGAAAGTACTAATTATCATGCTCATAAATATCAAAATGCCGTGATCCTAACCAAAAAACAATATGTCTGCCCACTCCTTTGGAGAGGAAGCAAAATGACATGCACTCTCTAAGAGAAGAAAAAAATATGTTTACTTACAAGAACATTATCCGGTTTGATATCAGCATGTAACAAACTACATTTCTTCAATAGTTTCAGTGCCATGAAAAGCTGTTGACTGTAACTTCGGACAGCCTTGATGTGAAGACCAATATTCTTGCCGTACTTCTTCATTACTTCTCGTAGATTCATGCTAGAAAGGAAATAAAACAGTTTCAGTGCCATGAATAGCTACTGACTGTAACTTCGGACAGCCTTGATATGTAAACCAATATTCTTGCCGTACTTCTTCATTACTTCTCGTAGATTCATGCTAGAAAGTAAATAAAACAGTTTCAGTGCCATGAATAGCTGCTGTCTATAACTTCGGACAGCCTTGATATGTAAACCAATATTCTTGCCGTACTTCTTCATTACTTCTCGTAGATTCATGCTAGAAAGATAAATAAAACAGTTTCAGTGCCATGAATAGCTGCTGACTGTAACTTCGGACAGCCTTGATATGTAAACCAATATTCTTGCCGTACTTCTTCATTACTTCTCGTAGATTCATGCTAGAAAGGAAATGAATGGAAAGTGTCATGAATAGCTGCTGACTGTAACTTAAGGGTAATAACTCCTCTACAACTGATAACAACATCACACAACTTCACATACATCATCACACCATGGTCATATATACTCAGGATAAGTTTTATGAAATTCAATCTATCGCTTACTAAATTATGGCCGAGGATGGAACAATTCATTGATATTTAGGTAATCAAAGAGCAATAACTCCTCTATTACTGAAGACATCCTCATGATCCTGATTAAACTTTGTGTACATCACCACATCATAGATAAAGTTTCTGATATTCCATCCATTGGTCACGGAGTTATTGCTCTAAATGGACAAATTCATTAATATTAAAGCGTTCAACGGGCAATAACTCCTCTAAAACTGATATCATCCTCACAAAACTTCCCATGCATCATCACAACATGGTCATATATATTCACTACAAATTTCTGGTTTCCATCTATTACTTACAAAGCTATGTGTGAAGACGGAACAATTCATTCAAATTTAGTCAATCAAAGGGCAATAACTATGATGAAACTTCATGTGCATCACCACACCATGGTCACATACAGTCAGTATAAGTTTCCCGATATTCCCACTTAGTTATGGCTGAGGACAGAAAAATGGCTAGAAGGATGTACGGATGGATAATTCCAGACCGATATCCCGCCGCCTTTTGTAGGGGATAAAGGTACCCAGTATGATGAGGGATAAACGGTGACTTACCTCAGGGATTCAAAAACAAGACAAAGATGATTTTTATGGAAGAAATGTCTGTACAGTCTCAGACAATGGAACTTGTCATCCGGGTCGGAATCATTCAATTTTCGTAAGAATTCCAGCTCCTTTAGACCAGTCTTATGCCTGCAAAACATACGCACACAGGTTAAGATAAACACAAAATTTCAGTGTAAAATTGTAAATATTTTCTTACCTATAATTTGGGTGCTCAAAAGAACTGTCTCGGTTTGAGCCATTGACATTTCCCAGGCCTCCAGATAAGAGAGTGTATTTGAAAATTATTTTTCTTATTTCTGAAGCAAAACATATGCTGTGGGTACTCAAAAGAACCGTCTCGATTAGCACCCAAAACAAATGCTAAAACTGATGGGTAAGAAAATATTTACAATTTTTTTTTTTCTAAACCTATGAATTTAAATCAACCATTGTAAACAAGCTAACGGTGTTTGAGCCATTGACATACCGCAGGCCTCCAAATAAGAATGTGCATATTTGAAAATTATTTTTCTTATTTCTGAAGCAAAACATATGTTGTGTGTACTCAAAAGAACCGTCTCAATGAGACGGTTCTTTTGAGCACCCAAAACATACGCTAAAAATTATGGGTAAGATAAGTTTTAAGCTGAAAATTTTTGTTTATCTAAACCTGTGAATTGCAAATTAACCATGATAATAAGCTAACGGTGTTTGAGCCGTTGACATTTTGCAGGCCTCCAGATAAGACTGCGTATTTGAAAATAATTTTCTTATTTCCAAAGCAAAACATATGTTGTGGGTACTTAAAAAAACTGTCTCCATTAGACGGTTCTTTTGTTTGTTTGTTTGTTTGATTTGATTCTTTACGTCCCATCAACAATCTTTCAGTTATAAAGGGACAGGTCTTCCTGGGTTGAACCAGTACTAAGCTAGGATTAATGCACGGTTCTTTTGAGTACCCAAAACACATGTCAAAACTGGTAGGTAAGAAAATAATAACAATTTTACGCTGAAATAGTTTGCCTATCTGGACCTATGATTTTATTGTACTTACATCATTTCATTGTTTCTAATGATCTTGATAGCCACATCATGACTTCCTCTCGCCCCATCTCTCGCTCTCACAACGTTGCTGAACACTCCCTGTCCGGTGTACCCAAACACAGTATACCGCTTGTCAAGCATCTCTCCAATACGAACCCCTGAAATAATACATTTTCCATGAGTTACAAAAACAGCAGGCAAATCTTTATTTTCTCAAAATAATTTGAGCCAGCTTACAAGGACATCCTATAAGGTAAATGGCAATAGTTCAGATGAGCCTGTGCATTCATATGATCTTGCAACATGTAAGAGAGAGACTTTTTCTGCTAAAAAACAAAGGACAGGACTTAGATTCTTATATAAGGATTTCTAACTGAGCTCTTTCAATATAAGGTTTAAAAATACTTTTTTACATACATTAACCCTTAAAGCGCCAATCACAACTGCAGCAGACGACAAATTTTGTGAAATCTTTGCTAATTTTCGAAAGAAATAAGAAATGATATTTCATGAGAATCAGCAGACGATTCTCATGAAATATCATGCCTTATTTGTTATTTTTGAAAAAGCGGCAAACTAAGAAATTGTCGTCTGCTGCAAATTGTATGTGGCGCTTTTTGGGTTAGTGTTAGTCAGGACCCTCCTTTGGGAAATTTCAGAATACTTGAAGTATTACATTCCTCCCCATTTTTTATGTGGAAGATTTGTTTGTTTGTTTTGTTGCTTTACGTCCCAAGTCAACAGCTGTGGTCACGGCGGGACAGTCAGTTCACCTAACCACACTTTTTCCTGGGAAAGCTTGAACAAGCAGTTAACCAGTACTTTGTGCACATACGTTTGCTTGTAACTGACAACAACCATTCTTGAATGATTCAGCAGAAGGGAGGAGAATGACCATAGAAATTATTTCATGATCAATCTCCACGAAAGTATGGGACCGGGCTCGGATCAAACTCGCGACCCCTGGATCTGCAGTCAGACTCGTATCTGTTGCCGGACATGTTACCGACTGCGCTCCACGGCCCGGTTATATATGGAAGAAACTTTACTAGACCATAAACTTGAATTCACCTTTCTGTAAACCACGCATACTTGATTTGTTTACTTGTGTCATCTTTGAAAACAGTTTGCATCCAAGATCCAAACTGTTTGACATCCTGATTGTTTGCTTGGTTCTTTACATCCCAGGCAACAGCTATGGTCATGTCAGGATGGTCAGTTCACCTAACCACACTTCCTTTCCTGGGCATGCTTGACTAAGCCCTGAACCAGTACTTCATGCACATACTTTCGCTTGTAACTGACAACAACCCTTCTTGAATCAGCGGAAGGGAGGAGAATGGCCGTAGAAATGACATCCTGATTGTATTCCTGAAAGAATTCTTAAAAAAAGATCGACTTTAAAAAAAATTAGCAGAAAACAAAAGGCATGCAAAATTGTAAAGTAAATCTTTGGTTTAATTCTGGGAGACTGAACATGTGCAATTTTGTTTGAGGGACTATGTCACGTGCTAAGTCATTGCTGCATTGGTCAGTTATACACTATCAGATGACTTTTGAGTGACATTCTGGGCATGGTTTGGAAACATCTATCATGTCTATTGAGATATATACATAAGAATACCTACTGTAGTAGCCTTCAGCATCATCCCAGTTGTCAGTTAGTGCAGGATTTTCATTACCTCCAGTTGTGAAACCAGACATGTTAGGACTCTGAAACAAAACATAGGCACCACGTTATATTTTGTATAATTTGATTCCTTACATCCCAGGCAACAATTTTCAGTCATGTCAGGGCAGGTGTTCCTGGAATGAACCAGTACTAAGCAGAGGATAAAAGAGGGACCACATTATAAGCCAGGAATAGGTTTAGGTAAACAAAACATGTTGAGCATGAATTTGTGGATATTTTCTTATCCAGCAATTTAAACATGTTTTGGGTGCTCAAAACCGTCTCAATGAGACAATTCTTTTAAGTATCCATAATATATGCTTTGGTTGAGAAATAAAACATTAATTTTGGTTTGTTTGTTTTGATTCATTACACCTCAGTCAACAATTTTCAGTTATGTTGGGACAGGTCTTTTTTGTTGATCTTGAACCAGTACTAAGCAGTGGATAAAGAGCCTGGTTCAAAAACGCAAAACTGTGACTCAACCAACAGAGCCACTGAGCCCCGCTAAATTAAATATGCAGAATAACTAACTGCTACTATTTGTATTTTGTTTCCATTTTCACGGCTGCTTCTGTTGTAGTTTTACAAAAATCTGCAGTTTGCAATTAAATTTGGGATTGTTAACACTAGATGACAATCTATCCAGAAGTGCAATTTCATTATGATGATTCATTACACTGTTTTCAAAAAAGGGTGTAAATTTTTTAAGTAATGTTTATTTGTTTTGTTGCTTTACGTCCCAATCAACAGCTATGGTCATAGCGGGACGGTCAGCTCACCTAACCACATTTCCTGGGCAAGCTTGAACAAGCATTTAACCAGTACTTCGTGCACATACTTTCGCTTGTAACTGATAACAACCCTTCTTGAATGCATCAGCAGAAGGGAGAAGAATGACCATAGAAATTATTTCATGATCAATCTCCACGAAAGCATGGGACCATGCCGGGATCAAACTTTCGACCCCTGGATCTGAAGTCAGTCACGCATCTGTAGCCAGACACGTTACCGACTGCACTATGTAACCTGGCTGGAAAGTAGTGAACACAGTGCTTTTATTAGGTTGAATAATGCCTATCATGTCCGTGAGGGCAAGAGGCAGTATATATAGAGATAGATATCATATGAGCCTCATCCCGACAATACCTGTCTTCAGGGTTTCTAACAAGGCAAGACGAAAACCAGTCTCCTCAGCTTCAGATACTTTCCAATACCCAAAGAATAAAGGGGCTGATCAGACTGCGCATATGGGCAGGCTGGTCTGCGCCTTTGTTGTTCACAAACCACTGAAGACCGGTTTTGTCGCAACGAGGCCCATATGGTATAATAGCAGAATTCTGGGCTTTGAGATAATACATGTATATCAACCTATCCTGAAAATTTTCAACAGAAAACTGTAGAGCTGTGCAGACTCATGTGTGTCTTAGTTGTCTCCATATTCCCAAAACTGGTTCTCTGATATGTTCAAGAAAACATTGATTGTGCACGAGATGTCTACTTACATGATAGTGCTCGCTGAACATGTCAGAGTCTTGAGAAAACATATCAACCATTCCCTTCTTCTTTTCTTCCTCTTTCTTTTTTGCCTCGTCTGAAAATTGAAACGTTTGATTGTTTTGATGCTTTACGTCAAAGTCACCAGTTTTTCAGTCATGTCAGGACGGTTTCCAGTCTACCTGGGTTGAACCAGTTCTAAGCTGAGGATATAGTGTCTTGCCTAAGGACACAAAACAGTGACTCCACCTGCAGTGAGGCTCGAACCAGCAACTCTTCGATCACCAGTCTAGCACTCTACCAACTACGTCACAGGGCTCCGCTTGGAATTTGTGTGATGAAGAATGATTCTTCATACAGTATCAGTTGCAATAATTGAAACTAAATGAAAATAATTGGGTGTAAAGTTATCATTTTTCTCATATCCATCCATCTAAACAAATGTTTTGGATACTCCAAAGAACACTGAGATGGTTCATTCGAGTATTCACAATATGTTTTGATCGAGAATTACGAAAACCATTTTTTAAATATCACAGTCCAAATAAACCATTAGTCTTTAGCCTTAGTTGAGCTTTGACTTTGTTGTGACTGGGTAGATGCTCAGGCTTATCTGAGTCTAGATGGGATGGTTACACCATTGATATTCATTGTGTTGATGCTTTTAGTCCCAGTCAACAATTTTTCAGTCATGTCGGAACAATTTCCTGCAGAGGTACAGATAAGCCGCTTTTTGGGGTATTTAAGCAATTAAATTTTTGAAAAAAGCAATTATTTTCAAGTGTAGGGGTAACAAAAAGCAATTAAATTTTGGAAAAAGCAGTTGTTTTATAAATGAAGGGGTAACAAAAAGAAATCAAATGTTTGAAAATGCAAAAGAAAAAATAAACTGATTGAAATTTGAATATATCCCATGGTAGTTTGGTAGCCAGTTCAAGCCTTTCTTTGTTGTGATGTTACTCAGTCTCCTTTGATACATTAATCAAGTCATTTGTCAGTTACTGGCTAAAGTATTTGCACAAAGTACTTTAAGTCACTTCGATCTGCGTGTTTCTTCCATAACTAAGATTATTATTTAAATTATTAACTAAGATTACATGTATTAGGTACTTATAAATAAGCAATTTCAAACATCTAAGTCGGGTAAAAAAATATTCTTAAGCAATTGTCTTTGGAAAAAAGCAATTCATAAAGATCTAGTGATGTAAATACCCAATTGAACTGAAAGCTTATCTGGACCTCTGTTCCTGTCTTCCTGGGTTGAACCAGTACCAGCATCAAGGACACAACACAGTGACTATGGTGAGTCTCAAACCAGCGATCCTTCAATCTAAAGTCTAACACTCTAGCACTGAGCCACCGGGCTCTTTCATCATATTCATAGCCCTAGTTTGTTTTCATTTTTTACGTCCCAGTCAACAATTTTTCAGTCAAATCCAGACTGATCTTCCTGTGTTGAAACAGAACTAAGCAGAGGATAAAGTGACTTGCTCTAGGACACAATGCAGTGCCTCTGGTGAGGCTCGAACCCACAATCCCTAAAATTTGAGTCAAGCACACTACTACCACCGAGCCACTGCGCTACTCATTCATAAGCCTTAAAAAGGCACTTAACCCGTTTCCTCAGAGATGCCTTTTAACGCTTTTGCAAATACAGCAGACCAAGATCAGGCAGCTCTTGTAAGAGCTGCCTGATCTGGGTCTACTCTACTTGTGGAAATATATCTGCTCCTACATTAGTGGATCTGACAATTAATTTCTTTGTTCTATGTATCAACATGAAAGTATTTATATAATTATTCATAGTGGGTGGATTCTAGCATAATATTCATAAAGGAAACTGCTGAATTCCGTTTTTCTTATTTCTCCATGAAGACATTTGTTGCCCTCCAACAGCACATAAATGATCATTTGGTATGATATCAGCATAGTAGCTCAAAGATCCCAGACAATGGGTAAATATTACAGTCAAAACTCTTTATAATATCATTCTTTATAACAGAATATTCAATATCCGACATAAAATTGCTGGGAACGGATCTGTTTCCATTAAAATTCCCTCTTTATAACAGAATATTCACTTAACGACACCAACAGTAACTTCTGGGAACAGATATACAATTTCTATTGAAAATAAATTCATTATAACAGAACTGTTACCATGTGTCAGACAATTTTGTGATCAGTTCAAGGTCTTTTTGCATGAACAGGTTTCTGTCTCACTTGATAAGTGGGAAACTTTGTGCATTTTGGTGCAATATGAAATTGAATGATGTATACATTTGGAATAATAGCGTTTTAATTCATTTGTATAATATTTTCTTTTACAAAATGATTATTATGTTGAAATCTGGTAATGGTTTGAATTTCTTTATAACAGCAAATTCACTTTAACGTCAAAGATAGCTTGGAACCAACAGTGTCGTTATAAAGAGGGTTGACTGTATATAAGTTGGCCACTATCGGCGCGCCAAGGAAATGCCATTCAATTATGGTTTTACTGAGGCCGATAGTGGCCCAAGATTGCATGCTGGCTGTATACAGCAGAGTATTTAGACCAAGTACATTCATTATATTAAAAGATATGTTGTTTGGTTTGATTTGATTCTTTACGTCCCATCAACAATCTTTTAGTTATAAAGGGACGGGTCTTCCTGGGTTGAACCAGTACTAAGCTAGGATTAATATTCTTGCTCAAGGACACAATGCAGTGACGCCGGTGAGGCTCGAACCCGCGGCCCTTCGGTTTCGAGTCAAGCACTCTACCACTGAGCCACTGCGCTCCCAAAAGATATGTTGTAGGCACTTAAAAAAACTACCTCACGCAGTTCTTTTAACTCTTTCCTTGCTAGCGGCTATGTTTGTTGTCAACCCTTAGCAAACAGTTTTGACCTGGATCGGGACGGGCAGAACATCAGTCCTAATCTACAGCCAAACTGTTGACACTCTGATAGTGGCCCTGAAAGATCTTTTTGTTTTGTTTTGTTGCTTTACGTCCGAAGTCAACAGCTATGGTCATGGCGGGCTGGTCAGTTCACCTAACCACACTTTTTCCTGGGCAAGCTTGAACAAGCAGTTAACCAGTACTTTGTGCACATACTTTCGCTTGTAACTGACATCTACCCTTCTTGAATGATTCAGCGGAAGGGAGGAGAATGACCGCAGAAATTAATTTCATGATCAACCTCCTTGCAAGTATGGGACCAGGCCGGGATCTAACTCGCGACCCCTGGATCTGCAGTCAGACTTGCATCTGTTGCCAGACACGTGACCGACTGCGCTACGCGGCCTGGTTTCTAAAAAAGTTAATTTTGAAAAAAGGCACATGACAAAAGCTCGAGAATTACCCAGCATGCAAAGAGTAAAGAACCCACAACTTATCTTTTATATGAAACTAATCTCCTTTTAACTCCACTACTGATAACTCATAGCAAATACTAGTGTCCCATGTAAAATGAGTTGAGCCGCGACATGTGATTTCCAACAATATGGCATTTTGACAAGTGCAGACTCGGATGAGCCTAAGCAGCCTCCTTTTAAGCTGAGGAACTCCAAATGATGTTCAGTCAGTAGCTTAATATTCCTAGAATATTCAAGCGACTAGCAAAGCCTCCGATCAGACTGCGCGTATGCGCAGCCTGATCCGAGGCTTTGCTGGTCGTACATACCACATTGTTGGAAATCTCATGTCGCGGCTCAGTTAATAAGTCAGGTGAACTTACCTTCAGGTTCAAGAAATCCCTCCACTTGCATCCTCTTCCTATTCATAGATTCTTCAAAATCCACACTATCTGAATCACCACCAACGTCATCAAAAATCCTGTTTAAATTCTTATTTGATATTTCTTTCTTAATGTCCGCTGGTGCTTCATCCACTTTTATTGTCTCTTTACTATCAACTTGAGTTCTATCTTTGTCCTTATCTGACTTTTCCTTTTTCTGTCTTTCTACAGAACTATCGTCAGATTTTTTAGATTTACTTTTTATTCTGTCCGTTTCATCATCACTGGATCTATGTCTATCATGTCTCTTACTATCTCTTTTGCCGTCTTTACTTTTCTCTTTCCGTTCTCGACTGTCTTTCTCTTTTCTATATTTATCTTTTCTTTCCTCTTCACTATCATAACTATTTCTTCTAGACCTGCTTTTTCTATCATAATATTTATCTTTTCTATCTCTTTCATAGTCACTATCTTTTCTATTCTTATCAAGTGATTTATCTTTCCTATTTCTCTCTTTATCACTATATTTGTCTTTCTTTCTGCTTTCATAATCACTATAATCATCATAATATTTGTCTTTCTTTTTCTTTGAATGAATTTTATAACTATCTCTACTATTAGTGTCATCGTCAGTATCTCTTGCTTTCTTGGATTCTCTTTTACTACTCTCTTTACTATACTCATCTTTATATTTATCCTTTGTTTTCTTAGATTCCTTTTTATCATCATCCTTCAAGTTTTTCTTATCTTTTGAATAATCATCCTTATATTTATCTTTCTTATATTTATCCTCACTTTGTTTCCTCTCAAACTTCTCTTTCTCCTCTCTCTCACTGTCTGTATCTTTGTGTTTGTACTTCTTAGTCCGTTTATCACTTTCTCTGTCTTTCTTGTACTTATCTTTAACAGTATCTTTTTCATCCTGACTTGAATATTCTTTGTATTTTTCTTTATTTTTCTTATTCTTATCTTTATATTTCTCTTTTTCCCTATAATCATCTTCACTGCTACTGACATCACTTTCACTCACACTACTATATTCTTCCTTCTTTGACTTTTTCTTTGTTGATTTATCATCATCTTGTCTGCCTTTCTTGATATCTTCATCCTCACTTCTTGTCTTATTATCTTTACTATTTCTCCCCTTGTCAGCTTCATCTTTCCTTCTCCCACCATAATCTTCATCATCACTACTTGATAACGATGATTCTGAATCACTACTGCTGTCACTGCTGTACCCGCTGCCATAGTTTGGACTTGTTGGACCGTCAGGTCCTCTAGACCTCTGTCTGCTCTTTGACCTTTCCCTGCTCTTTGACCTGTCCCTACTCTTAGACTTTATCCTGTTCTTTGACCGATCAGTGCTCATTGACCTGTCCCTGTTCTTAGATTTCTCTCTGCTTTTGGACTTTTCCCTGCTTTTTGATCTTTCTCTGCTTGATGATCCGTCCCTGCTTTTTGACCTTTCACTACTCCTGGACCTGTCCCTGCTTGATGACCTCTCACTGCTACTTGACCTGTCCCTATTTCCTGACCTATCACTGCCCCTTGACATGTCCCTATTTCTTGACCTATCACTGCCCCTTGACATGTCCCTGTTTCTTGACCTATCACTGCCCCTTGACCTGTCCCTGCTTCTTGACAATTCCCTGCTTTTAGACTTTTCCCTGCTGCCAGAATCACTTGAACTGACTGGTTTCTTTGGCTGTTCTGGTTCTTCTATATTTGGTTCATTCTCTACACTTCCAGCTATTTCTGGTTTAAGTTCCAGTGCTGACTGTTCCGGCTCTTCTGCAATCTCTATTACTTCCTCCTGTTTTTGTTCTGGTTCATCAGCTTCTGGCTTTAATTTCTGAAAAGAAAAGATGGGCCAGGGTTCATACAGGCAAGTATGAGTAAAAATCAAGGACTTTTCAAGGTCTTCTAAAGACTATCCTACAGTTTTCAAGGACTGAAAGTTTAGGAAAAATTCAGAGTTAAGTGTTAAAATTCTACTTTGGAAATGCTAGACTGAGATAATGGAGACCATAGTACTGGAAAATTAGTATAAAATCGTTGTGCCTTTATTTGGTGCAGCATATGCTGCACCACATAAAGGCACAACAATTTTTTTACCTAAATCAACACTGCTAAGTCCTATAGAAAATAGTAGAATTCAAGGACTTTTCAAGGCTTTTGAGTGATTTTCCAGTACCTTTCAAGGCAGATTTAATTTTCAAGGACTTTTCAAGAAAGCCCTCTAAATTCAAGTACTTTTCAAGCCTGTGCGAACCCTGTGGGCCATAACCCATTGTATTCTGATGGATTTTTCCAATAAGATACATACAATAAGGATGGAATTGTTCAATATATATTTTAAGGGGTAACAGGTAAAATTTTCAAATAATTATTGTTTTTAATTGTTGTTTGATTTGATTCTTTACATCCCATCAACAATCTTTCAGTTATAAAGGGACGAGTCTTCCTGGGTTGAACCAGCTCTAAGCTAGGATTAATGTTCTTGCTCAAGGACACAACACAGTGACGCCGGTGAGGCTCGAACCGGCGGCCCCTTGGTCTCGAGTCAAGCACTCTACCACTGAGCCACTGTGCCCCCAAAATAATTATGTACTTCCTCCCTGAAGATTGTATTAATCATAGCAAACAGTGTTGTGGCATTTCATCTGGATCTTCACTATTTGCCAAAATACCTCTATGGGTTTTCCAGTATACAAAGGGTTAATATGGTATTCATCATACAGTTAGACCTTTGTAAAATGGCTACTCTCAAAAAGAACAAAATGAGGTTTTCAAGACCAATTATTGCTTAATGCAGGTCAAAAGTAATGCAGAATGCATTCTGCAATACTTTCGACATTCATTAAGCTACCATTTGTCATTAAGATCTTTATTTTGTCTATTTTTGATTGGCTGATTACTGTACATGTATATTCATTCCTAAACTATTTATGCTGAATTTAACCTTACATCTTTCTTTCTAGGAATACTCTGTCAATCAGAATCTGATCACTATCAGAGATGAAACATCTGCATCCAGAATGGCAAACATTTTTTTTTTTTCATCCAATAGTTTAAGCATATGTTTTGGTTATTTTGAGTACACACAACATATATTTTACATGTAAAAGATAAATAAAAAAAAATGACTTTTTAATCATGCTCACTTATCTGGAGGTTTTACTGTATTGATCACATATTTGCGGTCATTTCTTTACCCACATACTGAATAATTTTTTATAACATTTTATTTTTCTAATGTTGGCATGGCCTGTTATTCATTATTTTGGGTTTCTGATCAAAATTTTAGTAGAATCTTACCAAGTCAAATATGGTTTTATGATAGCTTACAAGGGCTGTCCCAAAAGTTTGTGGACAACATGCGGAAAAAGCATATAAAGACTTAAGACTACCGCTTGTTTGTCTATTATACTGACTATTTCTATACAAAACTTGAATAAAATATCATAACTATTACTGAAGCTATATGCTAGTTTAAAAACATCGGGTCATGCAGGGACAGAGCAGCTGCACGCCAAGCTTTGACGTCATCATAAAAATGCTTTGACGTCATCATAAAAATGCAATAATACCATATTGGGAAAAGCCTTCTACAATTTTAGGTTTTAAACACACAATCATGCCGAATGCACAGCTGATCTCAGTAATGTTTTGGTCCTTTTAATACAACCACTCTTTTCAGCACAGCCAACTGTAGAACTCCAGTATTTTACAGCATTTTCTCCCACTAAAACCATCAATGTACCTAGGCACTACAAAATGTGCCATTATTAAGACTCTATCACTACAAATTCTCTTAATGCTATTACAATACAATAAAATTGTATCAGCTTAACAATAAAAGATGACTTCAGGATATTTTGGTACTTACTGTAAATTTTCTAACTTCTATACTAAATAACTTTGAAAACCCTGCTCGGCCCATTACGACAACGTCAGGATGTTCAAGACTTTTAAATTACAACACGTCTCATTAAAATATCACCATATCAATATAAGAAACCTGTTCATGCTCAAAGTTTCTAGAATTGATGTTAAGTGTTTGAAAGGAATTCATACTTAAAGGGATAATTCACACTTTTTTCAAATGGGTTTATTATAGAGTTTACAGTATGGCAGGAATAATTCCTCATTAAATGTTTGTGAATGCCCTTCTATTAGCCTGTAATTAATCACTTTTGCTTCTTAATGGGAGTCTGGTCATTCTCAGGTCAATGATCTCTACACACCAAAACTGGAATCACTTCCACCTGCTTACACACTACCAAAGCAGAATTATAAATCAGTCAAAAGGAAAAAAATAACGATGTTTCAGAGTAATGCTTTTAGCAGTGTGTGCATTGATGAGTATATTTTGATACTTTTCCCATATTTAATAATTAATTCTAAAATTTTAGTATTAAAGCACTAATTATTACTATAGCAGACGACATATTATGTAACAATTTTCGTCATTTTGCTAACAAAAAGACAGAATAAAATCAAATGAAACTTATTGAAAAACAAAATACTTTTCGTCTGACAGCTGTTACATTTTAATTTGCATCGATTTGGCTGTTGATTGTAATTAAAATGGAATACCCATTATCCAATATTGAAATAAAGAAGTTGACTGAAAGGTGTCGCTTCAATCATTTGGCAGACCAGCATATTGAGGTTAACTGAGGTTAATGTGTGCCAATAGCTGTAAGATGGCTGCTCCCAGAAGATTAGATACACAGCTATAAAAGCTTCTGTAATTAACTAGCCAGATTGATAAATGATCTGTGAAAATAAAATTAGTCCATAACAAAACATTTATTTGTGAATAAAGTTAAATGTTAAAAAGCATGAACATACACTTTAATATCACAGCAGTTTTTCACTCATATTGTAAAATACAGACACAAACATTACTATTTAACCTTTCGACTGACGAAATATTTACTTGCTCCGGTTACCTCTACTATGTGTTGTCATAGCGACAGTAACTGTGTGTATATGTGGCTGAAGTCAAATTTTCTTTGATGATCTATTCACTCATGTTTTATTCTATCATAATATGAATAGCTTATTTGAATCCCATTTAAGAAACAACCTAATCAAGCCTTGTCCACAAACTTTTAGGACAGCCCTCGTACAGTCCCATGTTTGATGATGTTTATGAGTGTTGATGCCTCGCGTCCCCGATCAACAATTTTTCAGACATGCCAAGACATTTTCCGGTCTTCCTGGATTGAACCAGAACAAGGCAGAGGGTAAAGTGTCCTGTGGGCTTGTTGATATTGAGTTTAAATATAGAAGTTTTTTTCGGCCGACGTTCGGACCCAATGGGATTCTAAGATTTCTCTAGCACTGCATTTGACCTTCACCTTGGAGCATTCTGCAATACTTTTGACCTTCATTAAGCTACCATTTGTCATCTTTGTTTTGTCTATTTTTGAGTAGCTGTTTTACACAGAATTTACTGTATATAAAACAAAGAGTAGACAAAGACAAAAAGGTACCCCTCTGCCCTAAATGTGTGTGTGCATCCCCAGGCCCCTACCTTCAAAAGCTCTTCTCTTTGTTTTCTTCTCTTCTCTATAAGAGTCTCCTCATCCTCTTCCTCCTCTGGGTCAATATCACTGGTAAAATATAAACAGTTAAAATATATAATAGTGGGGTCAATATCACTAGTAAAATATATATTAGTGAGTAAATATCACAAGTAAAATGAAGCTAGGCCAATATCA
This sequence comes from Loripinus fragilis, assembly GCA_964019695.1. Taxonomy (NCBI): domain Eukaryota; kingdom Metazoa; phylum Mollusca; class Bivalvia; order Lucinida; family Lucinidae; genus Loripinus; species Loripinus fragilis. Next base: position 9,407,861 of record OZ026523.1, read on the forward strand.
CTGGTAAAATATAGCGGGATCAATATCACTAGTAAAGTATAGCAGGGTCAATATCACTGGTAACATATAGTGGGGGTCAATATCATTGGTGAAATATATAATAGTGGGGTAAATATCACTGGTAAAATATATAATAGTGGGGAAAATTTTCGCTGCTAAATTATATAATAGTCAGGTCAATATCACTGGTAAAATATAGCAGGGTCATGCAGCTTCAACTGCTCATAAAAACTAAATTACTGAAAAACAAAGATACTTCTTGCTTTAAAACTCATACAGTTAAACTTCAATGGCTCGAACTCTGATGGCTCACTCACCTGGACTGGCTAGAACTATCACCATGATCCCAACAGGTTATTTTATGCATAATTCACACTGGATGGCTGTATCTACCCTTGGCTAGAACTATTTTTCATGGTCCCAAGCCTGTTCGAGTCATTGAAGTTCTACTGTATGTTGTATTTATCCTGCTCATAATGTTAAAATGCCACAATTGTTGGCATTTTAACATTTATGAGCATGCTTAGTTGAGTTGAGCATAATTGTTTTTACAACCTTGGGATCTACTTATTCTGACATAAGTAAACATACTTTTCTTCATCAGATGAAACTGTGATGACTTTACTGACATAAAGCCCTTCTGACAGACTGCCTTTGAACTTGTCTTCATCTTTATTATCTCGTCTTCGATCACGTGACCTGTCTCTTGAATATCGCCGCCTTCTATCGAAAGATCTGCTTCTACGTCTGTCTCTTGATCTGCTTCGCCCCCTACAAAGTATTAAATCAAACAACTAAACATGCGTTTTGCACTCTGAGTGCAAATTGTTAAAGACCTAAATTTTCACTCTAAAGGTTGTTCCACTTACTAATTCATTTAGGACCCTACCTAGGCGCTATGCTGATATTATTAAGCCGTATTAGCTATCCTTACACAGGCCTTGTTAAGAGTGCTTAATTAAAAATCAAAGTTCTTCTTTCTCAACCAAAACATATGTTGTGGGTACTCAAAAGAACAGTCTCAATAAGACAGTTCTTTTGAGCACCCAAACATATGCAGGGATTTTTCTACCTTTCTGAAGTCGGGGTCAGGGGCCTGTTAAATTGGGGAAATATCATTTGGACTATCAAAGTTGGGAAAATTTGATGCAGTGATTGCAGTCTAAAAAAACTGGACCACCAATTTAAATTAATTAAAAACCGTAAATATAAGAAATTAGCAGTGTAGAGCTGTAAGATATCTGCTTTAATTGCCCTTCATAAAAACTAATGAAAATTTGCATAAAATGTGAATGAAAGCATGTTTTCATTCACATTTAATGCAAATTTTCATGCATCTGTAACTTTGCTATTTTTGTTTGGATTTTCATGAAATTTTCACCAAAATGTTGAAGAAAGAAATTGGAAATGACACACATTATTTTGGGAAGTTTTAACGAATTTTTCAATTGGGAAGGGGTCGATATTCAGCCCCAAATCAGGTAAGAAAATATTTACAATTTTAAGCTCAAAAATTTAGTTTACCTAGACCTATATGTTTGCCATTTCTCTTCCATGTAACACTTAGGCATTGTCATGCAATAATGGCACCAAACAGGGGCTTACATAGAAAGTCACTGTAATTCACTAATTCCATAGTTATATAGAAATTCCATATCTAGCCCTTTGTATTCTGGGTGGGTTCTTCCACTCGATATGATCAATCCAAGTTCCTTGTATTGTAAGGGTCACAGGTTATAATTTCCAACTAAAATTAAATGTCTTTCTCTGAAGATAGTTTAATCTTAGCAAACGGTGTAGACCCTGATGAAATGCCACTCTTAGATCTGGGTGTTCACTGTTTGCCAAAGTTTTGTTTGATATGAGTTAATTCTGAGTTCTCACTAGGATTTTGAAATTAGGAGTAAAAATGCTGTCTACCAGAAAAATTTGAAGCTTTACCCAAGGTTGGCAAAATTCTCTATTGTGACCTTTGAAAAAGTGTTGGGAGTCAGAATCAAAAAGTCGGAGTAAAATAATCAAATTTTGGAGTTAATGAGAACTGTTATTTTTTACATCCCAGTCAATACAAGTAATTATGGTCATGTTGAGACAGTCAGCTCACCTAACCACACTTTTTCCTGGGCAAGCTTGACTAAGTGGTTAACTGATATGTTTGCCAAAGTATCCATTTAGGGGTTCCAGTATACAAGGTCAAACTTAAAAATATTTTTGTTTCCCCTTACCGGACCCTATTTTACCGGTATGAGTAGGTCGGTCTGAAACTTTTTTTTAACTAAAAATCTCAAAGTGGATACCCATTAAACTTGATTGTATACAGTAAAACCTGTCTTAAGAGGCCACTCAAATAAGACATCGCATAATACAGGTCAAAGGTATTGCAGAATGCTCCCATTCTGCAATACTTTTGACGCATTTAGCGCCCATTTGTCTTTACGACCTTTGTGTATATCTTTGAGTGGCTGTTTTAGGCAGGGTTAACTGTATAGTCCTACTATAGGCAATAAAATTAAATACACAAACAATTTGCTAAGATAACACTGTTAACATTGGACAATTCTCTCAGGTTGCAATGAAATTTAAAAAATTCTTGACTGAAAATTGAAATAAAATATTTTGAGTAGGGCCTAATTTCAGGGTCGGTCGGGTAAGGGGAAACAAATAAAATTTTAATTTTGGCCCAAAAGGGTTAAATATTTCTGTATACTGGGGTAATCAGTTTTCGCCAATGTAAGCAGATATGGCTCTGAGGATTGCAAAACAAAATACAACCTGACCAGAAAATGATTTTATCATAAAATTTTAACCTTTTATAATAATGTGTGATACCTTAGACCATCAAAGTATATTATTTAATTTTCAAAACCTTTGATTTGTTTGTGCACCTGTTTTTCAGCCATCTTGAAAATAGTAATCTTAGTTCGACAACTCTTTTTGACCTGAAAAAAGAGGCCTCATAAAGGGTTGGATAGATAAAAAAATCAATAAGTGTTAATAGACAAACCATTTTTTTCTTTCGATGAACAAAAATTATTGTAAAACTTTTATAATTAAATTCAGTCTAATCAAAAATATTTCAGTCACGATTTTTTTTCCATATTCTATTCAAATTCAGATTGATTTGAATCCCTAGGTTCATTGGGGTGCTACCACACAGACAGTAAATGTATATCTTTTTAGGGCGAATCGCCCTTCTTATGAATACATATTTGTGCGAATCGCTACCTTGTGTATTATATATATCGCCTGAAATTATTTTGACATGCGATTTCAGCGCAAAACAGAAAATCGTAAAGTAGAAGCTAAACGATCGCTGTTCTCGTTTCAGACAAGCGTGATGGCGTCAGAGGGCGATTCCACCCAGAACGAGGCTACTACAAGAAGCGCGATTGAGAGGGCCCCAACGGGGAATAGAATGGAGCGATTCGTAGACAGTGGCGAGGAGCTCCTGAGAAATCTGACTAAAACGGTTCAAGATTTAACTGGTCGAGGAAACAGTCTAAAAACACTGTCAAAGACTGTACAGGATCTGCAACAGGAAGTACAGTCTTTGAAACGACAGAACTCTGACCATTCAGACAGTACAGTACCAAACAAAAAAGTCAGAGCTGCAGATGAGCCAGGCCCCTCTGGTCTTCAGGAGAGCCCTTCAACTGGGAAAAATCGAGATGAAATGGACGAATTTCTTGAAGGAGACGGTTCAGAGGTGGAAATAAGTGATGAGGAGCAGGATACAGACCTATTAGACGATATTGAACAGTACTTTGAAACAAAGGCTGAAACTGGGGACAACCTTTCAGAGAAAATGGCCCGGGTCTTAAACAGAGTACTGAGGGAGGACCCAGATGACGAAAAATTGAAGGAGTTGAAGGAAAGATACAGGAGGCCAGGCAATGTTGATATGTTACAAGTACCCACCATCGATAGTTCCTTGTGGAATGTGCTGGATAGGCAATCACGGGCGGTGGACCTAATCCTCCAGAGGTACATGAGCAACATTGCTACATGTATGGTTCCTGTGCTGCAAATCGTGGATGTACTGCAGAGTCAGACCTCAGCTGATGATCGAACAGCCTTGAAGCAGAGACTAAATCAAGTCAAGGCTCTTTCTGGGGACGCATTTAAGCTATTGTCCCACACCATTCGAGCCAACATACATGAGAGGAAATCACGGATAGAGAAACTCACATATCTGAAGCCAAGATTAAAATCTATTCTGAAAGACAATAAATCGTCCGCTACACAACTGTTTGGAGACAACCTTAAGGACGAGATGAAGAGTGTAAATGAAAAAGCTGTTGCCCTGACAGTGGACCAGGTTGACAGGCCCAAACACTCAAGACCTCATTTTTTATCCCGAAGGGGGGGCAACTACCAGATGCCTCAGCGCCGCAACCAGGGCCCCCCGTTCAGGTACAACAGCAGGGACCAAGGGAGACCCAATTACAGGAACAAGCCACAACAAGGGTACAAGAAGGGTCCCGGGTCAAAGTCCTCTCAAAAGAGAAATTAAATGTAAGTACGCATTCATTGACTTTAAAAAACTCACAAGACAACTTTGTGGCGGGTAAAACTGCAATGCATTTCAATGAATGGGTAAAACTTACAAGTGATAGATGGATTCTGAACACAGTCTGTGGGTACTCTTTGGAGCTTTGCAAACAGCCTTTTCAAATGATAAGACCGTCCCCTATCAAATTCAATGAGCTGGAAATGTTGCAGATACAGGAGGAATTGCAAAGATTTTCAAATTGTAAAATTATCGAGGAAGTTCATGATTCAGACCCAAATGAATATATCTCTAACATTTTTACAAGACCCAAAAAAGATGGGAATATCAGGGTTATCCTAAATCTGAAACCATTCAACAAGCAATTTATGGAACACATTCATTTTAAAATGGAAACGTTAAAATCTGCCATTGATTCCATGAGACCAAACTGCTACTTTGGGTCAGTAGACCTGTCCGAAGCATTTTATTCAATTCCGATTCGACCACAAGACAGGAAATTCTTTCGTTTTATCTTTCTGAACAAGAAGTACCAATTTACGTCACTTGTAATGGGTTTAGCTTCCTCCCCAAGGGTTTTTACGAAGGTATTAAAACCCATCTTTGCTAGTCTGAGAGCGAGAGGGTTTATCAGTACTGCATATATTGATGACAGTTGTTTACAAGGTGCCAGTTTTGAAGAGTGTAGTGACAATATTCAGGCAACAGTGAATTTAATGGATTCTCTTGGGTTTACGGTTCATTTAAACAAATCAGTACTTTTTCCAACTAAGCAAATTGTTTTCCTTGGCTTCCTACTTTGCTCAGATTCTATGACGGTGTGTCTCACCCCAGAGAGGAAAAATGAACTAATAGCATATTGTAAAGGTCTTTTGAATAAATCGAAGTGTACGATCAGACAGTTTGCTAAGTTGATAGGACTTATGGTAGCATCGGAACCAGGAGTGGAACATGCCCCACTTTTTTACAAACCTCTTGAGAAAATCAAAGAATTTCAACTTCGGATAAATAAGGGTAATTTTGATAGGTACATGAAAATAAATTCAAAATGTAAGGACACTATGCAATGGTGGATAGATAATCTTACCTCATCATTTAAACCAGTGACACAAAAAGGGCCAGATTTGATTCTGTACACAGATGCTTCTCGTTTAGGTTGGGGAGCATTCAATAAATCAGAAAATAGAAGGACAGGGGGACAATGGTCTGTGGATGAGCAATCTCATCATATTAATATATTGGAATTGAAAGCCTGTCAGTTAGCCTTATATACTTTTTGCAAGGACAAAGCAGATATTCACGTACGAATTTACATGGACAACACAACTAGTTGTGCCTATATTTCCAAATATGGAGGAAAATCCCATGAACTTGACACATTAGCTAGAGAGATATGGTTATGGTGCATAGACAAAAACATTCATATTAGTGCTGCTTTTTTGCCTGGGGCCCAGAACGGGGAAGCAGATGAATTATCAAGGGTTTTTAATGATGACCTTGAATGGTCATTAAAATCTGAAGTTTTTGATCAAATTACTTTACATTATCCAGATATGGCAGTGGACCTTTTTGCCTCTAGACTGAATAGTAAACTAGACAAATATATTTCCCTCAGACCTGACCCAAATGCACTAGCAGTGGATGCCTTCTCATACAATTGGACTGATAAGCTTTTCTATATGTACCCTCCTTTCAGTTTGATGGCAAAAGTGTTACAGAAGATGGTTCTGGACTCAACAGAAGCAGTGGTAGTGGCACCCATTTGGCCGACTCAAGCATGGTGGGCATCTCTTCTTCACATGGTCAGCGGCCCATGCTTTCTGCTACCCAAGCCACAGAACATCTTATACCTTCCACACAAACCGGAAAGAAAACACCCACTGACAAAAATGCGCCTAGGGGTTTTTCAATTATCAGGCAAGCCATGGAACGCCGAAAGGTACCGCGAGAAGCTCAGGAAATCATTATCCACTCCTGGAGAGACTCTACTCAGAAACAATATAACTGTTACATCAAACAGTGGATTCTTTTTTGTGGACAAAGTACAGATCCCATTAGACCCTCTGTGAACCATATCTTGGCATACTTTGTTACTCTGCATAAAAGGGGACTGAAGTACAGTGCATTCCAAACAGCTAGAGCAGCTGTAAACAGTTTCATTCAAACCTGTGGGGGTTCTGATTTCAGTTCCCATTATTTGATTAAAAAATTTCTACAAGGCATTTACAATCTTAAACCAAGTCTGCCAAGATATGATTCAATTTGGGATGTTCAGGTAGTGTTATTGTATATCGAGAGAATGACAAAATTGTCTCTTTTGGAACTATCGGCTAAATTGTGTATGTTATTTTTACTTGTCACAGCTCAACGTTGTCAAACTTTACATTTAATTGAGCTGGATGATATAGAAATTTCTGAGAATTCTTTAGTAATCAAAACTAATCACATCTTAAAACAAACTAGACCTGGGTATCATCTGCCAAATATTAAGTTGTACCCCTATCATAAGAAAAACTTGTGTATTGTGCAGACTTTTAGGGAATATCTAAAACGAACAGAGGGATTCAGAACAGGGACTGGTAAATTATTATTAAGTACACAAAAACCTCATCATGCTGTGTCCAAAGAAACTGTTTCACGCTGGGTGAAGAATTTAATGGTTAAGGCAGGTATAAATCAGCAATTCGGTGCACACAGTACGCGTGCAGCCTCTACATCTGCGGCAAGACAGAGAGGAGTTCCCATTTCTGTCATTCTTAAAACAGCAGGCTGGTCAAATGCAGGTACTTTTGACCGGTTCTATCACAAGTCTCCATCTCAAACTACTAATGATAATAGGTTTCAGTCAGCAATACTGACTCAAGAACACACACAGTAAATAAAACGTATATACATTTTGTAATATTTTATTGTTTAATCTAAATCATAGAAAATAATTTAGATATATCCATATACTTTTTCTGTAGGTTATAAACATTAATATAGTGAAGAATCAAACTCTAAAATCTCTGTGGGGTCCACCAAAGGAGTCATCAGTCGATAAAATGGGAAGATTAAATGAGGCTTACCTTGGTAAGGTGATATTTGATCAATATTTTATCGACTGTCGACTCCTTTGGGGATCACACACCCACCCTTCCCACCCTGGGGTTAAGTCCTTTTGATTCTTCACTAGTTAGCGGCTGAGGGTTTAATTATTTTGAAAACCCTCTGCCGCTCGTGCTCTAAAGACTGAGGGATGCTGGTTTGGCCACGTGATCTCTGTGTGATCCCCAAAGGAGTCGACAGTCGATAAAATATTGATCAAATATCACCTTACCAAGGTAAGCCTCATTTAATCTTCCCATTAAAAGCTTTCTTTTATGTACTTTAGGGTTATATCAAGCCATTGCAGGTGAGAAATTGATATAGTTTATCAAAAAATCATTTAGATATATGGTCTATACAGCTGCTTATTAGCCAGACCATTGTTTCTGAATCTTAACATTTATAAGAACCCTCTTATGATAAAATCAATGATTTCCCCTTTTGGGACCCCACTACATCACTGAGTTTTCTTACCTCCATCGTGAAGATGTCAACAGAAATGAAGATGGAGACAGCGATGTATTTACGGAATAAAACATATCAGGATCATAATTTAAAGATTGGGGTTAAAAAGAATTATTGAAAATGGCGGGAAAACATTGATGCAGGCAAGTGACCTTTATTTTACCACTCAGATAAGCATTTTCTTACTGCTTGACAATTTAACAGACAGCTTTTCTTCTGCCCTTGGTAATCCCCTTTTCAGAATGAGCATGTGACTTCACAAAAGTGAAAAAACGGTGGGAATGTTCAATTGGCAAAATTACATTCTTGGCGAAATTAGCTTACTCCACTATATTAATGTATAGCTCTGTTACCTTCTTCTGTCTATCTCTCTTCTGTGTCTGTCCATGTCCCCCCTTTCTCTCATGTCCCCTCTTTCTCTCATGTCCCCTCTTTCTCTGTCTCTTTCTCTGTCCCTCTTCTCCAGTCGAGCTTGTGACTCCCGCCGTCTTTCTTCACTGTTCCGGCTTTCATTATGGTGGGACTTTGATCTGTTGACAAAACAGTTTGAATGCAAAACTATTAGGAAATGCCAATGAATTTTACTCACTCTTTCTCAAATTTTTGGCCATGTGCCTCCTTCAGGATATTAGAAACAACGTTTACAGCTAAGTAGCATCCATGATGGCTATATCAATTCTTCATTCTATTAGAAACAACTTTTACAGTTAAGTATGATGGCTATATCAATTCTTCATGATACTAGAATCAACTATATATACATGTACAGCTAAGTAGCATCCATGATGGCTATATCAATTCTTCAGGATATTAGAAACACCTTTTAGAGCTAAGTTGCATCCATGATAGCTATATCAAATCTTCAGGATATAAGAAACAACTTTAACAGCTATGTAGCTTCCATGATGGCTATTACAGGTTATATCAATTCTTCAGGATATTAGAAACAACTTTTACAGCTAAGTAGCATCCATGATGGCTATATTGATATAGCCATCATGGATGCTACTTAGCTGTAAAAGTTGTTTCTATAGCTATCATGGATGCTACTTAGCTGTAAAAGTTGTTTCTAATATCCTGAAGAAGGCCCATGGCCGAAAAGTTGAGAATGAATAAAATTCATTGACTTTACAGTTATTATTATTATTATTTGGAATTATTTATTAGGAAATGCATTCTAGATGACTTGGGAGAAATAGTATCCCTAATCTGGCTCACTTCTCCTGTAGGTATGACCTTGACATTTGAGGCAGTGATGTACTTCTTCAATGTGTATTAGTAAATGTCTTGGCTGACAATCATTTTGGTACATGGGATCTGCTTAGTTTACTTTACAGAAAGTAACATCTACAGGTAAAAATATATATTAAGCAATGTTTTTATAAACTTAGATGCCAAGACTGTTATGACAGGTGGGGAGCCATATTTTTCCAAGACCCACCATTCATGATTATGAACATAACATTTGTTTTGCAATTTGTTAAAAAATATTAATTTAAGACCCTTCAGGTACCATTTCAGCCACAATAACCAATTTTATCAGTTACCTCACATATTAGCTGCATTGTTGCATGTTGCCTGATAAACGTTGTCTTCCTTACGGCATGCCATTATCAGGTCATCTATAGGCGTAAAAAAAACCCAGTTGCACTTTTTTGAATGAAGTCGCTAATGACGCTGAATCAACACAAAACTCAAAAATTACGTCATAATAGCAAGTTTGACGAGTGAAACAATGGGTAAACTGATAAATAGAATACCAGGTTCACGTCTTTTGATACCAAGTTTACCAGGCCCGGCTTTAAGAACTCCTGTTGAATCGCTCGGCAAGCCTCGCAATGTCAACAAGCGCTCTCGAAGCCTTGCCTGGTAAACTCAATATCAAAAGACACTCACCTACAGGGGACAAAAATCCACTGATTCACTCGCAATTACAAGTTAAATCTAGAAAGGACGAGTAATTCTTCCCAAAGCACCCGTCCTGTAGGACTAGTGCTTTGGAAAGAATTACTTGAGGAAGTCATATTACTCCCTAATGTCTCTCATTGCATACGCTTTTTTAAAGGACAAGTGCATGTGTTTGCAGGACGAGTGAAAATTTTAAGTCACACCTCCTGCAGGACAAGTACAATATTTAAATATTTTGGTCCCCTGACCTAGTATTCACTACTTATACATACCTTGATCTTTTGTCTTTATCTTCTTTGAGCCTCTCTGCTGCTGCTGCCTTTTCCTTATTTCTTTCTTCTCTTTCTTTCTCTTTTCTGCTTTCTTCCCTCTTTCTCTCCTTTTCCCTCTCTCTTTCCTTCCTTTCTTTCTCTTTTCTTTCCTTCTTCTCCTGCCTGGACCGTTCTTTCTCCTTCTCTCGCTTCTCTTTCTCCTTTTTCCTTGCCTTTTCTTTTTCCCTTCTTTTCCGTATCTCGGCATATTCTTGCTCAAAACTTTTGTAATCACTTTCACCACCTGATTTTCCTGATCTGTCCTTACTAACAGGCACATCTTCTACTTCATTCATAGCATATTCTAACAAGTCATCATCGAGTTCCTCCTCTGGAGGTTTTTCTTCAACCTCACCTTCTTCTTCTTCTGAGTCACTGTTATATCCCTGAGCAATTGATCTAAGATTCCCTAAATCTGACGAGACTACAGCCTCTGATGGCACTGAATCTTTCGTTCTCGATGCTGATCTATCAACCTCAAAATCAGCATAATGTCTAGAACGAGAAGATTTTTTGTCTTTTTGTGGTTTGTCAGAAACTGATCTGGTGTCACCACGATATCTTGAACCAGGTATAGTTATGGCTAAACTAACATCCGGACGAAAAAAATCAGATTCTCCAGCATAGCCATTGTCTTTTGAAGTAGAATGTCTGGAATCTTCATATGTAGAATGCCTGGACTCTTCATTAGCATCTGATATGAGTCTTTGTTGGGCAGTATATTCATTAATCTGAGACTCAAGTGCATTATACTGCTCTTCCAACAAAGCATCATACCGTTCATCTGCAACACCATTCAGTTCTGCACGCAGAGCTGCTCTGGCAGCTTCTAATTTCTCAATATCATTTTCATCTAGCTCTGCTTCATAAGCAGCAATATCATCTTCATCAATTTCAATTTTTTGTCTTTTTATATCTGAGATTTCATTTTCGTTTTCTTCTCTACTTCTCTTCTTTCTTTGTGCTTGCTCTTGTGTTTTTCACTGGATCCTGTCTCTTCCTGGTTCCCATGCCTGTGTTTGTGTTTATGCTTATGTTTGTGTTTCTTTTTCTCTTTTTTACCACTTTTACTTCTTGACAAGGATCTAGATTGTTCCTCAGCATCACTAAAAAGACAAAAAAAACACCATGTTAGCCAGGTTTAGATAAACAAAATTTTTGATTGTAAACTTGTAAATATTTTCTTACCCATCAGTTTTATCATATGTTTTGGGTGCTCAAAAGAACTGTCCCATTGAGACGGTTCTTTTGAGTACCCACAACATATGTTTTGGTTGAGAAATAAGAAAATTAAGTTTTTGGTACCACTCTTAACTAAAGACCTGACAATGATATGGGCCTCGACTCGAGAAAACCTATCGTCGGGTTTCTGACCAGGTCATACCTAAACCAGCCTTCTACATGTACCTCATAACCTATCACATCAACCTATCATATACCAGGCCTCCAGATAAGAGTGCGTATCGAAAAATTATTTTCTTTATTTCTCATCCAAAACATATGTTGTGGGTACTCAAAAGAACCGTCTCAATGAGACGGTTCTTTTGAGCACCCAAAACACATGTTTAAATTAATGGGTAAGAAATTAATATAACTTTTACGCAAATAAAATTTCCTTATCTGGGCCTATGATATACACTGGCTATACAACTGATTTGAAGTATTCATACTCAGGCTTAAATGAAATGTATGTGTGGTTCCTGTTGCCTACCTACCCTAATTTTTTTAACCCTACCCTAAACCTTAAAATGGTCTTTGGAGAAAAAAAACCTAAAATGGGCACTTTTCAGATTTTGTCACTATTTTCTTTGTAAAATGTTATAACAAAATTTAATAATTTCCCTACCTACCCTAAATTTCGTTGGTATGCAACAGGAACCACATATATTTGATTTAGGCCTCATACAAAATCTTACACTATATTATCCAAAATCCAGATGGTAACAATGGACTGCATGATGCATTTTATTATTTAAACAAAGCTTTTCTCAATTGAAAAATGATAAACATTATAAAAATGAATACCAGTAAATAAAGGTGTCCTTGGACAATCCTGGGGTATTCAGATGCACCCTGATGGAGAGTGTTAATAGAGGTCGGGCATGAAAGTCATGACCGAGCCGCACTGCCGCGCCAAATCTGCGGTGCCAGAAATATATTTTATTCTTTCCCATAGGAAAAAGAGTTTTGTGGGGTCCACTGGGGTTTAACTGTTGTTTTTTTTACTCCGGTATTCAGCTGTATATACTGTTGAGTCCTTATCTATGTTTTTTCTCCTTTTTATATCTCGATTTGTATTTAATAAGAGATGATACATCAATAAGCTAGGGATCTTTCATGCAAACCAAACATCTATTTGTCTTGATCCACATCTAGATAAATGTGAGGTTGGTACCATAAAACTAGTTTAAGCCCTCCAGTAAAAATATTTTATTTTGCTGACCATTCCAAGGCAGTGCTTCTTTTGTGGATCATTTTTGTTATTTATGTTTTGTGTTTGTCATGCTTTCTTGTCTGTTCATTGCAGCCTTGTGGTCATATGCTGGGAAAGGGCTAACCTCGTGTATGTAATGTTTTCTTGTGTTTTATTCACTTTCCCATGTGGTGTCCTGAGTCAGGTTTGTTACTTGATTTTGTCGATTCCTGATCTTTACCTTCTTACTTTCTTTAATTCTCGATTTTTTTTCTCTCTATTCTCTGCAAATAGTATTATTTACAATTGCCAATAACAAAAGACGTTATTTTTTCCAAAATAATAATTCTAATGGCGATTTAAGATGTGTTGGGCCATGCAGTGCCCAATTGCTTTACATATGTACTTAGTTTTTTACTGTAAAAATCTGAACAATTACTGGTGGGTGTATTTGGTATGCAGTGGAATATATTATTAATAATAATAACTAGAACGCGCAGTCCATAGGGCGCCATCACAAATCCCCACCCTTAAGTTTTTGACCCCAAGCACCCCAAAGTGCCACCCCTGAGGCATGACCCCAGCAACATAATGAAAATTCTGTTCAATATGTTTTCTATCTTCTATTTGTGAGAACACACACAAAGTTTGGTATAAAAAATGAAATTTAATGACATTTGAGCTTTTCACCTCACCCCAAGATCACCAGTTTGACCCTAGGATGAAAATTTTACTTGCATTCTGTTTTGCTTGTCATCCCGGTCGATTTGCCACATAATGTGACATATTTCCCGTCTCCATATGACCTTAGCTGTTGGTGGGTCCAGGGACGTTAAACACAAACACAACAACAATTGATATGCCACACATCCATGTTTGATAATATATTTTGACCCCCTGGGCACCCCAGCGCCCCAAAGTCCCACCCCTGGGGCATAGAGGTGTGAAAGTGTGGTCATTCTGTTATCTGCTGTTATCAGCAGTGTTATATAGATTTAGGCTTGGTTTTTACTGCGTCCCTGGGACCCAGGGCATCAGCAAAAGTTGAGTCCCATGCAAGTTTTACTGAGTCCCAGAAAGTTTCCCGATTATTTTTTTTTTATTTTGTTAATTTTTCTTAATGATGAACACATAGCCTAAGAAGTTAGGTAAAACTATCATTTAACTTAACTCAAACATTTTGAGTTGGCACCGAGTGATTGAGGACCAATAAAAGAACAAGAATGAAGCAGTGATGGAGTCATTGACTATTAAAATTCTTTGCTTATAAAAAGTCTTTGCTTGGCAGCGATGATGCTCTAGATTGTAAAGGTAATTTGACATGTGCCTGTTGGAAATTGCTGAACCCGCCTGTGAATACATTTTTGAACAGACAAAGCATCGAATTGTGATAGTTTTGGCTTCCAAATTAACTTTATTAAGTCTCTAGCATGATCCTCGAGGCAGACGCCATTTTCTACCCAACAAATCGATTTTGGGAAAACCATAAGTCTTTATTTATAGCAGAGCCTCATTCTGATTTCAACTGTTGCTATGAACAAAGGATCTAGGAAAACCACAACTGAACACTATTTCTAGCAGTCTCTTTGTTGTTTTGAAGCATTGCAAAGTACAAGATCGATTTTCAAGGGTTTTAACTCTCTCTACTATTGAGCTGGCTTAAATTTGCTGAAAGTCCACTGCTTTTGATCTTGCGTACCATGGACGCAAGTTACTCGTCTATTTTGTATACCAACGATTTTCGTTGCGTATTTAGAAATTATTACGACGTAAACGCGAACACTGATCAGTTAAATTAATAATATAATGAGTGTCATAAATTCATAAAAATTATTGTCTCAAAATGATGAAAAAGACCTTGTTAGGCTGTATGGTTATTCTATTCTGCCCTTGATGATTATAAAAGACTAGTGTAAGGTGCCTGGACTGAAATACAGAAGTCAGTGCTAAGGTAAAAAGTGCCCTTGGCAGGGACGAAACAGTATTTTTTCTTATTTCATTAAATGAAACGTAAAACGAGACCTAATAACTCAATCGACCACCGAAAATGCCACTTAAAAATTTCAATCCACCACTCAGATTTGTATTGACCAGTATTGACCACTTTTTGGCATATTGACCAGGGCGGTTTTAACCGGTTAAAACCGCTGGTTAAAACCGAGGGTGGTTTCGACCGCCCAACCTTGCCCCAGCGCCCCAAAGTCCCACCATTGGGACATGACCCAGACGACAGAATGAAAATCCCATCTGATGTCTTTCGTATCTTTCATTTATGAGAACAAACACAAAGTTTGGTAAAAAGATCTTTGAATTGACTTTATAGTTGAAATTAAATGATATTTGACCTTTTGACCCCTCCCCAGGGCCCCAGGGGGCTGGGCAAAAAAAAAAAATGCCGCTGCTGTGAGTAAATCACACACCAAATTTGGTTTAATTTCGTCCAATAGTTTAGAAGAAGATAGCATAAAGGACGGACAGAGGCGATCTGACATGGTGTGATTCAAATGCATTCCAGAATTGGTTTCATTTTAAGTGAGTGGGTTTCATATCAGCAACTGATAGTTTACTCTGGGTGTGCAGGGGATGCAGAAATTAGAATAAGTTATGGTACTTGTATTAAAGGTTAGAGTAAAGGTTCATAAATGTACATCATTCAAATGGCTTTTCTTGCCATGATTTGTTACGGTTTAAAGGGGACATATTAAAGTTCTAAATCCAATAAAATATGGAAGAAAATGTTACTAAGAGCAAAACGTATACTTTTTTGTGGTAAAAAATAAGAATATCTTCGTTAATTAGACCGTTGATTACTTGCTGCTGATAATTTATTATCCTGCTTATCTCCCTTGATTTCTGTAGCGGCGAGTCACTTCCCTTTGATTTGTGATGTCATAAGGGTAGTTCGTCCGATGACTGTGTATTGACCCTGTATTGTCGCAGTGAATAATGCAGTACGGGTGTCGAGCTTTATAGCGATTTAAATGATGTTCCGGGATAGACATTGATGAGACTGGAGCAATGCACACTAATAAATATTCAATCGAGTTCATCAGCATGCATTTTGAAAGTTGAAGACCCATTGAAAGTATAGTGTCAGCTCACATCAGCAGTAGGCATATAGAGCCTAATAAAATTTTATGTCTTTGTTAATTAAACCCCATTTATTTGTCTACACGACAAAATGCTCATTACACAAGTTTATAAAAAAACAAAAACGGGTGACATTGTCGTATCACACCGGACATGCGACAATAGCGAACGCTTTGGTTAAAACTTGTTTTTGATCGGCGACAACAACGTTTTTGATTTTCTAACTGTGATCGTATTCCACGGATCGCAAAAGTTGTGTTTTGCTATCGAAAACAATTTTTTTTGGCTGTCGGATTGCATTTTTGCGATTTCTAAGAATTTGAAATCAGGATTGCCTGGCCTACCCGTTGAGTCTGTACGAGCCTTCTCAGTCAGTTCACTGACTTGAACATCGATTAGTTTTTTGAATTTATAATGCACATTGTTTTTTTTCTTTCTATTTTTGATTACTTGCTAATTGGGATCATTTTACGCATTTCTTAAGACAAGACGCTTTCTATGAGCACATTGACAAATTATAGCCAACTCATTCAGTTTTCATTCATTCTTGCACCGAAGGATCAGACGAGCTTGGCTTGCGCACATGCAGTCTCAAAAGAGCCTCCAACAACTATAGACATAAAGTAGAGACTCAGCCAGCATCCAATATCGGGCCACATTCGGCCCAATTTTATATGTTTACTGGGGACGTCAAAGACGGCTCATGCCACCAGCCCCACTGTAGATGGCCGTGCAACCATGTATGAAGGAGTCCTTTACGAATAGGCCTAAATACATGTACCAAAACTTCGTGGCTCATGGGCGGATCCAAAGGGGGGGGGGGGGGGGGGGGGCAGGGGGTCCGGACCCCCCTGAAAAATCACAAAAATATAGGGTTTCTTAGCAATACTGGTCCGGATCCGCTGAAAAACAAAAAGCTACCAAGCCAGTATTCAATGTTGGGCCATCATCGGCCCGCTCCCGTCAGCGAAACCCATTTAAATTATGTTTCGCTGGCGGGCCAATGATAGCCCGCTTTATGTGCTATTGGGGTAGTCTTTCCCCTCATAAAAAACGTTGTCTGAGTTTGGCAAAACTTTCTGGATCCGCGCATGGTGCAGTGATTTTATTTGGGATTTTGGGAAGCTACCTTTTCCTACACATTTGGGAAAATATTTTATTAAAATTGGGAAAATACGAGCTAAAATACATGAAATTGGGAAAATAAAGGCCATTTTTGGATTGGGAATGACTCCCATATACGGCCTCAAAAATGGCCAAATAAAATCACTGTGGTGGCTTATATAGATGATGCACATGTGGGCCTGAAGATTGACAACCTATTTATTTTTTTATTCAATCTCATTTGTTGCTGTTTCTGCACATGGCCTGGGAATTCTACATGGCAAAATGATGTCATATCAGAAAAGGTAGATAGACTCGCCATTTAGTTTGCAATGCGAAATTACGAGCCGGCTTAGAACTCTCTCCAATAAACTCGGATGCCGTAATGATCATTCACTTCAAAGAGATAACCAACATTATCTTGATGCGTTCGGTAATCAACATTATCTTGATGTGTTCGGTAATCAAAGACTGAGCAAGTAAAGAGCCCTATGTACAGACTGATATAAATCCCCACTGGAGTTCTATGACATAGTGGTATCTAGAGTGCCTGGTTTGAGATCGAAGGGCTACGGGCTCGAGCCTCACCGGCGGCACTGCGTTGTGCCCTTGATCAAGACACATTAATCCCTGCTAAGTACTGTTTCAACCCAGAAAGACCAACCTAACATGATTTAAAGAATGTTGACTACGGTGCAAAGAATCAGTTCAAATAAACACATATCCGCAACGGAGGTTCAGATGCATAGACTTAAATAATATTTATAACTCATTTCGTTGCGGAATTAAAATGCTGATTTTATTGCTTGAATTGAGGATAACTCGATGTTCTGGTTTACAAATCCTTTCACAACTGTTCAGTGCGTATAAATGAGTATTCACTTGAATTTCAATTGTCTCCGAGATTTCCAATTTCTTTGAGCCTGCTAAATTAAGTTAGGCTATCGTAGGGCATTAAATTCACTAAAACACAGAAAATCTATCCACAATTTCATTGAAAGTGGACCCACTGATCAGAATGCGTATTGCAGTGATATTTGCAACACATAAACCCTTCTTTATCCGAGAAATTAAAAAAAAATATCGGACTCCAACACGATTCTATACTAACAGTCCTTCATAAACTGCCTCTGTGACGTCATAAGGACACTCCGATAGCAAAGGGAAGTAACAAATTCAAGGGAAGTAAGCGAGTCAATATTTTTTTGACAAAGCGCACAAGCTTAAAGAAAATGATGATTATGCTCATTTTATCACTGAACATTGTGGAAAATGATCTGGGTTCTTAATAAATACATAAAATCCGACATATAAAAGGAATTTGCAATGAAAAATGAAAAACCTTGATATGTCCCCTTTAATATTAACCCAAGTCGCTACCATTTAAAGACATAGAAATTTTAGCAATAATACTGGTACCACTCATTATGACTCTCTGCAGGGGTCATACTGGACAGATCAAAGGACAGTCATAATGAGATGATTATGACTTCCCTGCAGGGGCAATAAAGTGGTCCCATGAAGAGATTAGGCAATTTATTATAAAATATTGATCTTTATCTCAGCAAAAGAAATTGTGTTGTATACAGGTAATTCCCCACTTGAGGCCCCTTTAAATTTGAGAGATAATGAAACTGTCTCTTATCAGTAAATTCACTAATGATTCCATATATCACAAAATATATGTCTTTTACGCATCCCAGTGTAGGCCGTAGGGAGGGTCCTAGTGTTTCCCCTAGCCAGTTTCGGCATTGGTGCCGAGAAATGCCCTGTTCTCTAGCGCCAGGCCCTTCCCCCCAGCGCCATGCCTCATTTTCTAAAATAACATAAGGCCAAATAAAAAAAGAAATGTTTCTTAGGCACCCCCATATCTGCTTTTAAAGTCCCCCATTATATCTTTCTATTGATTGAAATCAAAACCACACTTTCAGTTCAAACCATTATTATCGGTAAGTGCCATGCTGTTCCACTCGAACATTGTGGACCACTGCAGGTAATGTTGAGTTGTTTAATTATTCGGACCCAGGCCTTCGATCTAAAATCATGTTTCATATTTATTGTACCTCTGTCTGCATGCGAAATTTCAGTAGTTCAGAGTTATCGGAACGGCCACCGAATCAGGCATATTTTTACGCCAATTTTTTTGTTTTGCATGCATAAATTTTCCTTCTGGGGATTCTAATTTAATTCAGGCCTCCAGATAAGAGTGAGTATTGGAAATTATTTTCTTTATTTCTCATCCAAAACATATGTTGTGGGTTCTGAAAAGAACCGTCTCAATGAGCACCCAAAACATATGTTTAAATTAATGGGTAAGAAAGTATTTACAATTTTACGCACATAAAATTTCCTTATCTGGATCTATGTTACGCCCAACGTTTTTCTGCTGACGCCTCTCAAACTCCTTAAAACACCCAAAGAAACGACAGTGGGAGTCCAAATTTGGCTTCTGCAAAAAGATCAGAAGATCGCTGCTAATCTGATGCCCCGGGCTTGTCGAAAAATGTGCTGAGTTGTTGACAACACCTATCCGACAGCAGTTGGCATGATCTCATTTAGCTCTTGGCCAATCAGAACGTAGCACAGCCACTGCTTTATGGACAGGACAATTTTACGCCAATGTAAATTTAAAAAGCATGTGGTTGATTAACCATATGTCAAAAGTTGATTTTTATGTTTTTGAGTGTGTGTAAACACAAATGTTTGTCGCACATTTGTCTCCATCAAATCTGGAATAGCAGTTTCTAACTTTTGACACATGAAATTGCTCATACAGATGGTTGAAGCAAACAAAAGTGATTCGCTGAAAATATCAGAACATCAGTAAACTGTATATATCTATAGCGCCCAATTGGCAATAGTTCCAAATGAAGCGTCATTAAAAACAAAGGAGTGATGCAATAAATTATCAGCAATGGTGACACAAATCATTGATTTTCAGCAAGAAAAATCGTTCATTTTAAACCATGAAATTATCTAGCACTTAGGCCAGAAATTAAAATCATCATTTTCATTTTGGAACCGATTGCCGTTGACGGTAGGCCTGCACTAGGTGCCTAAAAATGACTTACATGCAAGTAGCAATTTTAAATGATCGAATTATACAAAAAAATTATGCAAAATATATATTTATCTATCATTCCGTCCAGGGATCTCACACGGTGACACCCCTTTTGGGGAATGGGGCCGGGGCCCATGGAATTGGGAAAATTAGCGGTGTTTTGGGAATTGGACATTGTCTTTATGTATGACGTTTCCATTGCTAGATTGACTCCAATAATTAAACTCTTCTTTTTTTACTTGATATATAATGTAATTGTTAGTAATAAGACAGTTAAGTTTAAATTAATTAATTGCTATCATAAATTATTAACTCAGATAATTTTCCTTCATATATTTCTCATTTTCTCCCTGAGTAGTCATTGCTGTTGATGGGATGAGTCTGATTTAATGAATTCTCACTAGTAGTACATGTTTTAAAATGGAGCTCAGAACAAAAGAAAATAAGTCCTTGTCTCAATGAATTTCTTAAATGCTCACTCAACATATATGACATAGAAAGCAAAGCATTGCCATATAGAAAGTTTGTTTGGGTAAGTGGTTAATGATTGAATTCTAAGGTGTCCAATTTTCAAACTTTTATACCGGATGCTTCATAGACCTCACTGGCTGTACGCTGCAAAACGAGAAGTCATAGCCGTAATTAATCGCAAGAATTCTATCTGGTACGAACAACGAAAACGACAGAATCGTCAATATTTCTGACAAACTTCTCTTCTAATGCTAGCAATGAATATTTTACATATTTTTTACAAATATGTAACAATATGTTCTGTATTTGTATTATATAAAAAAAAAATAGAGGAGACCCCCCCCCATCCCCCCCAAAAAATATTTTTTTTGGTCAAATTGGGATTTTTGTTTGGAATTGGGAAAAAACATAATTCTTGGCATCGGGAATGGGGCCGAATTCCGGCCCAAAAATAGGGTGATCGAGAGCCCTGCCTTCTGTTTGTCTGCTTATAAAGAATCAAACGTCTTAAATAATTTAAAACCTGTTTTATCCACATATTTCTGCAGAATGCAAACTTCCAGAATCCTTGATCAATGATGTCAAGCATGTGAATAAAAGGAAGTGAAAAGAGTTATGACAAATAACGGAGAGTTAGAGTTACATCTACATGGTACGTCGGCACAGTGGGTGCGTTCCTTTTGCTTCACCTGGCGTAAGCCCGTTGTAACCTATAACCGGCAAAGCACTCGATTAATTTGGATCATGTGGTGGCTCATCCGATAGGCGCACTACCGGCATATGCCGATCTCACCGAATTTCAACCAAGGCGTGGAAGCTGGGAGGCCCCATTCACGTCTTAATGGTTCGTACCACAAAGTAAGTACTGTTTGTTGCACAGACCTGTTGACATTGAAAGTCACGTATGTGTAGTCAAGGATGTTGTTAAGTGTAGTTTTTACTTATGTAATCAATCATGATACGCGCCGTCAACATAATGTAGGGGTTGGAGGGGGGGCAATAAAAAAAAATAACGAGTACTTTAAAGTCCAAAACTAACAAAAAATTGGGCATAGTTTCCCCTGTATTTTGAATTTTCTTTGCACATTACACAGGCCTGCTAAAAATATGGGCAAGACGGAAGTAAGGGGAAAAGGTGGGTGTGATGCATTGGCTCATTAGACTACAAGGGTCTTGACTAAGTGTCCCTGTCCAATGCCCAACCTTCCCCCTAAATTAACCTTAGATAGATATGAAAAAGATACATACGTCAAATGCATTGTGTGCTCCATTGAGAGCCCATGTGCCAGTGTGGTGCGACTCTCTAGCTTCCTTTGGGATTAAAGCTACATTTTTAGTTGTCTGATTTTTAATGCTTTGTTTGTATTAAACAAACATTATTTCAATACTCTAGCAGGAGGGCCTTGACTCGAGCTAGTCAGTGGTAGAGTGTTAGACTTATGATATGATTGAATGGCCACTGGACTGAGTATCACTGGAGGCACTGCATTAATCTCTTGAGTAAGAAACTTTATTCACTGCTTAGTACTGGTTCAACTCAGGAAAACAGGAAATTGTCCGTTTATGGAAATCCATAGTGGGATGGGGGTAGAAACTGGATGGGTTAATGAACTGTGGATGCATGAGGGTTTTTCTATTACAGTAGTTTTACTTTTTATCTTCCTTTTCTCATTTTGAATTAGGTTAGATTAGATGGCACAGATCCCCATAGAAACGGTACTTGCTTTAATGAACCTAACAAAGCATTAATGTATTACATGTAATTTACATTTACCATATATAAGATCAGGGGCGGATCCAGGATTTCTGGATAGGGGGTTCATATGTATAAAGGCAGGGGGTTCGCTTTTCTGATTTTATCTCATTTCCATGAAAATGAAATGAATTGGTTTCATTGAGACCAAATTATTTCATTTTCATAGGATATTTAAAAAAAAAGGGGCAGAGAGGGGGGTTCGAGCGAACCCACTGAACCCCCTCTGGATCCGCTACTGAAGCTAGCTACTTTGCAAAACCTAGCTGTTTAGAGAAATCTTTGCTACATCCAAAGTTTTGGGTTCTAGCTTGTCCCTTAAGCTTAGCAGACTGGTTTCAGCGCTACCTTGTCAAAATATAGAGATTTTCTTATGCCATGATCACTTCCAACCATTTTAAGCTGCTTACACAGAGCTCTAGTATAGCTTTTATTACTGTGCTGTTTAGTCTAGAAGTTTTTTTCCATATCTGTATTAGGGTGGGTAGTCACATGTTTTTATACCCCGACACTAAAGTGTGGCGGGGTATTATGTTATACCTTTCGGTGCCTGTCCGTCCGTCCGTCCGTCCGTGCTCACCATTTCCGATTGATAACTTGAGTATTTATTCACGGAATTTTTCAAATTTTGCATACATATTGTTATCGGCGATGAGTGGTATGGGATTGTTAATGGGCAAAATCCGTCCATTTTTAACGGAGTTACTGCCCTTTTTCGTATTGGAAAAATGGTTTCTGGCCTGTTATTCCTTTACTGTTCATGATATCTGAATGAAACTTCACAGATATGTTGCACATCAAAGGTTACATATTGTGACTAAGGACCGTTTATCTGACCTTCCCAGTTTGTGAGTTATCCGCCCTTGATAGGTCTGAAAAAAGGTTTTTGACCTATTGTTCCTTTACTATATGGAATATCTGAATATAACTTCACAGATATGTTTCACATCAAAGGTAACATATTGTGACTAAGAACGGTCACTCTTACCTTTCCCGTTTGTGAGTTATCCGCCCTTGATTGAATTAAAAAATGTTTTTTACCCGTAGTTCCTTTACTATGTGGAATATTTAAATGAAACTTTACAGATATGTTTCACATCAAAGGTTACATACTGTGACAAAGAACCATCACTCTTACCTTTCCAGTTCATGAGTTATCTGCCCTTGATTGATCTGAAAAATGGTTTTTGACCTGTAGTTCATTTACTATATGGAGTATCTGAATGAAACTTCACAGATATGTTGACCATCAAAGGTTACATATTGTGGGTAAGGATCGTCACTCTTACCTTTCCAGATTGTGAGTTATCCACCCTTGATTGATCTGAGAATTGGTTTTTGACCTGTAGTTCATTTCATCCGTCCGTGCTCACTGTTTCTGATCGATAACTTGAGTATTTATGCACAGAATTTTTTCAAATTTTGCATACATATTGTTATTGGGGATGAGTGGTATGGGATTGTTAATGGGCAAAATCTGACCATTTTCGATGGAGTTACTGCCCTTTCTCCCTTTAAAAAATGGTTTCTGGCCTCTTATTCTTTTTTCTGTTTATGATATCTGAATGAAACTTCACAGATATGTTGAACAGCAAAGGTTACATATTACAACGAAGGACCGTCACTCTTTACTTTCCAGTTCATGAGTTATCTGCCCTTGATTAATCTGGAAAATGTTTTTGACCCGTAGTTCCTTTACTATATGAAATATCTGAATGAAACTTCACAGATATGTTGACCATCAAAGGTTACATATTGTGACTAAGGACGTCATATCACTGTCTATCTCAGTTCTGTTTCTATTTAGGCATTATATATATCACAAAATAACTTTTGGTGCCCCCAGCAGTGGCGGGGTATTACGCAGTGCTTGCGGTGCTTTTATTTTGTTTGGATACTCTGCACAGATGTTCGGAGACACTGCACGGATGTTCGAATACACCACACAGATATTCTGATTGATTCCCAGAAAGTTATACACCACTTTCCATCCCTTATTTCCCCAGATCAAACGCTATCACAGGGACTAAGCTAGGGGGCGACTAGGGCGAAATGGTCGCCCTAGGGGCCGAAATTTCACCCTAAATGGGACCCAGGGAGAAGTGGCAGTCTCCCTAAAAAAAAAAAAAAAAAAAAAAAAATTTTTTTTTTTTTTTTTTAGGGAGACTCATTTTCATTCTGTCACCACACAAATGCAAGCTGTGGTGACATTATCAGACAATCTACTACCACTGCATCGTGTTTCTCCTTCCATTAAATGGCAATAGTATGTGTAGTGGCTAATTTGCTTCTAAATTGACAGAAAATGCCGTAATTTTGCGCTATAACTTCTCCCTATCTGACTGTCACTTCTCCCTAATTTTCCTGCAGGGAGAAGTCACTTCTCCCTAAAATTCTGGGCCAGCTTGGTCCCTGTATCAGGATATCTTCTTTAAGCTTCTTGAGTACAGACTTTGTCTAAAAGAAAATAACTGTCGTCTGTGCAGTTTATTTCTATAATTCAGGCTTCATCTTCGCCACTTAAAATTTTGTGACAGAGTCTGTACTCAAAGTAAGAAGCTTTTTGAGGAATATCCTGGCATTGTTAGATCGGGAAAAATGTGGGCTGGAAAATGGTGTATAACTTTCTGGGTAACACTGTAAAAACATGGAGAAATCTCTACTTACTTTCGCTTAAAACATCATTGTGGAAAAGAAATCATTTTTCCGTGAAGTGTATCCAAACAAAAACCACGTGACTACCCACCCTGTATATATGATTAATACTGTATGCTGAGAATGTATAAATGATTTTTTGTATTCTGCTGATTTAACCTAAAATTAAGTTTTTCCAAAAGTCCGTTTGGGAATGTCAAACAGTTAGGATCCAGGTCTGGCCCAACATTTTGTTGAGTCTGCTTTGCATCGAAACTGTCTACAAAGGTTATCAGCAGATGACCAAAGATGTCAGTGCCAGGTAAAGAGTTAAGGCCATTTCACATATATAATACCTAAACGAAACCGAAACGAAACAATAGAATGCTTTAAAACCTAGTACTTTCACATATATACCTAAATGAAACCAAAACGAAAAATTGAATGTTCTGAAACCTGAATGCTTTCACATATATGCAGAAACCGAACGCTGAAAGGAAAACATGCACAAACTGGATTCTATTTTTTTCAGTTTCGGCGACAGAATATAAGAACTATGCCCATTTTTTATCCAGCATCACACAACATTATTTTATTTATAGCTGCTTATAGTATGATACACAACCAAATGCATTGTATATATTTTAGTCATCATGGAAGCCATGAAGGGATTGTCCAGGGAACAAACCTTGAATTGCATATTTTGTGAAATAATCGCCTTTCGTGTCTGAATAGAGGCGATTATTTCACAAAATATGCAATTCAAGGTTTGTTCCTTGAATCAGATCACTTGTTCTATGCAACACATCTGTGATTACACCAACAGTTTATAATATAACAATGAGTTAACACAAAGAATTACACAATGTGTACAGTATTTCACAGATTTTGTCCGCGGAATAGGTTCATATGTGAAAGGCCTGCTGAAAACGAAATAATGCAAATCTGTATCGTTTTCGTTTACGACTTTGTTTCAGCATATATGTGAAATCTCAAAAAGCCTTTTATTTAAATATAGTAACTGGTTTTTTATTGCTTTTAACACTGTAATAGCATGCTTTATTTAGATGTGAATCATAAGAATATGAAAATTGCATATATGGGAATTAAACCTTTACTTTCTAACGGAGTATCCAAAACATATTGATAGAATAAGTATGGAATTGTCCACTTTGTATTTAAGAGGGTTCCGGTCAAGATATCTATAAAATGAATCATTTCTGTCCCTGAAGACTGTTTTATCTCAGCAGTGCAGACCCTGATGAAATGCCACCTCATGCTGCATTTTGTCTGTGTCTTCACTGTTAGCCAAAGTACTTGTTGGTTAGACTTTTATATAATAGGGGGCTCAGGGCCGAGGCCTAAAATAAACTGTTCTGAATATTGTTGTGTTGCATATCAATTTAAAGAGAATGAAGTACAACAATGTTCAAGCAAATATTTTTTCCTAACCCGCATGCATAATTGACAGGCTTTAGTTTTGACCTGATGGACAGGGATGGGATTTATATTTTATGTTTTACTTTTTTCTCCAAATAACTTGTCATCGGGAAGATAAAAAAATTGAGGAATTTTTCCGAATTGAATTGTTTGGGAAAGGGAAAAATCATATGGGTCAGCACATAAGATTTTGGTACTTACATGTATCCCATGTGCACAAAAGTCTCTTTCAAAGGCACATGCTGACGTATCCAACCGGGATATTTTTCTAATCTTGGCATGAACCTTCATCTACATTCACACTTCGTGTATGCAAGCAACAAAGGCTCTGACAAGTATGCATATCAGCGAAGACTGGTCTGAGCCTTGGTAAAATGCTCGCTTATGTGATAAGTACGGAAACCTCATGTGATGGCTGATATGATATCTGGTTCTGAGGTTATAAAACTTTTTTCATGCTCAACTCATCTGAGCATGAAATGCCATCAATTTTTGCCCTTTTAACATGAATTAGCAGAATAAATACAGGATATGAGAGTTATAAGCAAGAAAAAAATCAGCATTTTAGTTTTTATGAGCAGTTAAATTTCATGCTCAGTTGGGTTGAGCACGAAAAGTTTTATAACTTGGGGCCTGAAGTATACAAGACTTATTTGTTACATATTTGGGGTAATATTGGAATGGCCAGTCTTATAGCTAAATAAATATGATCGTGTATTCTTGTTATCACTTAATATTTTTCCAGCGTTGCTTGCATTTACACAGCCAGTATTTGTAAAGCGGGAAGACCCAGATTCTAGACAGAACACAATCAAAGAGATTAAACGGCGAGCAGAGACGGGTGGTAAATGGCCTCAGATCGTCATATTTCCGGAAGGAACATGTACAAACAGGTCATGTCTCATAACATTTAAACCAGGTATACTTTTACAGCATCAGTTCTAGCATTAAAATAACAGGGGGAATACAGTTAAACCTGTCTTAAAGGGCCACTGAAAAAGAAGACCAAAAATTGGTTTCAAGACCGATTATCACTTTATGCAGGTCAAAAGTATTGCAGAATGCTCCAAGGGGAGCATTCTGCAATACTTTCGGCCTTCATTATGCTACCATTTGTCATTAAGATCTTTGTTCTGTCTATTTTTGAGTGGTGGCTTTAGACAGGTTTTACTGTATTAATGAAAAGAGAGCATTTCACTTAATGTTTGATATTTTGCCTTTGTGTATATAAGTATATTTACGCTCCTTATAAAAGATAGGGGGATTTTGCAAAAGATGTCCGCATTCCAGGACCAATCAACATATAAGAGAGATTAACAGATCAGAAGGAAACATAAAATTTAGTTGAGGCCTGAATTGAGTATGTTTAAGGTACTAAACCCCTCCATCAACATCACATGATTTAATTCCCTTGTGTTTATGCTTGTTGAAACACGACTTATTTTATTCAATAAGTTAAAAAATTGTTTTGCCTTTTTTCGGTACAGATATGTTACTTGAAATTCATATTCTCAATTCTCTGGCAGTGGTGAAGTTGAATTTTAGTGATTTTCAAAAAACTGTGTAGGCCAAGGTCAGCTAGCTGAGAGGCCCAACCTGGTTTCCTCTCTGCTTGTAAATACAGTGAGCCACTTTAGTTAGGCACCACTTTTTCAGAGCCCACAGAAACGAAAAAATATTGGAATCACTCATGCGAATCATTCTGCTACGTCAAAGGCAATTTTGACAAAAATGCATGTGCAACCTGAACATCTATATTTTATATTTGCGTTTTGCGCTAGGCATTGTCCATGGTGATCGTTGTGGCAGAAAAACACCAAAAACAATTATTTTATTCAAGTAAAATCTCTTTTTTCGGTCGTTGAATTTAGTAACACCGTTACTTTTTGAAGAAATGCTCGTTTTGACGTCAGTTACAATAATCAAACAGGTTTTCTTTCGCAAATTGTTTTGTTATGAGTCACTTGTTAACATAAAAGTATCAAAACACTTAAGTATCTTATCATTGACATGTCTTATAGCCTTGGTAGTAGTGACATCATCACTAACGTCAACACGATGACGCCAATAAATCCATTAATGTTTTAACAAAAATAAACAGCGGATACAATTGGTTGTTTAAAATGAAATTATAAAAGAAGTGTTTTGATAACTAGTTTACTGAGAATCATACGAAATTTTAACTAGCTTTAAAAAAAGTACTAAAACCAACTTTTTTCAAACCTTGGCCAGCTGGGAACCAAAATAGTAAAACATTTAAAAAATGATGAAGTTTACGAACACATTCCTGTCTTAGATATTGCCAAGAATAAATCGGCTCATATTTTTTTGCCATAGCAGAAATTCGACCCTGAAAAAAGTGCAATGCGATCTGGTCAGTTTCATTGAAATAATGCGATGTGAAATGGTGTTTTGAGGGTAGTGCCCTTCAAGATCCAGTTTTGCATTCGTTTCTGATCTGATCGTAATGAAATTGCAATGGCTTATGCAAATATAGATGCGCTTTACGCTGGTAGTCTCAGAATAAAAATATCATATTTCTTTTTCGAGTAATTTTACATTTTATACATGGTGCATGACTAAAGTGGCTCACTGTACATATTGATATCAGGAATCCTACAAGTTTATTGGATAGTTACACAGGTTTAGATAAGCAGATTTTTTTAGAATAAAATTGTAATTATTTTCTTACCTATCAGTTTTAACATATGTTTTGGATGCTCAATAGAACTGTCGCATTGAAATGGTTCTACTGAGTACCCACAAAATATCTTTTGGTTGATAAATAAAAAATTATGTTTTGTTACGCACTCTTAGCTAAAGGCCTGAGTTATCAAGGATCAGTGAAGTATATTTAAGAAATAAATTCAATTTTTAGTCTGTTCATGGAATCATGAATCATGATTCCATGAACAGACCAGAAATTGAGTTTATTACTTATAAATACATATTATTAAAAATAATTAATTTATAGAAATTATAATTTAGGAAACAAAACAGTTTTCTATTTAATATGTAAGCATATAAACCGTTTGTTTGAGTGTGAAGTGGAACAGCCAATAATGCAGACAGCCAATGAATCAAACAAGAGGCGTGTTTTGTATGTGAGATTCAAGTGTGGCTCACTGTTAATCACAGCAACAGTGTCACTTCTGGAGAATGAATTTGATGTTCAAAGCGTACTGCACGGGCGAGTGAGCTTGCCAGCTATCAGTTGTTTTTGACTTTCATGAGGTTTTTAAATGGTTGCAAAAATCTAAAGATTCAGTAAAGGCTAGCTTTGAAAATGTAAATATTAAAGTATGCATCATGATATGGGTTGATATTTTATTTGCAGGTGCTTTCTATCCAGGTGTTCCAGTACAGCCAGTATGTTTACGATATCCCAACAGACTGGTGAGTCTATTTAGCTAGAAAAAGATGCCATCTTTCAAAACTGATCAAATTCTTCTCCACTAAACAAGTTTACCATTAGAGTTAAAATATAGAAATATCTTTAAATTACATCTACCAAAAGGCTGTCTCCACCCCATCTGCCACCCCCCCCCCCCCCCAAAAAAAAAAAAAGAAATGAAAAAAATGAAAATTCCAAAAGGCAAAAGGCATTAATGCCACGAGGATAAACAACATAACACAATTTACAAGCATGGCAGTAGATGGTGCAGTGAATATGCAGTTACAAATGTATTATAAGATTGCTTTTTGCTTAACAAAATTGCCTCCAGGGCCTAAAAAGGTAAATGAGTATGACCAGGAAATGTCACAATTACAGACTGCAAACCAACTGTGAGGAAGAGACAGCCACAATGCAAAGTTAACACAACCATCTCTCTCTTCCTTGGCAAGATGATTGCTAAACTAGAAAGGACACCAATGCGCAATCCTAGGACTGCATGGCCCTCTTGTATAGTAGATAAACCCTACCTACTATTGTCTTCTGCTGATAGCCTTAGCAAACAGTTTGGACCCAGATCATGCCCGACGTTTGTCGGGCTTGATCTGGAACCAAACTGTTTGATTCTCTGATGGTATTGCTGAAAGAATTTTTTTGAAAAAGTTGATTTGAAAAAAAAAATCAGCAGACGACAAAATAGCATGCAAAATAACCCAGTAGGCAAAGACTTTTATATGATTAAAAACGATTGAAGCTATCAGAAAAGTCTGGCACAGTCCGAGAATCAAATCAAGACTCGAGTGTACGTAAGACGCATTACGCGTAGCACTATGTACGAAAAAGCTCCATTTTGTTAGCCGGAACTGGCGTAGGGAAAATTAGTTCTGTAGCATGTGGATTCAACCCTATTAATATCATTTTTCTGATTACGCGAAAAGTTTAATCAGCAGAATAAATGAAGTATATGTATTTTTCAATAAAATATCGCTTTAGCGATATTTTATTGAAAAATCATTAACTTCATTTATGACCATTTGTTATGCTGCAATCACACTTGTTATTGTGTTGGCATGGTTTCTGTGACATCAGCGTCATGTTATGTTACGTCAGCGTCCCGTTATCAAAGTAGATCCTGGTACGTTCGATGTCGGATACCATGGAACTGGCTGAGGCAGTTCCTATTGATGATTGAAGGTACTTTTATCAGGAAAAAGTGCATCAAGATGATGAAAAATCATTTTCTTTAACCCTCAGAAGACTAAACCCCCCAAAATTGGTACTTTGGCAAACAGTGAAGACCCATATGAAATGCCACATAATGTGGCATCCATTGAGGTCTGCACTGTTTGCTAAGCCAAAATCAATGTTCAGAGAAAGAAATATAATACAGTAAATGTTCTAAAATTTCGAACACTAGTTGTCCACCAAAAAAGCCTAGACAAAAAGCTGCTCCTAGACAGACTGTTCTGATCAGGGTCTCCCCTGTTTGCTTTTCTGACAACCATTTTGTGAATTCCAGCCCTAATAACCAACATTATAAAAATTATTTGCGAACAGAAAAAGAAAAGTGTCAAAATTTTAGAACATTTGCCATATTTTAAAAAAATTATAACCTGTGACCCCTTTATATATAATAGACGATTCTTACTGACCTGTATCAAATTTTATGGGAAATTCCATTTGAATAAAAAGGGTAAATGTGGCTCCCTTTTATTTTCAGGACACTATAACATGGACATGGGAAGGTCCAGGAGCGTAAGTACTCAAGTGTCGGTGGCGGAGCCTGAGGGGGTTCGCATGAACCCCCTCCCTGTTCCCCATTTTTAAATTTCCTACGCAAATGAAATAATTTGGTGCCAGCGAGAACAAAATTATTTCATTTTCAATGGCTATTTAAGAAAAATTGAGATAAAATCAGCAAAGCGAACCCCCCCACCCACCTTTATACATATGAACCCCCTTTCCAGAAATCCTTGATTCCCCCCTGCAGTGTCAGCACATTTGAAACGCTCAGGCGAGCTTGCAAATCACACCATGAAGTTATACTCCTTTTTTATGCTCTCGTGAACTGAGCATGAAATTTTGATTTCTGTTAAAACCTAACATGCTGAAAAGTAAAAAAAAATTTGTTTAAAAAATGTTGTAGTCATTTGAAATGCAAAGATGAGCTTGCATATCACGCCTCGAGGGGGGTCACTACCAGTATTTCTAAGGAAACCTTTAGCCACTTGTGATTTTACAGGGGGGTCCAGACCCCCTGTTCCCCCTCTGGATCCACCCATGAAATAGACCCTTTCTAGAATTAATGCCCGGATATATGGGCCTTGATGTGACAAAACCTGTCTTTGGGGTTTATGACAAAGTGGCACTAAAACCTGTCTCCTCAGCTTCAGAGACTAGCTAGAATTGAAATTTCACATGCAGTAAAGATATGATACATTCCAAAAAGCAAAAAAAAAAAATGGCTGATCAACCTGTGCGGATGCGCAGGCTGGTATGCACCTATTTTGTTCGCAAACCCGTGAAGACAGTTTTTCTCTCATATAGAGTGAGATTTAAATCTGGTAAACAAGATCTGTAAAATATAATATTTGAACTATGGCTGAGATATTTGGTGTAATTTCTGGAGATGAGAAGATTGCATGATAAACTTTTGGACAAATTTAATAAAGTTATGGCCCTTGGAAATGTCCTTTTTTAACCTAGTTAGCAAGAATCACTAAATATTTGACCAATAGCCTTTGCTTTATGTACACTGATATGGCTGAGATATTTGGTGCAATTTCTGGAGATGAGAAGATTGCATGATAAACTTTTGGACAAATTCAATAAATTTCAAAAGAGTCATGGCCCTTGGAAATGTCCTCTTTTTTACCTTGTTAGCAAATATTAATCGACTTTTCACTTACTAAATATTTAAACAATAGCCTTTGCATTATGTACAATGATATGGCTGAGATATTTGGTGTAATTTCTGGAGATGAGGAGATTGCATGATAAACTTTTGGACAAATTCAATAAATTATGAGTTATGGTCCTTGAAAAAATATCATCCTTTAACCAAGTTAGCAAGAATCTCA
This sequence comes from Loripinus fragilis, assembly GCA_964019695.1. NCBI lineage: Eukaryota > Metazoa > Mollusca > Bivalvia > Lucinida > Lucinidae > Loripinus > Loripinus fragilis. The sequence goes on from OZ026523.1 coordinate 9,440,582, forward strand.
AATATTTGACCACGAGTTTTTGTATCATGTACACTGCTTTTGGGTGAGGTGCACCTTAGTGATTAAGTTTTGGTAGGACTCTGTAAAATTTTAACAGCGTTATGTCCTTTTAAAATTGTTAGCAATTTTACCTTTTAAGCAACTGTTATATCCAATTCTTTAACCATTTGTATACTAATGGATTCTTCCTTCTGGTTTGATACAATAAACTTGGGATATTCCATTGTACATATCTGCATATGTCCGTTTATAATTTTCAAAAAAATATTGTATTCATTTTTTACCTTACAAACAGTGTAGACTCTGATGAAATGCAGCATTATGCTGCATTTCTTCTGGGTCTCACTGTTTGCAAAAGTAATTGTTTAGGGGTTTCCCGAATACAAAGGGTTAAGATGCGGAGTAGCCTCTGTAGCTGAGCAGGCCAGTTTAAAATGGTTTATTATTATTGCTGATATAATCTTTGTTAACTCCTGTATAACTCTTTACTTGCTAGCGGGGACTTTTGTTGTCTGCGGATAACCTATCTTTGCAAACAGTTTGGGCCAATCTGTTGGTCCTGATCTGGATCCAAACCATTTGACACCCTGATAGTGTTCCTGAAATATTTTTTTTTTAGATGTCGATTTGAAAAAAGTAAGCAGACGACAAGAAAAGCATAAAAAATTACCCAGCATGCAAAGTTATGTAAAATATTTTTTTATGTTTTCAGTCTCGCATTACTATGGCTCACCTTGTGTCAGATAAATACTCGTCTAGAAATAGAGGTAAATTTCATTTTACTCCATATTTTGGGAATATTTTACACTGTTTTGAGGTTCAATGTGAACATAACATTCTAAGAGAAACACAAGTTCATTCCCGGCTGGGTCCCATACTTTCAGGGAGTTAGATTATGAAATAATTATACCCCCTATATACCCCGGTACGAAGTATATAGGGGGTATATAGTTTTTGCCTTTTCTGTAATTATGTTTGTCTGTCTGTTTGTCTGTCTGTAAGCTTTTTTTCGTCAAAGATTTCTCAGCAACTACTTGGGTTAGGATTCTGAATTTGGTACAAAGCTTGATAGTGATGAATTGTATTGTGTAACAAAAGAACAGCCACATATTGCTTATCAGTCCCTTTATTTGTTCATTTTTTCTTTCTCTCCAATGGAAATTTGTCACAGATTTCTCAGCTCCTATTGGAGCCAGTGTTTTCAAATTTTGTGTACATCTTCAGGATGGCAAAGTGTACTGTGTAAATGGAAATTAAGATGCTAATCCTCATTTTGCTTTCTTTTTTCAAATTTTCATTTTTTCCTTCTTTATCTCTTATATAATACATATGGACATTTTTCCGTCAAAGATTTCTCAGCAACTACTTGGGTTAGTATTCTGAAATTTGGTACAAAGCTTGATAGTGATGAGTTGTATTGTGTAACAAAAGAACAGCCACATATTGCTTATCAGTCCCTTTATTTGTTCATTTTTTCTTTCTCTCCAATGGAAATTTGTCACAGATTTCTCAGCTCCTATTTGAGCCAGTGTTTTCAAATTTTGTGTACATCTTCAGGAAGGCAAAGTGTACTGTGTAAATGGAAATTTAGATGCTAATCCTCATTTTGCTTTCTTTTTTCAAATTTTCATTTTTTCCTTCTTTCTCTCTTATATAATACATATGGACATTTTTTCTGCTAAAGATTTTTCAGCAACCACTTGAGTTAGGATTCTGAAATTTAGTACAAAGCTTGATAGTGATGAGTTGTACTGTGTAACAAAAGAACAGCCACATATTGCTCATCAGATCCTTTTTTTGTTCATTTTTCTTTCTCTCCAATTGAAATTCTGTCACAGATTTCTCAGCTCCTATTGGAGCCAGTGTTTTCAAATTTTGTGTACATTTTCAGGAAGGCAAAGTGTACTGTGTAAATGGAAATTAAGATGCTCATCCTCATTTTGCTTTCTTTTTTCAAATTTTCATTTTTTCCTTCTTTCTCTCTTATATAATACATTTGGACATTTTTTCTGTCAAAGATTTCTCAGCAACCACTTGAGTTAGGATTCTGAAATTTAGTACAAAGCTTGATAGTGATGAGTTGTACTGTGTAACAAAAGAACAGCCACATATTGCTTATCAGATATTTTATTTGTTCATTTTTCTTTCTCTCCAATGGAAATTCTGTCACAGATTTCTCAGCTCCTATTGGAGCCAGTGTTTTCAAATTTTGTGTGCATCTTCAGGAAGGCAAAGTGTACTGTGTAAATGGAAATTAAGATGCTAATCCTCATTTTGCTTCTTTTTTCAATATTTCATTTTTCCTTCTTTCTCTCTTATATAATACATATGGACATTTTTTTCTGTCAAAGATTTCTCAGCAACTACTTGAGTTAGGATTCTGAAATTTGGTACAAAGCTTGATAGTGATTAGTTGTATTGTGTAACAAAAGAACAGCTACATATTGCTTATCAGTCCCTTTATTTATTCATTTTTCTTTCTCTCCAATGAAAATTTCTGTCGTGGCTCCTATTGGAGCCAGTGTTCTCAAATTTAGTGTACACCTTCAGGTAGGCTAAATGTATTGTGTGAATGAAAATAAAGATGCTTAAGCTCATTTTGCCTTCTTTTTCATTTTAAGCTCACCTGAGCCGAAGGCTCATGGGTGAGCTAATAGTATACCAGTCACTCCGTCGTCCGTCCGTCCGTCCGTCCGTCCGTCGTCCGTCGTCCGTCCGTCGTCCGTCCGTCAATATTTTCAAACATCTTCTCCTCTGAAACCACTGGGCCAATTAAACTCAAATTTCATATGGAGACTCCTTAGGACGCGGGAACGAAAGTTTGTTCAAATGGTCCTGGTCACATGACCAAGATGGCCGCCACGCCCATATATGGTAAAAAACCTTTAAAAATCTTCTTCTCCAGAACCAGAAGGCCAATGACCTTGGGACTTGGTATGTAGCATTGGGGATGTGGGGCCTACCAAGTTTGTTCAAATGATGATCCTAGGTTGACCTTGACCTAGTTAACGTCAAGGTCAAATTTGCTTCTTAATGCATTTAAATGGGATTTTTTTTGAAAAGTTGATTTTTTGAACACTGTTGAAGCCAAAGTCAATATTCTCACTTGATATGTTTAACCTAATGAAACAATGGCTATAAATAAGTTCCAAAGGTCAAGGTTGACCTGTGACCTTTCAGCTAAATCGCTCATATTGGAGTCCCATCTTTATATTAAATCATAGTTTTCTCACAGACCATTAGCCCAATTGAACTCAAATTTCATGTGAAGACTCCTTATGCTAAGTTAGACAAAATTCATACAAAACATTTTGGTCACATGACCAAGATGACCCCCATGCCCATATATGGTAAAACCCCTTTGAAAATCTTCTACTCCAGAACCAGAAGGCAGATGACCTTGGGACTTGGTATGTAGCATTGGGGATGTGGGGCCTACCAAGTTTGTTCAAATGATGAGCCTAGGTTGACCTTGACCTACTTAACGTCAAGGTCAAATTTGCTTCCTAATGCAATTAAATGGGATTTTTTTTGAAAAGTTGATTTTTTTTTACTGTTGAAGCCAAAGTCATTATTCTCACTTGATATGTTAAACCTAATGAGACAATGGCTATAAATAAGTTTCAAAGGTCAAGGTTGACCTTTTACTTTTCAGCCAAGGTCACTCATATTGAAGTCCCATCAACACATTAAAACATAGTTTCCTCAGAAGCCACTAGGCTAATTGAACTCAAATTTCATATGAAGACTCCTTATGATATGTTAGCCAAAATTAATACCAATTGCACTGGTCACATGACCGAGGTGGCCACCATGCCCATATATGGTAAAAACCCTTTAAATATCTTCTTCTCTGGAACCAAAAGGCCAATGGCCTTTGGACTTGGTATGTAGCATTGAGGATGTAGGCCCTATCCAATTTGCACAAATGATGAATCTAGGTTGACTTTGACCTACTTTATAGCAATGTCAAATTTGATTCCTAATGCATTTATATGGGAAAAATTTTGAAATGTGTACTTTTCTATAACTGTTTAGGCTGAAATCATAATACTTGCAAGAAATGTTTAACCTAATGAGACATTGGTTTTATATAAGTACCAAATGTCAAGCTGACCTGTGACCTTTTATCCAAGGCCACTCATTTGGACTGCCAGATACCTATCTAAACATCTTTTCCTCAGAAATCACTGGGCTGTTTGATGGAGTATTCATTGGATTGTTTAGGTCACTTGACCAAAATGGCTGCAACCCCAATATGTGGTAAAACAAAATTTGTTTCATTATAAGCTGTACTTGACCTTGACCTATTTTAATATTATTACGGAGATCAGGTGAGCGCCTCAGGACCTTCAGGTCCTCTAGTTTCCTCCTGTCACTCCTATATAACACATATGGACATTTTTTGTCAGAATTTTCTCAGCAACTACTTGATTTAGGATTATGAAATTTTGTGTACACGTTCAGGTAGGCAAAGTGTATTGTGTAAATGAAAATTTAGGTGCTAATCCACATTTTGCCTTCTTTTTTCAAATTTTCAATTTTTCCTTCTGTCACTCTTATATAACACATATGGACATTTTTCATCAAAGTTTTCTTAGAAACTACTTGATTTAGGATTATGAAATCTTTGACAATTTTGTCTTTTCTCTGAAAGTGTTACACATTCTCTGATGGCTACCCCCGGGGGTATGTGAGCTTTGCTCACTTCTTGCTATATTTTCTATGGTCATTCTTCTCCTTCTGCTGATTCAAGAAGAGTTGTTGTTACAAGCAAAAGTACTGTATGTGCACCAAGTACTGATTAACCACTTAGTCAAGCTTGCCCAGGAAAAAAGTGTGGTTAGCTCTGTTGAGTAGGATGTAAAACCTCAAATCGAACAAAGAAATGAAAAAGAAGTTTCATGTTATATGTAATTTTAAAATAGAAATTGTTAGTGGGATTTTTTGTTTTGCTTAAAAGTGGAAAACATTTTTGTTGTTAATATAGGTATGATAGGTAACTGTAAACAATATGGTGGAACAGTGAAATCCCTTGAAAATCTCCTAAATATGTTTAAAATTGTCAGTTTCAGGGCAAAATATTAGGCATAGTTAGGTTTACTGAAACACACAACTTTATTTGGCCAAATATCATTATTTATTCAATTGTAGAAAGGTTAATATTATTGTGAGATACCGGGCCCCATAGCGCATCTGGTAGCGAGTCCGACTGCAGATCCAGCCTATCCGGTAGTGAGTCTGACTGCAGATCCAGGGGTCATGGGTTCGATCCCAGCCTGGTCCCGTACTTTCGTGGAGATTGGTCATGAAATAATTTCTACAGTCATTCTCTGCTGATTCAAGAAGGGTTGTTGTCAGTTACAAGCGAAAGTATGTTCACAAAGTACTGATTAACCACATAATGAATCTTGCCCAGGAAAAGGTGTGGTTGGATAAACTGACCGTCTCGACATGCCCATAGCTGTTCACTGGGATGTTAAACATCAAGCCAAACAAACAAATTATTGTGAGATATTTTCTTCCTTTCAGTTTTTACCTGTGTATAATCCAAGTAAAGAAGAAGTAGAAGACCCCAAGTTGTTTGCTAATAATGTCAGAGATGTTATGGCAAGGTAATATTATAATATCACTTGTTTGTATGGGAAAATCAATCATACTATCAGTTTCTTTATCATAAAAAACAACACAGCAGTTCTCTTTTCTTTGAATGTGTGAGGAAAGATATAAGATATGAGGCTTGCGGAGTATTTTATCATGTTTCTGCATCAACTGTAATAAATACAAAAATACAGATGCATGATATTATGTGGTTAAATGCTATTTATCATATAAAACTAAAATATTTAAATTGCGCTCTTTGGTGTTTAAACACACAAGCCATGTGTATGAGACTTTTATGGCCGCCATTACATAACATTATATATATGTATTTATCAATTTTAAAGAATGGCATTATAACACTCCCAGACCTGAAGTCATGTAATAATATGGACTCTTGAAATGTAATATTTTCAGAGCTCTTGGTGTTCCTATAACAGATCATACCTACGATGATTGTCGGCTGATGATGGCGGCAAGGAAACTTAATTTACCTATGGAGGCTGGCCTCATTGAGTTTCAAAAGCTGACATCATGTAATAATATATTTTCAGAGCTCTTGGTGTTCCCATAACAGATCATACCTACGATGATTGTCGGCTGATGATGGCGGCAAGAAAACTTAATTTACCGATGGAGGCTGGCCTCATTGAGTTTCAAAAGCTGCATAAAAAATTAGGGTAAGATAAATATTGAAAAGTACAGTTAAACCTCTCTTAAGCGGCCATTCAAAAATAGACAAAACAAAGGTCTTAATGGCAAATGGTAGCTTATTGAAGCATCAAACATTCGAATTATAGGGAGGTGAACATAAAAATATATAGCCCCCAAAAAGATTATGATCGTTTTTTTAATATCAAACATAAGTTTTGAGCTCTTTTAAAGAAATGTTTCAATGAGATGTTTCTTTTACCCAAGAATGTAACGTAGACAATTATTAAAAGAGATCATGAATAGATCCTAGTCTCTGAATCTAGCTTGTCCCAAATTTATTTCGTATTAGCGAGTATTTGAAAAATTGAAGTTCGAAATTTTGAGGTTTGACATGTACAGTTCTTCTTTTTTTCTTGTTTTACTTCATACACTATTAAGGTAAGACATAAGAAAAATTGTCATATTTGTAAAACAAGAAAAAAGTCAGGGAGCTCAGTGGCTCTGGTGGAGTGCTTGACAGGAGACCAAGGGGTTGCAGGTTCGAGCCTCACCAGTGTCACTGCATTGTGTGCTTGAACACGACACATTAATCCTTGCTTAGTGCTGGATGTGTCCCGACATAAAAATTATTGACTGGGGCGTCAAGAATCAAAACCAAACAAACAAACAAGAAAAAGTTGAGTGAATTGATTTACTTCTGTATTCAACCACCCAATACCTGAGGATCCTAATGCCTCTGCAAACCCTGGCTGTAAATTGGCTTTTTGTATAGGCAGGCAAAACAGTCCTGGACTGGGGATCGGAGGCTTGCTAGTTCAAGTCTCACATTTGGCAGAGTCACTGTGTTGTGTTCTTGAGCAAGACACTTTATCCGTTGCATGTTACTGGTTCAACCCAGGAAGACCCGTCCAACATAACTAGAAAACTGTTGACTGGGTGTAAAGAATCAAAACACAAAAAACAAAAACTCCTGAACTACTGGTCCTAATTTAAAATATCACACAAATGTTCTTCATAAGATTCTCTACCAAAATTGGTTCTGCTCCTCTGAACAAAATGGCGGCCAGACCTAAAAATAGAGCTCTTTACACAACATCAGGCCCCAAGGTTATAAAACTTTTTTCATGCTCAACTCAGCTGAGCATGAAATTTATCTTACTCATAAATGTTAAAATGCCAACAATTGTTGGCATTTTAAATGTTGGCATTTTAACATAAATTAGCATGATAAATACAATATCTCAGAGACTAAAAGCAAGAAACTTCTTCTTTTGTCGGTATTTTAGTTTTTATGAGCAGTTAAAATTTCATGCTCAGTTGAGTCGAGCATAAAAAAGTTTTATAACCTCGGGGCCTGATCCATTGGACCAGATTCAGAATAATTACACACAATTGTTTCTCATCGATCAAATCTATGATACTCCATGCTCCTTATATTGCCCTCTACCAAAGTTGCTCAAATGATTCCATTCTCGTTAACAAAAGTGCCTCCAGACTTAGAATTAGGTCAGCGATCCAGGAGCCATCATGGCCCTCTTGTCTTTAACTAGGCCTATGATATTCTATTCTTGAACTATCAGGTACTGTAAAACACTTTTATTTGGCGGATAGATTTATTTGGCGCTATTGGCGATATAAAAAAAATCGCTAAAATATAATAATGTGAAATACAGGTTCGGGTCATGTAAAAGATGTACACGCATGTATGTTGGTAAACTGTATGGTATGTTGGTAAACTGTATGGTATGTTGGTAAACTGTATCTTTAAACCAACATCTGAACGGTATAGTCTGATTGCATGTCAAGAAAACCACGTCTTAAAAGGGGCTATACAGTAATACCTGTCTTGAGCGGCCACTCCAAAATAGACAAAACAAAGGTCTTAAAGATAGGTGGTAGCTTAATGCAGGAGGATTCTGCCATACTTTTGACCCGCATTAAGCGATAATCAGTCTTGAAACCAATTTTTTTTTTGAGTGGCCGCTTAAGACAGAATATGCTCCCCATACGGAGCTTATTCTTTCCTATAATAGTAGCCCCTATAAGAATAGAAAATAATTTTAAAGGGCATTCAATTGAGAAACCGCCAGAATTAAACAACGCCAATATGTCTGTCTTTAAAAAACTGCCAAATTTTGATGCCGCAAATATTTAGTGTTTTACAGTATATAAGCCTTATATTTAAGAAATAGATCAGCTCTAGCAGTGAATTGTTGTATAATTATTCACTGTTTGGAGGTCAGTTGCAAAGAAGATCAAATCACAAGCACGCAGCGAGAGTGATTTATCTTCGTACAAGTGACCGACAAACAGTGAATTATTTTAGGATGCAGACAAGAATAACAAAATGTAAAACAAACATTTAATAATAACTAGCCTCAATATGAGTTATGCAAATGTATTTGTATCACTTATAGCACAGTTCCTGAATTTCACAAAGCACAGTGTTGGAAATATAGGGACGCTGCGGCTTCAAGCTGCCAATGGGCGTCAAGGTGATTTTGCTCATATTATCACTAGCATGGAAATTTGAGAGCATGAAATTTGGATACATGCTGGATGTAAGAAAGAATTTATATGTTCTCTTCTAAAACCGGCATACTCATTTGGGTATGCTACTGATGTAACACAAATTAGAAGCACAACAAACTATGTTAATACACA